>JAODAL010000362.1:0-328437 GCA_025379985.1 Phyllomedusa bahiana | reverse complement strand
TATATAATTTTATATATATAAAAAATTCTTAGTTTTAGCGCTTTCATTGTTTTCAAGGGGAGTTTTGAAACAGCCTTCTTTTGTGTTTGGTCTTGGTGCGACACCTCTTTAAAATTTAAAAATTTTTCCCAATAGCACGTTTAGGGTTTTTGTTTCCCGCTTTCCCGGGTGTTTGGATTATATTCCTCCATGGGAGGGCCCTTTAATTTATCAACTGTAAATCATAAAATTTACATGAAAATTTTGTACCAAATTTTGAGGGAAAAAAATTTTCCTTTGTTATTTTGTTGATTTCAATGGTTAAAATCTGCAGAAAATTTGAAAATGACCCAAAACAAAAAGGGGCATGCCCAAAACCTGAAAGGGTTTTTTGTGTTTGGAACGGGGGTTTTGTTTTTTTTTTTTTTTTCCAAAAAATTTTTATATGATATGGAAGTCAAATTGGCAGCGAAGTGGCCCACGTTGCCTCTCCCATACTTTAAACTAAAGGTTTTTTTGGGAGCTGTGGCTAGTAGTTCATGGCTACTTCGTTGCAGGTATCCATTTGGACATCTGATAAAAGTACCCCAAAAGGATACCATGAGTTTCCAAAAGGGTTTTTTTGGGGAAAACCCATACCCCAAAGGGGAATACATTCGTTTTTTTTCCCCAAAGTTTTCGCCTTTGGGTATTGGAAGAAAAAGCTCAGTTGACTGCACTTTTTTTCCGGCACAGAAAGTGTATAAGTTCAAGAAGTAGGGCAAATGTAGTCCAAAAGTGGCAATGGTTGCCCTACTGTTACCAGTGGATATGTCACAGCATCCTTTCATTTTTCGTTTTAGGTGTCCAAATAAAAATAACAGTGACAGAGGTGGGGAAATTCATTTTTTGTCACTTTAAAAAAAATTTGTTTGGGGCACAAAACCAGTCTTACAGCTCCAACCCCAGATCCCTTCCACTTTTGTTGTAGCGGGTTTTATGTGTCCTTTTCTTCTAAAAGTTTTTGGGGTGCCTTCACACGGAAACTGACAAAATGGGAAATCCGCCAGTATTTTGCCCTTTTTTTCTGGCCTTTGGGGGACAGCTTTTGGTCTGCAGTTTGCCGGTTAAAAACCCCCCCCCTTTTACACCCAACTTGTTCATGTTCCCCCCAAAAAACGGTTGGAAGAAAAAACTTTTTCTAATTTTTTGGGATGGCCAGCGGGTTTTTTAAAAAAAAAAAAAAAAAAAAAAAAAAAAAAAAGTCCATCGGAAAATCCATGCCGTATGAACTACTGCACAGATTTTCGATTTAATTCTATCCCAGATGGTTGTTAGTCGGTTTAAAATTTTCCGAAAACAGTCTTTTTAAATCTGATCTGAAAACCCGTCCCGGGGGGGAAAACCCCTTTTTCCGCAAAATTTTGTGATATTTATTTTTCTTTAACAGGTCCTGTCTCTTGGGGTCTTTTTTTAAAATTCTACAAATTGTCCAAAGGCAGGGCCCTTCATAAAAATTCGTAAAATAAAATGGGGCCTGCTTGCGGCATGGAGCTGTTATTTTAACATATTAAAATTCACATATTTTTTTTAATTTAGTTGAATGGGGCTTTAAAGAAGCGGCAGATGGTCGGCTGGGGGAAATCACCCCATGTTTGTGTACTGTCTGCAGAAAAAGGAGTTTGTTGTTAAAGTGGGGTACTGGGGCCCCCCTTCCCGTTCCCCGGGTTTTCGGGGGGGGGGGTGGGGCCCGGGGGCGCACTCCCCTCCCTGGGGCACCCTTAATTTTCCCGACCGCGTTGTTCCCCCGCGGTTCTTGCCCCACCGGAGCCCCCGCCCCCAATCCTTAGGTTGTTTGGGGGTCGCTGCCCCTTATAAAAGGGGTCCACTTGGGAAATTGTCCTCCCCGGATTTTGGGAGTGCCACTACCCGGGTTGAGAAAGCTTTCCCAAAGTTTTTTTTCCTGTTTGTCCGTTTTCCCCCTGCTCTTGCTACTTTCCTGACCACGAAAGCTACGCCCCCTTGCCCTGACCGGGTTGGGCCCGGGACCTTGTTTTAAGTTTCGCCTTGCGATTTGGTACCTCGCTGCATCTAGGCTGCCGCCGCAAGCTGTTCGCACCAGGGATGGCGACCTGGTAGGACTCCCGCAGCAGCAAGCCCATCCTGCCTTGCAGCGGGCTCTGGTGAAAACCGGGACCTACTTAGACCCCGCTCCCTGGCGTGGCCGCTACCACCACTTGCGGTGGTCCAGAGGATCCACTACCTGTGTCGTTACACTTGTCTATGTTCTTACTGATAAACTTTACTCTCTTGAGCTCTGTAGCCTTATGCCCTGTAGTTAAAACCCCTCCATTGCTAACATCCTCTTACAGGCTCAGCTAGGAATAGCAGAGCTGAAATGTCAGTCACTGTTGTAGACCCACCCACAGCCTGAACAGGAAGTGAGAGCCTAAAGCTGGCTGTGAAGAACAGGCTTTGTGAAACAGCATAATGGGAAAACCCTTTTCAGATCAGTGTCTCTTATGCCAGTCTTAACAGTTCTGGTGAAATATGTGGCAAATGTTAAAGGCACAACTACAGGAATTGAAAAATGCATCAAAATGTACGCATACAAAAAATGTTTGTAAAACCACACAAAGCTCATGCTGTCGTTTAATAAGTTAAAAGTGTGTTTTATCTACTGCTAATGTACACAAATTTCTCTAGGTTACCGACCATCTCTCCTCACCTGTCCCTGCTGTTTCTTATCTCTTAGGGCCCATTTACACGGCAATGGACAAATACCAGTCGGTTTATCCCTTCCTTCCCCCTTCATATTCACTTGCACATATTCCGCTCAAAAGCCGGACGGAAGAATGTGCATGTAGAATGTCTTTTGGGCGGCCCGCGGGTGGAAAACCCGTGGGTGGAAAACCCGTGCAGTGGGGACTGCTGCACAGATTTTCCATAGGAGCCCGTTGTGCGCGTTTGCGGCCGTTTTTTTTCAGACGGTCTGCAAAACCGCAAACCGTCTGAAAAACCGGCTGCAAACCCATGCCGTGGGGATATGCCGTTATTGCTCTAAGTTGCCGTTAGTCAGTCCGACCATGGTGAGTCACTCCCTGCTGAGTCTTAGCTCTAGCAAAGAAGCTCTGTTTACCTGAGGCAATGACAAGTTTTAAGCCTTAGAGCTCTAAAGCCTTGTACACTGCTTTTTACAAACCTCCTGCAGTCATATCAGGCCATGTCCCCACGGCACGGTTTTTTGGCCGGTTCTCGGTTTTGAAAACCGGCTGCAAACCGGCTGAAAAACTTTTACACGGACCTTAATCGAAATTCCGTGCGGCATTCCCCACTACACGGATTTTCCGCCCGGCGGTTTTGCCGGCGGTCCGAAAAACATAGAAAATGTTCATTCTTCCGTCCGGTTTTCGGACGGAATATGTACATGCCTAAGTGAACGGGGGAGGGCTTTTCCCCACAAACCGCGGAGAAAAGCCGTCCCCATATGGCCGCGTGCACACCACGAAAACAGGACAAATACCGGTCAGATAAACCGACCGGTATTTGTCCGGTGCCGTGTGAACGGCCCCAAACAAGATCATCTAGGAATACCAGAGATGATATGCCAATCACTGCTATATAAACTACCACAGACTGAGCAGGAAGTGTGAGTCTGAAGCTGCCTGTAGCTCTGTGAATCTGCATGGTGAGAAAATACCTTTAGACCAAAATTTCCTCCAGGCTTCAACACTAAGAACAGTTCATTAAAACAGTGTAAAAAAATACTCTGTGTCAATTTCTCCGGACGAACTGCTAAATCCTCACCCTCCCATTTACACTGAAGCAAGGAGAATAAAACAACTCATCTGTAATGGTACATACGCCACATGGCGTGGCCTAACCCAGAGTTTCGCCCTTCCACAGCATATTCCAGGGCATTTGTCTTATTTTTATACGCGTCTGCCGCTTTAAAGTGTACAGGAATGTGACCCATTACAGAAGGAAAGATGTGAGAGATTCAACACAGTCTCGTACAATATCCCCAGTCATCCAGCAGTAGTATCAGTCAACAGAGACTTTTGGGATCAACCAGCTGCAGCACAGGTGACCACTATTTCCCAGCACTTCACCTTGCTGTGTCCCTCAGTGGTTGTAGCATTCACTGCTCCTGACATCTCCAGCAGTCTGCAGTGTAACCTGTTATGGTCCCGGTCAAGGTTAATGAAGTGTGAAATGGCAGCTGAACATGGCTGAGCAAGAATGCTTAGAATGTGAGATTCACAATGCTGTCTGACAGCCTGTGGCCGCTAATAGCAGAGCGCTCACATCTAAATACCCCCAGCTTACTGCAACCACTGAAACAGAAAGCCATGACTAGCCCAGACAACATATCATTTTGTGTCTCATGATACACAAGGCTTTAATATACTGATACAAGTGCTACATCATAATTACACGGTTAGATAAAAATATGTTCTTGCCTCCAGATTTTACTTCACAAAATGCAATCCAGCATCTACTTACTGTTAGCAGAACATCTGGCCTCTTGTCTAATAGGACCATGCCTTCATTCGGTAAGCCAAAGGACTTCAGCTGGTACGTCAGATAGCCTCCGTATGAAGAGATCTGGACAAAGTTAAAGGAATATGATTTGGGATAGGAACACATGGGGAAACTGCAGAGAAAGTGGTGAGAAACCACAAGCAGAGGACACGACCAGCCAACACTTTATACTGTATTTCATTGCTTTGTATTCACACTTACCCTCTCTCCAAGGTATGATGCTGGTGCCACCCAGTGCAGACTGTGAACCGATGGGGGTAATTCCTGCACGTCTGCTACCACACTGTTGCTTCTGGGATTAAAGGTGACATCTACTCTGGCTTGATCTGATGTTTCAAGTATCCAGGGCCTCATATCTACAAACTTATCAAAAGAAACATATCCATGTATAATGGCATCCTACATGTCCAACAAGTTAAAGGGGTTGTTCAGTTAGTAAAAAAAAAATAATTGGCAGCTCATATTCATCATCCACTAGTCTCCGGTTCCAGCGCTGTCTCTCTCCTGTCTTTTATTTTCTTGCTTCTACTGTTGTCACATGCCACTCATTTACATCACTGTGTGGAAGTGAACAGCCCTGTGAACAGTGATATAAGTAGAGGTACATGACCGCTGCCGCCAATCCCCGTTCGGAAGTAGAAGAAAGAAAACCAAAAGACTGGAACCAGGGAGCTGGAATCGGGGCACAGAGAAAGGAGAGTATAGTAGCTTATTGGGGCATAGAGAGCTGCCTATTACATTTTTTTTTTTTAGGAAATTGACAATGAAGGAAATAATTATTTGATCCCTTGCTTGTTGTGTATGTTTGTCCACTGATAAAGACATGAACAGTCTATAATTTTAAGGTTAATTTTAACATTGAGAGATAAAATATCCAAAATAAAAAAAATCACATTGTATAAATTATATGAATTTGCATTTGATCCCCAACCAACCAATAAGAGTTCTGGCTCATACAGACCAGTTAGCGGCTCCTTATCAACTCGTTACCTTCACTGAAGACAGCTGTCTTGAATAGTCACCTTTATAAAAGACTCCTGTCCACAGACTCAATTAATCAGCCAGACTCTAACCTCTACAAAGAGCTTTCTAAGGGTGTCAGAGACGAGTTCATAGACCTGCACAAAGCTGGAATGGGCTACAAAACCATAAGTAAGACGCTGGGTGAGAAGGAGACAACTATTGGTCCGATAGTAAGAAAATGGAAGAAATACAAAATGACTGTCAATCGACATCGATCAGGGGCACCATGCAAGATCTCACCTCGTGGGGCATCCTTGATCATGAGGAAAGTGAGAGATCAGCCTAAAACTACATGGGGGGAACTTGTTAAAGATCTCAAGGCAGCTTGGACCATAGTCATCACGAAAACCACTGGTAACACATTGCGCCATAATGTTTTAAAATCCTACAGTGCCTGCAAGGTCCCCCTGCTCAAGAAGGCACATGTGCAGACCCGTCTGAAGTTTACCAATGAACACCTGGATGATTCTGTGAGTGATTGGGAGAAGGTGCTGTGGTCAGATGAGATAAAAATTTAACTCTTTGGCGTACCTCAACTCGCCATGTTTGGAGGAAGAGAAATGCTGCCTATAACCCAAGGAACACCATCCCCACTGTCAAGCACGGAGGTGAAAACATTATGTTTTGGGGGCATTTCTCTGCTCAGGGCACAGGACTACTTCACCACATCAATGGGAGAATGAATGGTACCATGTACCGTAAAATCCTGAGTGACAACCTCCTTCTCTTCGCCAGGATAGTAAAAATGGATCTTCCAGCAAGACAATGACCCAAAACATACAGCCAAGGCATCAAAGGAGTGGCTCAAAAAGAAGCACATTAAGATCATGGAGTGGCCTAGCCAGCCTCCGGACCTTTATCCCATAGAAACTTATGGAGGGAGTTGAAGCTCCGCGTTCCAAGCGACAGCCTCAAAATCTTAATGATTTAGAGATGATCTGCAAATAGGAGTGGACCAAAATTCCTCTTGACATGTGAGCAAATCTCATCAACTACAAAAAACGTCTGACTGCTGTGCTTGCCAACAAGGGTTTTGCCACCAAGTATTAAGTCTTGTTTGCCAGAGGGAGCAAATACTTATTTCTCACTGCAAAATGGAAATATATTTTTATAATTTATATATTGTGATTTTCTGGATTTTATTTTGGATATTCTATCTCCCAATGTTAAAAAATAACCTACTCTTAAAATTATAGACTGTCCATGTCTTTGTCAGTGGGCAAACTTACACAATCAGCAAGGGATCAAATAATTATTTCCATCACTGTATATACTTATTAATGATTTTTTTTAAAGAAACCAGTACATGTGATAATCTGCCATCCATCAGATGTACTAAAACCTATCCACATAATAAAACTTCATGATTTTGTGTTAGTAAGCAACACAACTATAGTTGTCCAACTCAACCCAAATGAGCCTAATGGATTCACAGGTCTCCTTCTTTGTATATAAATAATGAAGGGTGGGATGCAAGGTGTCTGCAAGTCTTGGTCACAGTGTGGCCGAGACGCACTCCAAAATTAGGTGCATTATGCAGCGCCCGCAGAACTTTGTAATGTGCCCAAGATGTGGGGGCGTTCTGGGAGTATGTTTTACTCCTGGAACAGCCAGACCAAGTTAACCCCTTAACTCCCAGGCCTGAAAAGTAGTTAATAACGGAACGTTTTTTTAGTTTTTGCCTCCTTGAGTTTCAACAGTTGTAACTTTTTTATTTTTTCAATGATGCAAATGTATGAGGCCTCTTTTTATTCAAGATAAGTTGTACTTTATGGGGGAATAGTTTAAGTTCACTTATAAATAATTGCTGATTTTTTGTTTTTTTTTTGGGGGGGGGGGGTTTACATTTTTTTTTACACTGTTCATATTTCACACGTAATAACTTGTTAGATTAATTCTACAGGTTATTACGGTCGTGTGGATACCTAATATGTGTAGGTTTTTTTTGTGTGTAATTTATGCACAATTATTTTTTATTAAATATTTATTTTTATTTTATTTTTAATTTTTTTATTTTTATTTTTTACACTTTTTATGGGCTTTTTTTTAAACTTTTTTTGTTTAATCCCATGAAGGGAGAACTGTTTTACTTTTTTTTTTTTTTTTTTTTTTTTACACTTAGTAATGTATTAGCATATTCATATATGCTAATACATTATAATCTGTGTCAGTCTGCACAGGCAGTGATTAGGACAGCACACAGGCTGGCCTGAACACTGGCTTGTTACACTGACTGTGCAGCCGTTCCCCGGGCTCTGTCGGGTGACCGGGTGTTCTGATCACCCGACAGAGCAGGGGAACCCTTAGATTGCGCTGCGATAACGCACCGCCGCAATTAAAGGGTTAAAGCATCGGGTTGCGGAGGTTTCCTCCGCTCCCCGGTGCTCGCAGGAGATGCTCTGGGATCGGGGCTGTGTAGTACAGCCGCGATCCCAGCGCAATTGCGGCGCCGGGCGCCGCAAACCCCGAGGTCTACAGCGACATCAAAAGACGTCGCTGTAGACGAACGACCCGCGCCGGCCGCCGTCAAAAGACGGTGCGCGGTCGTTAAGTGGTTAAAAGGGGTTTACCTGAGCCCGAGTTGTTGTAGTGAAACAAGATTTACCATTAGGGCTAACAAATCTCAATTATTTTTTAACTTATACCACTAAAATAATACAAACAAATTTAGAATAATTATCAAACTATATAAAATTAAATAATATAAAATAAATATTAAATTATATCATCTAAAATTAATATTAAATGTTATAATATCCCCCCAAACAATTATCCCATAACATTTCTATAAAATTATATAATTTAAAATGAATATTAAATTAAGCAATATAAATGAATTAAACCAATACAGCATCTACCCTAAATCCCATTACTCTAGTGTTATCAGTGATTCCAAACACATCACCACAGGCTAGAAATAAAAGATGTTAGAATAGCATGTCAGTGAATAGAAACCATGGTAGTTTCTATTCACTGACATGCTATTTTATACATCAGTAAGCATGGCCCGAGTTTTCAGGAATTCTGTGGAGTCTTTTCTACTTTTTTACTATGTGGCACAGATTGACTTAGCGCCAGGATTATGCCTACTATGCGCTAAATGTATGAACAGGTCCATACATACTGGCGCATTCTTCACTGCTGTAAAGCTATTTAGAACTGGCCTCTATGCATCTAGATCATACATGTTGCCCATAACGTCTACAACTTCTTAATTGGATGCTATAAAACTAACCACAAGAAAGTCTTTCCTAATCCAGGAAAATCAGACTTCCTTGGGATAAGCAGAAACTTGAAGTTAGCTTGATTATGTTACTAGATTATACAAAATGATGTCATCCAGTCTGCTAAGGATCAGACAAGATTGATACAAGTATTCTAGCCCTTTTAGGGACAGGCTTCTACAGTTTTTCATTGTACAAGTCAGATTTACCTAATCTGCCATTGTTTAGTGAAAGAAATATGAGAAAAATATACACAACAGATTTTGAAGCCTATAAAATGTATTAAAGAATTGCTAGGACTTACCTTTTTCCTGTGTTTATTGGACGAATGGCAAATATCCGTTGCTCCAAAACAGAAGCATCTGATGCACCCCTTGGTGTTTGAAGGGTCAAAATAAAATGATCCACTACGACAAACATCACATCTTGGGCCTTCAGTATTTTCCTGAATTTGAAGAATATATGTTTTGGTTACAAATCTAACAGATTTAAGTTCATTTTGCGTCTCAGGCTATGTCTACACGGCACAGGTTTTTGATCGGATGCACAGCGGATTCAGTATTTAGAATCCACTGAAAATCCGACTGAACCGTGCTGTGTAGACCTCAACAAAAAATCTGTGCTGCAGTCTATACAGCACATATTTTCTACTGAGCATCCAACAGAAGAAAAAACATATTATAACTTCTGCTGGATTCCCGTAGTCCTCAATGTATGGGCTGCGGGAAATCCGAAATTCGACTGTGTTTTCTTTCGCTAAAACCATGCAAATAACCACGGTGCAGCGAAGTTAAAATACCATTGGATTTCTGATGGTATTTTAAGGGGCCGTTCACACGGCTTATTCTGTAACTGATTCCAGCCGTACTGCGCGCCGTATTTGCGCTGCATTACGGATGGAATTCGTCCCAGTCATTACAGTAATCCACAGTTCTCATAGAGAGCTATGGATCCCGTCTCTTCTCCCCGCTCGGCGAATCCGCTGCGGGGGGAAATAAGTGACATGCACATTATTTACGCCGTGTACGCGCCGTGAATAATGAGTGTCTATGGAGCCGGCGAGCTGCCGCCCCCGGCCCGCCCCCGCTGCACAGCAGCCGGTGTAATTGCGGGGCGAAATCCGTCCCCGCAATTACGTCGGCAATAAGCCGTGTGAACATTGCCTAACTTAGCTGTGTAGACATAGCCTTAGGATACCTACTGTATGTACATTATTCAATATAGAATACTATGTTCTTAGTACTGATATTATATCATAGGATTCAGGGCTCATTGACAATTCCGTCTATAAATATAGGATAGGATGTCCAGAAAGATTAATATAGAGAAAGGAAGGATACACTTCTCATCAATCGCCCTATTAGGAACTCCATCAGTACTGAATAGCTTTGAAAAAAAAATGGGTGTCCGTTTTATGTTGTACTGTAGGTACTGTACCAAGCATATCATATCTAAAGCTGTTCCCTAAACACTTCATCGTGACATTAGCCGATAGTCGACCGTTTTTTGTCCAATGCACAACCGCGGTTTTTGTCATGTTTTGCGTAAAAACTCTGGTTGGTTTTATTTTTTTTTTTCCGTTGGCCGTACAATTGAATGTATGGGAAACCGACAGAAAGACGCCAGTGGTTGGCGGTTTTTACATGTTCCTAAAACTGCCCGTGCCAAAAAATGATTGGAAAAAAAAAAAACCTTTGTAGACTACAGGTCGTCGTTTCTATTAAAGGCTATGGGCTGGCTGAATGATCGTATTTTCTGTGGTTTTATAATTCTAAAACCGCCGAAAATACGATTGTTTTTCTATACTGTGTGGACATAGCCTTAGAGGGCATCCAGGTTTTCAGAATCAGCAAGGAGTTGTAGTCTTAAATTGTAGAACATTGATACAATTTTGTGAGAGCTTTGGAATCCCACCCAGCTGTGAACTTTCTTAAGGTGGATTTTAAAGGCAGGAGGGAGGACGAGGATGCCCTCTGGTGTCTGCATCACCTCTTGACTAGCCAGACAGTAAGCTTTGCTCTGCATTAACAAGGGGCAACACCCCAAAACAGCTGTATGCAGATGAATAAAACTGACATGGCTGGAATCCTTTTCACTTTCCAAGACTCAGTGACTCACAAGTGAATCCAGGATTGCTACATCCAATAGAGAGCACTTGAGAGTTCATCTCTTACCCCATAAGCCTTTGTTATATGCAAATGCCCAGTGAGGTGCAAAAGGCGATTTCAAATCCTCATACACTGACGTACTCTCCCCAATTACATACACTATGCTTCCTGAGCCACACATTGTCTCTCACCTAGCCAGCCAGTAAGATAGATCTGCACTGCACTGATGAGGGGCAACGCCCCAAAACAGCTGTCTGCAGATCAATAAAACTGAAATGGCTCGAATCCTTTTCACTTTCCAAGACTCAGTGAGTTACAAGTAAATTGAGAATTGATACATCGAATAGAGGGCGCTCGATGGTTCATCACTTCTCATAAGTCTTTGCTATCTGCTAAATGTCATCATATGAACCGTGTTTTTCCAGGCTGTTGTCAGGATCATGCAGCACAGTATCCCCTGCATTAGCTGTCAGAGCTTAGTGATGTGATTTGTGGTGGGGAAAGCTTTGCTTGTAAACCCCTCACCCAAGTTTTGTTTATACCTCACTGGCTAAATATTTTTATACGTGACCATGTTGGCTATTTGGGCCTTAAATTTGTCTTCCACATCATAAAATTTAGAAGCAAATATACATACTAGAGTCACATTATTATGACCACCAGCTAATATCCAGAGTAACCGCTGTGCACAGCAGGAACAGCAGATAGACAGGCTGGGAGTGATTCAATATGGTTCTGGTAGGTTGTCACAGGTATCTAGAGCCATGCTGACTGCCATGCATCCAGCAGCTGCTGGAGGGTAAAGTACGTGGGGGAGGTGGCATAGAGCGAACACAATGATCAAGGTAGTCCCACGGATGCTCAATTGTGCTCCATTTTGGGGAGTAAGGGGCCGTTCACACGGCTTATTTTGGCGCGGATTGGCGCCGTACTGCGCGCCGGATTTGCGCTGCAGTACGGCTCCAATCCGTCGCAGTAATTACGGTAATCCACTGTTCTCATAGAGAACAGTGGATTCCGTCGCTCCTGCACAGTGACCTGCACATTATCCAGGCGCAATACGCGCCGTGGATAATGGAAGTCTATGGGGCCGGCGGGCTGCGCCCCCGCCCCTTATTCAAGACGGATTTGCGAGCGCAATCCGGCTCGCAATTCCGTCTTGAATAAGCCGTGTGAACACGGCCTAACAGGGCGAGGGTAGAATCTGGAAGTCGCATTTTCTTGCTGGAAGATCCCAATTATTCCTGGAAAGACAATCAGCATGCATGGATCACATGAACTGAAAAGATGTTTGTTTTACCCAAATCGGTTGATAGTGCCTCCCACATGAAGGAGTGGGAACACAGAATGCCACAAAGACATTCCCCACACCAAGCCTCTGCCATCACCAGCAATGGCTGCAGAGTGTTTGTTTGCTGATGTTTCTCATCTTACAAACCAACGTCCGTATGTTTTAGAAAGCTGAAAATCTGACTTATAGAAAAGCCAATCAGTAAAGGTCCAATTCAAATCCAGTCGGGGAAATTTAAAGAGCACCTATCACCTCCACACAAAAACACAACAATTGATAGTAGATGACATTAGAAGACTTTTCTCAAATACATGTCACTAGTAATTCAGATGATTTCCTTCAGTTTTACAGGGGAACAGGCTTTACTTTCACTTTGTAACTCAGGAGAATCTGATCATGCTGTTGGGAGAAACCAACTGTGCAGGGGGAGTTGAGGACATAGCGGCTTGTACAGGGTAATATGAGTCTCTCATTACATACAGTACATCAGGCACAGCACACTGAGGATATAGTGTGACAAAGTTTATCTGTTGCTTCAGCCTCCTCCTCCATAGAACACAGGCATCTACATCACACTGCTGCTGTGTGCACATGATGAGACTTACAGGCTGCCCCCTGCACAGTGGGCTTTCCCAGCTCAGAAGCAGGATATTTGATACAACTGTCAATATAGTCATACATCAAGCTGTCAGGTGCCGACTTGGCCCGACTTAAGAGCTGTCTTAAAGGCCAACACTTTTTTTAAAACAGAATTACAGGTTAAATGCTTTGATTTTCCTAATGAAGCATATTTGAGAAAGTGTATTTTAGTCTTCTGTTACTACATGAGGTTTCTCTGAAGGTGATAGGGCTTAAGACCTTTCTGCGGATGAACTTTCTTAGCAGAGCAGCAGTGACCATTCAAAGTCCCATAGGCAGCAGGGTTCACACGTCTGGTAGGTCCCTGGTTCATTTTGGTGGTGAGTTATTCCACTGTGGTGTGTTAGTGTGCCCTTGTACACCTTTGTAGCTGATGTTCAATTCAAACATCAATGGCACTTTGTGCTTCACAGTTTTCATGTCGCTTACTTACTGTGGTGACATTTGTTATATACCCTTTTACCACAGCTGCATGCAAAGAATTCACAAGTAGCGCAGTTTCACAAATACTGCCCCCCTTGGACACCCACCAAGCCAGCTTACATGTGACTTACTTCATGAGCTTTCATGAGCTATGGGCTGCTAACATAGGAAGTAGTCATAATAATGTGATTCAACGGTGTAGAACGATAGAGAAAATAATTTTTATATGTTGCTAAAGATATGTTATCCTAGTATTTAGCACTACTTTCAGTCCCTTCTTGAAGTGGTCCTTTATGCAATGAAGTCTGATGGACACCACATTACTCAAAGAATACAAAAACTAAACTGTATCCCATAAGACAGGGGTCCCCAATTCCAGTCCTCAAGGCCCACCAACAGGTCATGTTTTTTGGCTTTCCTTAGCATTGCACAGGTGATTTCATTTTGCTGCACAGGTGATATAATTATTGTCAGTCCATTCTGTGGGAGATGATGAAAACATGACCTGTTGCTGGGCCTTGAGAACTGGAGTTGGGGAACACTGCCATAGGAGATACTACACTTTATTTTGGCAGGCTACGTCCTAAATGACTGTGAACATTTATTTGTATTTTCTATCTTTTGCCACGCAGGTTGGTTTAGCTTATCTTGTTATTGTCAAATACAAAACCTAAATATAGCGATCAACAGCTAAGAACAAGAACTTATATTTATATACTTATATCTGAAAATACATAAAACTGGGTAGCATGATTAACCTTACAAAACAAATTTTATGTGGATCATATTTTCCATGTTTTAAAGTGTATCTGTGATTTACAGTTTCCCCCCGTCTATCAATAGTGCAAGAAAATATAAGAAACTTTATAATATATATCATTACAGAAAAATACCACTTCTTCCCACAAACCCTGCTTTCTTACCTGACCATTCACAATCAATTCACTGCAAATAGAGGAGTCAGGTTACAGCTGCTGGCAATAGAAATATATGGAGAAGGGAGGGGGAGTAGGGAACAGAGTGAGATGAAGAGAAAAAGAGAGATGAGCACAGACACACCACTGCTGGTTCAAGTAAGTGTTCCTATCCAGTGTAATGCGCTTTATTGCCATAATGTCTTCTATAATACTGTTACTTATGAATGTAAGGTATCGTTCATACGGCTTATTTGTGCACAGATTTCAGCCGTACTGCGCGCCGTATTTGCGCTGCAGTACGGCTGAAATCTGTCCCTGTCATTACGGTAATTACAGTTCTCATAGAGAACTATGGATTCCGTCTGTCCTCCCCGCTCGGCGAATCCACCGGGCGGGGGAAAAAGTGACATGTCCATTACTTACGGCATGTACGCGCCGTGAATAATGACAATCTATAGGGCCGGCGAGCTGCCGGCCCCCGCCCCACCCCCGCTGCACGGTAGCCGGCGTAATTGCGGGGCGAAATCGGCCAATTACGAGTAATGTGCCACCTGCACTGGCGCAAAGTTCAGGGAAAACTGATAATTACAAAAGGGACGATGCAGATTGGGAGATACTGATGAATGCTTGATACAAGTTATTAGCAGCGAAAAATACTGCTATTCCTCATGTACACACAGGAAAGCTTATTCTAAAAAGTTACCTTGATTTTTCAACCCCATAGAATTTTTTTTTGTTTTACAAATATCTGAAGCTGACAGTGGTACAAAATAACAAAAGCAGTAATACTTACCAATCCCATGACTCTTCGCTAGGCCCTCCCTGGTTTTATTACTTAGTCAGATCTACAGGTAGTAATTCTCTAATGCAGTCTTATGCTGACATGACATATCATTGCCAGAGATTAGATCAGAAAAGTGTTGTCAGGAGAGTAGCAAGGGATTAGTAAAATATTCTTATTTTATGTCATGAAATGAAGAATATCAGCTGTTTTAAAATTTTTGGGGAAAACTCCTTTAATCAAAGCATATATGAGGTAATAGGTAGGAACACCACTCTGTTAGGGAGGCTGGTGTCACGTGGAAGGACGTTAAAGCGGGGCTGTGGAGTCGGCAAGCCAAAGCCCCGACTCCGACTCCTCAATTTCCCAAACCTCCGACTTTGGTCACATCAGGCTGTTTATTACCTTATGATACAATAATCAAGCTATTTAGGTAGAACAGACACAGACAAGCAAAATGTTAACAATATTTTTTGATCTTTTGAACACTTGTAGGTAGAGTTGAAGAAAAAGCTGTATTTGTATCCAAGTCCAGTCTGCACCAGCATTGGGAATGTGTAGAAGAGATCTGGGATCAGATTTTAGTCAAGATGTGCTTGAATCTGATCCAGAGCCCAGGAGGATTCAGGCAGTATTGAAAATCAAAAGGTGGATTTCCCAAATACTAACAAAATAATAAAAATTAACATTTTGATTTTTAGTAGCATAACAGTAACAATACAGTTACAGTAAAGAATCTGCAAAACTAAGCAGATGCTTAATACTTGCAAGTCAAATTTATGTATAAGATATGTAAGATGACTGTATATAAAATTACAGTAGCCTCATGTGCAAAATCTGTAGTGGATGGTGAGATATGGAGCCTGAAAGTCACAAGTTCAAAACAATGATACCATTTTGCTTGTCAGTGTAAAATATATTTATTGGATATGACTTTAGAACACAAAAAAGGTGTAAATATGCAAAACACTGCAGGAACATTTGCGGAGTCTCTGAATTTGTTCTGAGAAATAATATTGCTTCCATCAGATCCTGCAATACATGACCTCACATCTGATCTCATTATTTCCAGGCTAGAGAACGGCCTCTCTACACTAACTTAGGTTGGGGGCAAAGCGGTGACCACAGGGGCAACATCTCTAACAATGTCAGGGTATAAAAGAATTGCCTCAGACACAGTCAGCTTTGATCAATGGTTGATCTCTTCTACTTCTTTGAAAGCAGGTGAAAAATTTTGCTGAAATCTGTTTGCCATGGGAGCGGAATCTTTTCACCTGGGGCAGCGCTTTGCCTGCTCCATGTCATCAATTACACTCCTCATGTGGTAAGACTGAAGATATGGGAGCAGTAGCACTGGCTGGACCCAATTCCTCTTGCTCTTTGCACTGCATCAAACTAACTGGACCAACTTATTATATATTTTGGGAGTCTGAGTCGGTCCCTTTTATGACGGTACTCACAAAAATTCTTTTACAAATATGAAGCACAATTTATTCCACCAGCAATACATAAAGAACAACCACAGTGACAAAGTGACCAGGCAGATATGACGTTCCGATCAGTAATTGACCTTGTTCATGTGGGTCATGTGCAAGGTAGAGGATCCCACTAGAGATAGTTACAGTGTGGTTTCTGTACTGTTAATGGTGTAAGGAATAAAGAGAAGCCCCAAGGGAAGAAGTGTGGCTAATTGGCATTAGGAGGAAGCTGGGGCTTATGTGAGGTAATTTATTGGGCCTAATGAACCCAATGGACCAAAAACTGCCTAATGAATTGCCAGCTGTGGTCCATTGATGATCAGACTTCTCACACTTTGAAAAACACAATGGAAAAATATCGTCATGATTCCCTTTAATTAAGGATTGTACCCTCACTGCTAAAAGATGAGGCAGATAAAGACAAAAAAGGCTGTAATAACTGAAGACGGCTGAGTTCTATTCATAAGGTTACTGCATGTTCCGAAAAGGATGGCACTTAAGTAGAATGGTACTTTTAAAATAAAACATAATACCTTGCACAGGCAAACCCCTGTGTGATGGTCACAGATCTGAAGTTCAGTCCCTTGTGAGTTGCAGTCACAAGGAATGCAGTCAGGAAAGCGGAAGAAACCAGGTGCACAGCGATCACAACGTCTGCCAGATATTCTGGGTTTACACCTGCAAGAGAAAAGCAGCAATGCACCAAGTACACTGCCGTTACCTTCTCAACAACTAAAATAAGTGACTACAGTTTAAAATGATATCCACTGCTTTAATACAATAACCTTCATTCAGACAAATACATCATTTGAAAGCAAGTCAGTAAATGACTTCAGTGCGCCTCCCTACAGCAGCTTCATATTGCACCATCTACAATTTTTATTAAGAATAATGGCTAAAAACACATATTTTTGAACTACTGGAATTGATTTAGTAAGGAATTTTAAGTGAACTATAAATAACCCAAAACTTTAACAGGGTTGTAAAGGATTAGAAAAACATGTTTTCTTTCAAAAAGTGCCACACCTTTGTAATATTGCAGCTCTCCCTACTCATGTCAATGTAGCTGAGCTAATGGAACCGGGGAGATTTTCCACGAGATCCAGTCGGCTTAGGCTGAATATTCAGTTCATGGTATAAAGGCGCTAAATCGCCAGATTATTAGAATCTAATGGTAATTTTTATTTCACAGTCAGACCACTTGTGTTTATATAGAAAAGCAGCCAGTCCAACTTGATGGATAACTGCTTTAGAAGGAGTCCACATGTGTTTAACATATATTTATTGGTTATACAAAGATTCTTTTGTTACACCTTATCATCTTTGCATGGTAAAGTAACATTATAATGTAACATTATTGGCTTGAAACTTAAAGGAGTTGTCTCCCTTCAGAGTTTCAGAGAATGCATGAATGAAATACTCTGTCACTTCCTGGTTCAGACTGACTCATTTGCATAAGCTCCTTGCTTGTACAGCTCTGTGCTGTGCTTTCAGATGCTAATTAGATCAGATTAGCTTCTCAAACTACTAACAGGACTTCTTATCTGATCCCCAAAACAAAAGCCCTAATTACAGTTCTGTTTATTTTACATAAATCAAGCTTTTTACTGCTGAGCAGCACAGGACACTGCCAGGACCTGTGTGATGACATCACTCACTGTTATCTCATTGAACAAACAGCAGGGGGAGAATTGTTTACAGGTCAGTTACTGAGGGAACTGAAATAGCCAGGGAGGTCATAAATTCACTTGTATCTCCTTAGGGAAAACAGAGGAACAAAGCAATATATTTGGAAAATGTCTTTATTTTGTGTTCCTACAATTTGAAAGCTATTCTTTGTAGCGAGACAACCCCTTTAAAGGGGTGTTCCGGGACTGAGTAATGCTCATTCGTCTGTCGGGGTATGAGTAAAAGTAGAAGATAAGACTCATACTTACCTCCCAGACGCTCCCGTTCACTCCTGGATGTCGATGCATTCAACCAAGAACTAAACAGTGAACATCACCTGCACGTGACCTCTCTGGCTTGGAATTGGCTGGAGCTGTAATGTGAACGCTGATCTTCACTGCTTCAGCCTGGGATGAATGCACCGGCAGCCCGGAGCATCTGGGAGGTAAGTATAAGTCTTGATCAGTCCCAAAACACCCTTTCAATAGGTAAAAATTAAAAAATGTAATCACAAAAAATATAATCACAATGTCCACTGACAGTCTTCGTTGTTATACTGACAATGCCGTTACTTAAAACAAATCCGGTTTCTCCGAATAAAATATAGTGCAAGACAATTGCAAGTAAGAAGATAATGAGATATGCATAAACAAATAGTGTATATGTCAATAAATAAATTAATATGAATATAATCCGCATTCAGCGTATTAGCCATAGGTCTATAATTAAAAACAATTATTAATAACCTTTGAAGGGCACTTTTCTATTTTAAAATAAGATTAAGAATAAATTCTCTGTATGGGTATGTTCACACAGCGGTTTTCAATACATTTTTCAATCAATGTATCCAAACACGTACCCAAAGTGCAGTGCGTGTTTGGATGTTTTCTGTGCAGCATAAACGCACTATATAGTTTGTGATGCGTAAAATGGATCAAGAATTGACATGTCATTTCTTTGATCGGATGCGTTTAACGGATCCGAAAGACGTATGTAAAACACATATCATGTTTGGGTCTGAAAAATGTACCCAAACACATATCTAAAAAACGCAATGTGAACATCCTTTATAAGTGAACAGTGGTTCGGTGGTTGAAACTACTAAAATGGCTGATTCAGTAGTCCAAGACTACAAGTATGGAGGCTGACATAGATAAAAAAAATCATCTTTCAGCACAAGATAAGAACTTGAGCCTGGAGGATGAAAACGTGTAGTAAGTATGAGAGATACTACTTAGATTTATCAGCTATTAGAGGTCAATAGTTTATGAAAGATAAGTAAAGGGGAGGGGAAGGGATTTTCAATTGAGGTATCTTTACAAATGTAATCTTCTCATTTCTGGATATAGCCTTAATTGTGGAATGCCAATGTCAATTTGAGGGGAAGGAGAGGTTATTTCCACTATTATGTGAGGCTGGAGGGATTTGAGCCTGGCCTGGTTGGTATTGTACCAGCCCTGTGGCTTCATTTAGTCCAAAAGGAATCAAATTTTGAAGCTGATAACTCCAGAACATTTCTTTTTTTATTAGAGCCTCAAACCTTTTTGAAATGTGGTCCGGTGAATGAAACGGAAAACGGAGAAACGTAGTTTGGACTCTTCCGCATTTTGTTTCTCCATGTAATGTGTACAGGGAATTTCCTTCTGGTATTGAACCGATGTCTGGCCATGCGGTCTTTTAGTTTGTGTGTGGACCTTCCTATATATTGCAATTTACAAAGACACTCTAATAAAAAAAAATCACATAATCACTGTGACATAATTGTTGATATGAATGTTTTATATAAAATTTTTATTTTTGATGAAAATACTTGATGTTGACACATTAACATAGGATGTCAGGCATTTGGAGTTATTGCACTAAATTGGTGGATATGGTGGCAAACTTGATGATAAAAGGGGTCATTTTTTGGAATATGCCAATGTTTGGGCAGGATTTTCCTTATTTGCCCATGGGTGGTAATATACCAGGTGATGAAGTTATGGTTATAATATAAATATATTTCATTATGTTTTTTTGGATAGACAATCTTTCTGTGAGAGATGTGAGCTCCTTGTCTCTTTTAATAGACTGTTAGAGCAGGGTGTTTCGTACAATTCACTATTACCATAGCCTGTTGCTTGAAGGTGGCATCATTAGTACAATTCTTCCTTACTCTCCCGAGTTATCCAAATGGAATGTTTGACTCCCACTTTTTATAGTAGAAACTTTGAAAATCCAAACAACTCTTCGTGTCCACCTTCTTAGGGTGGAAGTGATATATTTATGGTTTTCTATTTCAATAATTAAATCTAAAAATATCAATTCTTACAGAGAATTTGATGCCCTGGGTATTGGTGTTGAGTAATTCAGTGAAAGTTACTGGCTCTTCAGGGGTCCTTTTCCATACAAGGAAAAGGTCGTCAATGAATCTTTTAAAGACCTCTATCTTTGGATTAGAAACAGCATTTGTATCTCCTCAAAGTGTCCCACAAATACATTTGCATAATCAGGGGCCCTTTCTTTGTATATAAACACAGGCCGTGTTTTATGACTTCAGAGACCTGACAAAGTGTCCTTTACATGGATAGACGAAACGCGTTGTTTCCTGATACTATGAAATTAAAATGACCATTTTAATAATCTGGAGATTCATCACCTATATACTGTAATCGGAATATCCAGTCCAAGCCGACTGGATAATTTCTATGGTTCCAATAGATTTGCACCTATCTACCGTTCCATGTGATAGTGAGACAGTCTCCCTACCCCGTCTGCTACACCGGTTACCCAGCATTTTGCATTACGGAGAGCTGTTTCTCCCAGTAGTATAGCAGGAAAAGGTAAGCATATAGTGAAATGTTATTTTTGTATTCTCATATAAACCGAAGATAATACACAAGGGAGCTCTTGTTTTTCTAGCATTCTATGGTCTGAGGTATTGCTGTTTTTGGAAAAAGGAAGCCATGTTTTCCTAATCTGTACTGCATGTTTATACACAACTAAAATTAGAAGATGAATCCTGTACCTGCATTGCCCGCTAATAGAATCGCAGTCTGGCCGAAATGGCTGTATGACTCCTGGGGTTGAGCAGTTGCATCCTTCACACCCTAACAGAGGGTGGTAACTGAACGTATGTTGTTCACAGACTTCACATGTAGGTTTAACTGTCTGAGGTGGACAGATGCATTTTCCGGTTATTTCATCACACAGGCGACGACCACATGTGCATGCTAAATTATAAATAAAATATGGTTATTTCATTACCTTTAGCATTTACTGCACCATAAATTAGTTTATTTGAATGTTTAATATATACCTAATAGGCAAAGTGTTGATATTAGTATTTCGGACCGAAAAATCTTAGAGATTACAGAGTAACAAAAAATTAATGTTGGCAATAATATAACTTGATATATTATAAGTACATATAGTTTTATTTGGTTTATCACTGCAAAGCATGGTGGGTCTATGGCTGGCATCTTAGCATCGGGGCGGATAGGTTCCATATGTGCAACCTATGCAACTGCACAGGGGCCTAATAGGGAACTGAGCCCACTGCCACTGTAGATTGGATGTAGACAGCTGGTAACTTGAACAGATTACATTAACTATTAGAGAAATCTAAGTAGTTGGGATGTGCCTGACCCAAATTCTGTTAATGTTTGCGTGAAAATCATAAGACCAATCAGCAATTTTTTCCAGAAAGAAAAAAGGAAGCCCATTATTTAAAGGGACATTTATGCTACCCTCTTTGAAAGCAGAATGTGATAGAGGGAGAGATACTGAGCTATGTGATATTTAAGTTTATATGATATGGAGCAGGATTTCTGAGCAAAAAGCAAGGAAAATACTGACCGGATGTCATGGGAACAGGTGGTGGATCTTCTATGTCACTGTGAGAGATGACTTTGAACCACACCAGGGAGCGGAGTCTAAGGAGCCCCAGGCATTCACCAAAGCCTGCCGCAAGGCAGATTGGGCTTCGCTGTGGGAGATTCCCAGATCGCTACCCTTAATGTGGCCGCTCGCAGTGACAGCCAAAGTGCAATGAGGTCCAGCAGGAGTACAGTAGGTTGAGGCATAGTCGGGTCAGTGATGGAATGGTCTGGGCAGGCAACAGGCAGAACGTTACTGGGTCACTCGTAGAAAGGTCAAGGCAGGCGGCCAGCAGAGAATAGCCAAGATTCAATAGCAAAGAGTCAGAATCCAGGAAACACAGAAAGAAGGCAATAGCTCAAACTAGTGAAAGCATACTAGCAAACTGGCAGGTAGTGCTGAGGGAAGTGAGCTAAAAAAGAGACATGGCAAATGATTGGTGATCAGCGGTGTGCTGGCCCTTTAATTCTTAAAGAGACTCCGCCCTAGAGACCGTACATGAAAGCTGGCCAGAAGCAGAGGATGGGCAGCAGAGACAGAGTGGAGTGAGGGGAGTGCCAGATGAGATGGAAAACGCAGACATGAGCATGTCCACACACAGTGATTGATACCTTTCCATGTATCTGTGTGTATTCAGAGCTAACTGCCAATCACTGTATGTGGATGGGGTCAGCAGTATTTTCAGTTTAACTTTCACAGATTTTTTCTGCTTTTTTTACTCAGATAATCAGCGTCAAATCATAGAAACCTATATATCCCAGAGCTCAGCTTCTCTCCCTCTGTCCTATAACCCTATATATCACAGAGTTCAGCTTCTCTCCTCTATCATATAACCCTATATATCACAGAGCTCAGCTTCTCTCCTCTACCATAAAATCCTATATATCACAGAGCTCAACTTCTCTCCTCTATCATATAACCCTATATATCAAAGAGCTCAGCTTCTCTCCTCTAACCATATATAACCCTTATATATCACAGAGCTCAACTTCTTTCTTTCCTCTATCATAAAATCCTATATATCACAGAGCTCAGCTCCTCTCCCTCTGTCCTATAACCCTATAGATCACAGAGCTCAGTTTCTCTCCCTCTGTCCTATAACCCTATATACCACAGAACTCAGCTTCTCCACCTCTATCATGTAACCCTATATAGCACAGAGCTCACCTTCTCTTCTCTATCATATAACCCTCTATATCTGAGCTCTGCTTCTCTCCCACTATCGCATCCTGCTCTCTGATAGGGCAGCATAAACCACCTGGCTGGTTCCTTTTAACTGAATAATGTACTTCCTTTTTCCTATCTGGAAAAAGGCTTCTGATTGGTAACATGATTTTTCCATCACCAGCAGGGTTCAAGTCATGCTTCTCTGGCCTGACTTGAATCTGAAGCTTAATACTAAGAAGTAGGTTGCTTTATGATGACCTCCTAGAATAAAGCAAGGAGCCCATATATTGAAATGTGCGTGCACAGGGGTATCTGCGTCTGCTCTTGGTTAGTATAGGCTCAGATGTGACCTGGGTGACAACTGCATAGAGTTTGCATGTCCTCTACGAGCTGGAGTCTGTTTTCTTTACTTTAGTTAAGGAAATTAAAGACGATCCAAAATAATGATATGGTGTCCTCCAGCACCAAAAATGTTTAAAAACATATCCTTTGTTTCAATACATATAGAATTATAAACCTATCTGTATTTCAGCGAGTATGTTACTTGAATAGTATCGGTGTCTGATACCCGCGTTGTTACACTGCAGTTGTTATATTGAAGGGACATGTTCACATTATCAATGTTCACTTTGTAGAATCTTTGCAGGTAAGGATTGCGGTACTCCACCTGGACCATGCCAATGCAGTGAGTATTCAGTTCCTGAGTATCTTGTAAATATTATATTGTATTCATTTTCGTGTTATCTACATTATTCTGTGGATTATTTGCTCATTGCACTAGCTTCTTTTTGTGCTGCAAACTCTGAACACTATCAATATACATCTGAATGACATTTGTTTATGACATCTTGGTTGTGATAACCTTATTATGCGGTAACGTTACAATATGTGTCATGATATGGGATGCGTTGCTGGTGTTATCATTGTGCAGCATTCTGAACTTCATTCAGGTGGATTTTCTGTTGATCATTAATTAAAGGTGGATCTAATTATTCACCAGAGAGATCTTTTTTCTCTTCTTTTGCTTTTGAGGTTACTGGTAATCTCTTTGTTTTTATAAGGTGTAGATTTGCTCCTCCATCATTCTATGACAACCAAAAATAACACAAGAATATTGCAAAATAAATTTATTTCACATTCATAAAAACAAATAATCAAAGAGAAAAAATCCAAACCCAACATGTACATTACACCCAGTACAATAAAGCATGACCTGGGCCATGGCACCAGTGCTTTATTGTACTGGGTGTAATGTAAATGTTGGGTTTGAATTTTTTCTTTATTTTTTTCTGTTTGATTATTTGTTTTTATGAATGTGAAATAAATGTATTTTTGCAATATTTTCTTGTTGGCTATTTTTGGTTGTTGTAGTTGTTTGGTAGCCCCGGATTATTTATATATTTTTAGGGTATTGTTTCCATCACTCTATGAGTAAGAGCAGGTTGATCGAAATGTGTCAGAGGACAGGAGCCATACGTTTTTAATTTGATATGTTTTGAAATAAAGGATATGCTTTTAATATGTTTTTATTACGGTATTTTGGATTGGCTAACGATTTCTGCCCAAAGTCCGACAGGAGTCCTCCTTTTGCATCAGTGAATGTACTGGGACTGTTGCTTTGGTGTGCACTAATACATATTTTTGCTTTTGGATAAGAAAATTAAAGGAAGTAAGGAGTCTAGTGCTCAACTGAGAAAAGGCTTCCATTAGCAAATACAGGTTAACTTTAAGTAGGCAGCAATGAAGGACTGCCACCCCCTGATAAAGCATTAATACAAAACGTGAGTTGGGGTGGCAAGTGGCAGAGGACATTAGCAGTTAAGTAAGAACTTTTGAAGAGTGTAAGAGATTATGGGCGACATGTATGTATTTTGGCGCCCAGATGACAATTTTTTGGGATGCATTAGTAGTGTAGAATGCATCTGAATCTATGAACCTGTTCTACTGCGGGTCACAGATAAGGTGCTTTCTAGCTCCAAAACAACAAATCAGGCTCAGGTAGACCACTTTTAACTCAGTCTACCTGTTCCAACAATCATTCGGTAGAATCATACGGTTGTGGTGCGACACGCACGTCCCCTGATCTCAGACGCATTACAAAGTGCCGCGGGCGCCCGATAATGCACCTAATATTGGAGTGCACCCGATTATGTATCTAGCGAACAGGGCTGTGACAGTTTTTAGGCTAAGAGGACCCCAGAATACTGGTGGAGCCCCATATATACATGTCGCCCTATGTCTCCTAATCTCTTCATTTACCTTTAAAATAAGAAAGGAGTATAACTATTATACTATGATGTTTTAGAATCTATATTTACATATACACCTGCTTCTGCAACTTCATCATCAGCTCTATCATTTTTGGCCTTCTATCTTTTTACTCTTTTTTTATGTACTTTTATGGATAATTAAATAGAGGCTATTTGTGCTATCTGATTACATATGGGGGTAAAAATTGAAGGACTAGTAGAATCAACTCACGTCTGCAGTATGGAAATCCATAGTAACCAGTTGCACAACGGCTACAAGTTCTTCCAATTACATTCGGTCTGCAACTGCACTGCCCTCCAAATGGGTTGCAGACTGGGTTTGTGGAACCTTCTGTATGGCATTTACATAGCAGTGCACCATTATTATAATATGCCACTAAAGATCTTGCAGAATCCTTACAGAATTCAGGCGAGGACAAAGGGCTAGAAGAAAAAAAAATAATAAATTTATCTTAACTTCCATATCTTTATATTAAAACAGTTTGCAAGTGTCTGTTTATGCTGCCTCCTTAGTAGCAGATAGTGTGGCTTACAGTCTCTGACAGAAGTTCTGTCGCTTATCCAAGTTGTAGAAACCAAAGCTTATAACTTTACTTAAAATTCATCCCTTGGTTTTAGGAATGACTCATATGTAAGCTGAAACCCTCCTAAATGAGGATTTGTTAACGAAAATAAATTTGCTTCATTGCTGAAATATTGATCATTTATGGAACACAGAAAGGTCAGATTTTGGCAAGACAAAACTTTTGTCGCCTTGTCATATAATGCACCCAATCCTAGTTTACAGCAGCACCTGTGCTCACTAATTGATCGGTTAATTAGTGGGTGTGTATAGAAAGAAATCCAGCCCCCCAGACCTTCACTTGAACTGCAACGTGACCTCTGACAACATGCCAAAAATCCACCCTGCGACCAAAGCCTTGATTATCAAGAGGCTGAAGATTAGATCCACTGCAGAGGTGGTTGACACCTTTAATGTGTCTCAGCGTCAGGTACAAAGAATTAAAAAAAGATTTGAAGAGACTGGAGACGTTTTTGACAAGCCCAGGTCCGGCAGACCCCGCAAGACAACTGCTCAGGAGGAACGTTTGTTGGTTCAAAAATCAAAAGCCTCTTCCACTTCAGCACAGCTCCAACAGGCCTGGTCACCTCAAGTCCCTGTGTCAACTAGAACAGTTTGTAGGATTCTGTCTCGAAATGGCCTCCATGGTCGAATCGGTGACCAACAGCAAGCACTTAACAAAAGGCAATTAAAAAAACGTGTGCCATTTGCCAAGACTCACAGCCTGCTAAATGGATGGACGCTGGAAAAGTGGCAGAAGGTGGATTTCTCAGATGAATCTTCAGTTGAATTACACCACAGCCACCGCAAATACTGCATGAGACCTACTGGAGCACGTATGGATCCAAGATACACCCAGAAAACAATTAAGTTTGGTGGTGGAAAGATCATGATCTGGGGTTACATTCAGTATGGGGGTGTGCAAAACATTTGCAAGGTGGAAGGCAATATCAATAGCCTAAAATATCAAGAAGTATTAGCTACCTCTTACATTCCCTATCATAAAAGGGGTCAAATTTTGCATCTGGATGGTGCTCCATCTCATACATCCATCTCTACATCAAAGTTCCTCAAGACAAAGAAGATCAAGGTGCTCCAGAACTGGCCAGCCCAGTCACCAGACATGAACATCATTGAGCATGTTTGGGGTTGGATAAAAGAGGAAGCTTGGAAGACAAAACTCAAGAATCTTGATGAACTTTGGGAGGCATGTAAGACTGCATTCTTTGCTATTCCTGATGTCTTCATCAATAAATTGTATGAATCATTGTCGAAACACATGAATGCAGTCCTTCAAGCTCATGGAAGTCACACAAAATATTAAATATGGCTCTAATAGCACCACAACTTCATTCACCAATGTTATGAAACAGATCTTTGTATTTGAAGTGAATTATTTGTTTGATTTTCATATTACTTTCTGTGGGCGACAAAACTTTTGTCTTGCCAAAATCTGACCTTACCTATAGTTCAGCAGTGAAGCCAATTTATTTTCGTTTCAGCTTTCATACGAGTCATTCCTAAAACCAATGGATGAATTTTAAGTCAGGTTATAAGCTTTGGTTTCCACAACATGGATAAGCGACAGAACTTCTGTCAGGGACTGTACACAAGCTTCCTCTAAACTGAAACTGTATAACTTCATACGCTATGGTTGCTGTGCATCATACAACCCTCCATCCACACCACCTTTCCCTATGAATATTCAAGAGACATTCCTGCTATGTTTTTGTGTCTGGGATTATGTAAAATGGATGAAACAATCCTAAATCAAGACAGAATATGTGGCAAAAGAAAAATGGCAAGATATTAATAGACAGACAAAGATAACTCGGTAAAATGGTTCTTTATACCACATTTATGGTATGTTCTAGAGACAGTTTCTAGACACTTGTGTCTCCTCTGACAAAAGGGGTGTGACCTTAACAAAAGGGGTGTGGCTTTGTGTAAAAGGCAAGTGGAGATTGCGCAAAAGTTTCAGCGGTTAGTGGCATGAAGTAAGCCGACTTAAAGATGGTGTAAAGTTTAGAATGTGGCAGGTGTGCCAGATTGCTCTGCAGGAATGCACTCGCAGGATGTCTCAGCTCATGACCGACCCAATCCAATATAATTAGCACACGATTAACTAAATAAACTATCAAATGGGACAGAGGCATTTTTGTAAAAGCTTTTCTGGTTTATTTGTTTGTGTGACGTTGATATTGAAATGTGTATATACAGGCAGTCCCCGACTTACATCGTTCCGACTTACAGACGTCCCCTAGTTACAAACGGAGACTTATGGTGTGTGGCTGACATTCAACACTGAGCCACGCCCCATAATAACTAAGTGCCAGCATGCCACAGCTGCACATGAGATACAGAACATTAGGTGAAATCTTCTAAAAAAGGGCACAGACTGCAAAACAAATGTAAAAACTGTTCCCTGTACTATCCCCATATTTTTTATGCTGGAATTACATTTAATAAATCTACCTGTTCCGACTTACATACAAATTCAACTTAAGAACAAACCTAAAGTCCCTATCTTGTTTGTAACCCGGGGACGGCCTGTATATCGCTGCCACACCAGTGTGCACCTATGCTCATTTTTTTCAAAAAGTTTTTTGGGGATGTACAAAATGTATTGTTTCAGCTCATGACTGATTCTGGACTGAAAAACCAATGTAAAATATCCACTTCCAGTCCAATTACCTTTACATGTATCTTTGTAGTTTGAGAAACATTCTAGAGGATTACTACACAATCCCCCCAAGTTTCCTTTTACAAAAATAAATGGTATGTTTTTCCGTAACCCTTTAGATAATGTAATAAAAATACTCTAGGACAGTGACACCTGATTTGCAACCTACAATCATCATCTGTGTGGCCATGCCCAAGCAGAAAGCAACTAAATAGAACTCAAAGTTAAAGGTTTGCCTGTTTTAAATCACCCGCAATCTAGATGCCCTACTAGGCAAAATAAATACAGTGGGGTCCACATTTTAACCCCCCGTGCCCAGGGACGTAGCTACAGGAGGCGCAGAGGTAGCAGTCGCTACCAGGCCCTGCAGTCTGAGGGGGACCCAAAAGTCCTCTTGCCACATAAGGAGATACTAGCATTGTAATTGAAACATGGTAGCTGGAGGGCCCATTTCCCTTTTTGCACTGGGGCCCCAGAGCTTCAATTTACGCCTGTGCCATAACAGCAATGAAGAGATGCTATAATCAATGACTCAGTCCCTAATGTACCTGGTGTAATTCACAGACCGCACATTGATCTGAATATAGGGCGTATACTGATCTTTAATTACAGGGCAAAAACACAAGGAGCAATTTCTTATCTCTCCTGTGAAGATAAGGATTGGGCATGTCGAAACCCTACTGCGTCTTATCCTCAAACTCTGGCATTGAGTAACCCCACTTTACCCACCAACACATTAAGTGGTTGTCTGGTCCTGTTGAATTTCAACAGTTTGGTCACTCACAGTATCTTCCTACTAGAAAATGATAGTGACATAGGAGCACGGACCGGTTTGCTAATATACGGGCACTGTTCTGGAAAAACTAGGACCGGCTCTGCCTACATTGCATCAGTGCCAGGATATACTGTATATATGACTTTTATACACACCTAGAATTGTGGTCTACATTGACATTCCATCTGTAAAAAAATCTGCCAACTAAATAGCAGAAAAAAAACACATTGATATATCACACAAAATTGTAAATAATTTCTGTTACTGTTCACTAGGTGGCAGCAGCATCTCAAATTTAGTAACCAAATTCTGGAATTGAAATAAGACATTCTTAGGACAACAGCTCATGTATAACTGCTAAGGGGTTGTGCTCCAAAGGAAAAATGTACCCTAAATGTACCCTTTAAATTTCTTTATGGCTGTATACTGATGGAACTGCTATCTTCATTGTTATACAAAGCTGCATCAAAACTTTCAGAGAACAAACACTCTGCAGCCATTACAGGAAGAACCAAAACTGGTGTTGCTAGTGTTCTAGTCTGGGGAATGTTTACGTGGCAGTTTTTGGGTCCACTCATCCTTGTGAAAGGCATGTCAATCAATTTGGGTATTCATCCAACTTTGCAGATCACACACACCCATACATGCTGATTGTCTTCCCTTTTGGTGATGGGATCTTCTAGCAAGACAATGCAACATGTCACACAGCTAGAAAAGGCAAACATTGGTTGGAAGAGCATAAGCAATTATTCTAAGTACTGCTCTGGCCCAATATTTTCCAGACTTTAACCCAAATTAGCATCAAATCAATCATTGTGTTCGCTCTATAGATAATTCCCAATTCTCACTCTCCAGCAGCTGTGGAATGGACTACAGTTAGCATGGCTCCAGATACCGGTGACAAACCACCAGGACCTTGTTGTCAATCCCAACTCGTCTAACTGCTGCCCATGCCGTACGCAGAGGGTAACCTAGATATAAGCTGGTGGGCATAATAATGTCTATAACAGTACATGCCGTACGCAGCGGGTAACCTAGATATAAGCTGGTGGGCATAATAATGTCTATAACAGTACATGCCGTTAACTCAGAGGTAACTAGTCAAAAGCTTGGGCATATATAAATGTCTATAACAGTACATGCCGTACGCAGCGGGTAACCTAGATATAAGCTGGTGGGCATAATAATGTCTATAACAGTACATGCCGTACGCAGAGGGTAACCTAGATATAAGCTGGTGGGCATAATAATGTCTATATAACAGTACACCTTTTCGCTTAACTTCTTATCAGGTTATAGTGCAAAACAGCATTAGGGGGTCCCCACCTCCTCTTTATAACATTTCAAAATAAATCAGGTCAGTTTAGTACAAAACACTGCACCAGCACTTGTGCTTGTTTTATGAAAAATATCATCTGCTTTTTAATAGGTCATGCAAAGCATAATAATTATTCATCCCATATACCTACCAATATAATGCCTAGGCAGATACCTGCCTATTAATAATTAAAGGGGTTGTCTCACCATGCTATTTCACAGAGCAACAGCAGCTTCAGACTCATACTTCCTGGTTAGGCTGTGGGTAGTTCTATTCCAATGCTTGGCATATCTGCTCTGCTGTTCCTAGCTGATCCTGGTACAGTGACATGAGTGCAGCAGGTTTGTAAAATGTATTACACATTGCTACAGAGCTCTAAAACTTGTCAGTTAGTAATGTAAACAAGCTCTGTTCTAACAGATATGAATCACCACAAGGTGTGACATCACCATCCCTGCCTCTGCTGCAGCCTGTTAGGATGCTTTCACACAGCGCAGTTTAGGTGCAGTTTTAGCTGCGCTCCAATAGAACTGCCTTTATTACCAGCAAGCGTCTTTTCATTGTCTAAATTGTTGAGAAAGGCGTTTCACGTAAGTAATCAATGACTGTGTGTGAAGTCTTGTGGATAGATACACACTAATTGATTACTTACTTTCCAAACAGTTTAGATAAGAGAAAGACGCTTGCTGATAATAAAGGCAGTTCAATTGGCGTGCAGTTAAAACTGCACCAAAACTGTGCTGTGTGAAAGCACCCTTAGACTAGACAGAGGTGACCAGTAACTAGGGAAGCTTGTATGCAAAAGCAGAAGATAATATTTGCTTCTAGTGTTGAAGAGAAGCAAAAACAGAGAAGCAATGTATTAGATAATAGTCTATATTTACCTTTCCTAAATGTTTAGAGCTAATCAGTGAAATGGGAATACCTTTTTAAGTAGTGAGTTAAAACAATAACACTAAAGAGTAGGAAGCCACATTAACTATAAATTCTTCATTATTCCATCAAATTAAAATGGGAAAAATGCAGAACAAAGCACCATAAAAGGACACATCAACCTAACTCCTAAATCCAGCATTTATTACAGTCATCTAGACGTGTCTTTCTTCTGGTGCTTCGTGATGCATTTTTGTATATTATTTTAACTTGGTGGAATAATACAGTATTTATTTTATTATTAATGTGGCTTACTTCTATTCAATTAGTGTTAGGCCATGTTCACACGGCTTAAAATGGGCCGTATTTCGGTCCGTAATTACGCGCCGGAGTGTGCCAATTACGGGCCGAAAATGGCCCATTCATTACGGTATTTCACAGTTCTCATAGAGAACTATGGATTACGTCTCCTCTCCCCGCCCGGCGAAGTGCCGGCCCCCCGCTCACTCCCCCGCTCCCGCCCCTGTCCACACGGCATAATTGCGGCGCGAAATTACGCCCCGCAGTTAAGCCGTGTGAACATAGCCTTACAGCCCAAAGACAGCTACATATACTATATATACACACACACACAACAGCTTTTGAACGTAAAAAATGTAGTTCCCCCATAGCCGGGCAGCATATAGTGCAGCTTTGGTCTTTGGCTGGGCAGAGCATTTAGGGGGACATGTATGAAAACTGTCTAGGTCTAAGACTATCTTTGTTGCCCATAGCAACCAATCAGAGTTCCACTTTCAGTTTTAAGACCACTATATGAAATGAGAGGAGCGCTCTGATTGGTTGCTATGGGCAACAAAGAGAGTTTTAGACCGAGACAGTTTTCATACATGAGGCCCTTAGTGGACAGGAGGATGATCAGTTATCTTCCCTTAGGGTAGCACATTGGGGACATGAAGGCTGGAGCCCCAGGACATATCTGACGATGCAGGCTCAATTTTACACCAAATATAAAATCAGTGCACTGTAGCGATTGCCTGTCCTAAAAACATTCCCAGAAACATGGTGCTCAAACTAACAAACAGAATATGTTGAAATAAAGCCACAAACACTTATTCAAATTAAACAGCAAAAACTGCTGAAGATGGAAACAAGACTTTCTGTGCATGATCCTTACTCAATATAGAAGCTGTTTTCTCCACATATATTTATGAAATCAAAAGATTTATCCAGTGGTTTCTCCTGCAAGATCTCTTGTCTGTAACTGTCTGCAGGCACAATCAGAATAGATTCCTGAAAGAGAACAATGGTGCAGATTTATTAATACTTGTCTAATACTTAGACAGTGTAAACATTGACGACGAAGTTTTAACATGTGCGACATTTATGGAAAATCTGGGGCATGTTTAAACTGTCTAGTCTAAGTTTACACTATTTATTACTTGGCTTAATTTGTGTCATAAATTGTTAAAGAGGTTTCTCACTACAATGATTAAATTTCAACATGTAAAGAAAGGTAAATGAAGACTATTACTAAATACATTGCTCTTTTGATATAGCCCTGGTCAGGAGATTTTATCTGCTCTGACTGCATGTCCATATCGCCCTTCTGATTAGACAGAGCAGCGAGTGATGTCACCATGGCGGGTCTTGATCTCTAACAAGATTGGATTGTTTACCTCTAATAAACATTTGTTTTTACTCCTTGGAGCGCTGCAGCTTTGTTTACTACACATGAAATCTCCTGCACTTGTCACTGTAACACTCAGCTAGTTAAAGAGGTGCTAAATATGCTTATCTGTTATAGAACCACCCATAGCCTAACTATGCAGTGTAAGTCTGAAGCTGCCTGTGAATCTGAAACAACATGGGGAGAAAAACCCTTTAAGCCTCACCCATTTTCCGTGAAGCAACAGCCCTTAGTGAGGCCCCTAAAATTCTTCTGACGTTGCACCAATAGGAACACAGGGCAGTAAGAGGGTGCTAAAAGTATTTGTCCACACACATAAAATCTATATAAAGAAGCTGGATTCCATATTTTTAAAAAAACTTATAAAGTATCGGGATACAAAACACCATCCTATAGAACAGGGGTCCCCAACCGCCGGTCCGCGGACTGGCATCGGGCCAAAGCGAATCCTCTGCCGGTCCGCGGCCCCGGCTACACATGATGCCGGCCGCCCGGTGACTTTAGTGCGGGCTGTCAGCAGACGTATCAGCTGCACACAGCGTGCGGCTGCATCACTATAGAGAAAGCAGGGGCGGTTCATTACCATCCCTGCTTTCCCTATCACTGTAGATGCGGCGCTCACTGAGCTCCGCATCTACAGATCCGCGCCGCAGGGGGCATGATGCAGAGGTGTCGTCACACCCCCTGCACCGCACGTTCTCGCTGGACGCAGCTCCTGGAGGAAGCAGCTCTGTAGGGATCCGGGTCATGGGGAGTACACTTTTTTCTTGTTTTCTTTTTTTTTTTCACTAGCTTCGCTGCCTACAGGGGCCATATATGAATTTATTATATCTACGGGGCCATATATGAATTTAATACAACCATGGGGGCCATATATGAATTTAATACAACTTTGGCGGGCCATATATGAATTTATTACAACTACGGGGCCATATATAAATTTAATACAACTATGGGGCCATATATGAATTTATTACAACTACGGGGGCCATATATGAATTTAATACAACTACGGGGCCATATATGAATTTAATACAACTTTGGGGGCCATATATGAATTTATTACAACTACGGGGGCCATATATAAATTTAATACAACTATGGGGGCCATATATGAATTTATTACAACTACGGGGGCCATATATGAATTTATTACAACTACAGGGGGCAATATATGAAATTTAATTACAACTATAGGGGCCAATATGAATTTATTACAACTACGAGGGCCATATATGAATTTATACACTACGGGGCCATGTATGAATTTATTACAACTACGGGGGCCATATATGAATTTAATACAACTACGAGGGCCATGTATGAATTTATTACAACTACGGGGGGCAATATATGAAATTATTACAACTACAGGGGCTATATATAAATTTATTACAACTACAGAGGGCTATATATGAATGTATTACTACAGGGGGCCATATATGAATTTATTACTACCACAGGGGGCCTATATTTGTTACTAATACAGGGGACATATATTTTTTCTTACTACAGGGGGCCTATATATATTTGTTTCTACTACAGGGGGCCATATATTTATTATTACTACAGGGGGCCTATATTTGTTTACTTCTACTACAGAAGGCCTATATGTATTTATCTTTACTACAGAGGCCATATATTTATCATTACTATAGGGTGCATATATATCTAATGACTACAGGGGGCATAAATCTCTGTAATGACAGAGCTGATTACATATGTATATTATATACAAGTATAATGATGATCAATGACTGATTGTCAGCTCTGTGGGTCAGCATTATTAGTATAATACTGACCCACAGAGCTGACAATCAGTCTGCAGTCATAAAATACTAGTTACCCCATACTATACCCCTAATGACACAGTATACAGTTTATTGGGGTTTTTTTTGTGTATGTGTAATTCTAAACCTCCAACCCCCTCTGTAACCCCGCCCCTACAAACCACACCCCCAGTAACCCCGCCCCCACGGGTCCATGGAGAAATTGTCGTGCATCAAACCGGTCCCTGGTGGAAAAAAGGTTGGGGAATGCTGCTATAGAAGATATATCACAGCTAATTAACAAAATGACAACCAAACACATCATCCCATGGGACGCTAGCAAAGATTTGACTATGTAATTTATAGAGCTACTTTTGGATATAGGTATATGGAAAACTGGAAACTAAGGGAATTAAAAGTATATAAATTATATTAATCTGGCATTCAATAATGTATAAAACAATAATTATAATAATAATAATCCACTATGACCAGCATGTAATTCTGTGCTTTATAAGCATTATATTTAAAGAGGTAGAAATATATGGTTTTGCACATCAAAAAACCTTTGTGAAAAAAACGAGCATAGGTGCACACTGGTGTGGCAGCAATATACATACACATTCCAATTCAGTAGCACACTATCAACTAAAGAAACTATCAAAGGGGACATAGGAATTTTTGAAAAAGCATTTCTGCTACCGAGGATACATGAAACAGTTTTTGAGGTTCTTAGTGCACATTTTTGATAAAAACTGCTTACGCCCACCTCCAAAACTTCAATGGGACCGCAAATGCAGGTGGGTACTACACTATTTTGTTACCTCTCTTTTTTGTTCAGACTTAAAAGCAGAAATGCTTTTTCAAAAATTCCTATGTCCCCTTTGATAGTTTCTTTAGTTGATAGTGTGCTACTGATTTTAGAATGTGTATGTATGTTGCTGCCACACCAGTGTGCACCTATGCTAATTTTTTTCAAAAAGGTTTTTTGATGTGCAAAACCATATATTATTTCTAGCTTATGTAGGGAGGAGTAGCTGCCTCCATTTTGTTTTTTGCACTCCACCCACCTTCACACAGAGCTGTCTTAACAGCTTTATGGGCCCCTGGGCATAGCACTGCAGTGGGCCCTGCCCAAACAGATGACATCGCACTTGGCCATACCTCAAGCCCCCCTCAAGCACACACGTATTATCACGCCTCTTATGTATGGACACCGGCAGCCTACAAGACTAACTGGCAGGGCAGGGAGCCTTTGGCTCTCTTTTCCACCATGGTTTTTAACTGTTTGCATAGCCTAAAAACACAAAAACAGTTAAATAAGCAAATCCAACCAAGAAATCCAGGGTATGTTTCTTGTATTCCTGGGACATACATAGACCACTTGGGGCCCGTATACTTGTGGGGCCCCCGGGCATCTGCCTAGTTTGCCCAATGGAAGAGATGGCCCTGCCTTCACATGCTTTTAAATCAATGCAGTGTATTTGGAAGCTGGTGCCTTCACTCCCTGAGGTATGTAGGTCGAACAGACCCCAAAAGAGAGGTAACAAAATAGTGTAGGACCCACCTGCATTGAGATCCCGTTGAAGTTTCGCAAGTGGCTTAAGCAGTTTTGATCAAAAATGTGAACTAAGAACCTCAAAAAATTGAGGTATGGCCAAGTGCGATGTCATCTGTTTGGGCAGGGCCCACTGCAGTGCTATGCCCAGGGCCATAAGCTGTTTAAGACAGCTTTGTTGAAGGTGGGCTGGAGTGCAAAAAACAAATGGAGCGCTACTCCATCCCTACATAAGCTAGAATAATATATGTTTTGCACATCAAAAAACCATTTTGAAAAAAATTAGCATAGGTGCACATTGGTGTGGCAGCAACTGTACATACACATTCTAAAATCAGTAGCACATCATATCAACTAAAGAAACTTTCAAAGGGGACATAGGTAAATTTTTGATAAAGCATTTCTGCTTTTAAGTCTGAATAAAAAGAGGAGTAACAAAATAATGTAGTACCTGCATTTGCGGTCCCATTGAAGTTTTGGAGGTGGGCTTAAGAAGTTTTTATCAAAAATGTGAACTAAGAACCTCAAAAAATGTTTCATGTATCCTAGATAGCAGAAATGCTTTTTTCAAAAATTCCTATGTGCCTTTGATAGTTTCTTTAGTTCATAGTGTGCTACTGTTTTTTGAATGTTTATATTTAAAGAAGAGCTCTGGCCATTTCTAATATCTCTGTTTTAGTCAACACTTGTGTACTGACTAAATAACAATTCTGGAGCATCTTATAACTCCATGTTGTAACTGTCAGATGGGTGTTAGTAATTGGGGGTATGTCCCTTCACAGTATGACACTGTCCAATCAGTGAGTCAGTGCGTGCAGAGCAAAACCTTTTAAAAAGTGGAATGGTAACACCCATGTGACAGGTTCAGTAACACAGTAATTTCTAGAAGTAATAACAGAGGAACAGCACAACGCAAAATGATGTGGGAAGATACTCCAGAATAGTTTTTTTACTGGAAACATTTAGTAACACAGACCTCAGGAGATGTCATTCAGTCAGTGGGTTTATACTACTCTTTCTGAAAGAAGGATGTGATAGAGGGAGAAAAGCTGAGCTCTGTGATATATTGGTTTATACGAACTACAGCAGGATTTCTGAGTAAATAGCAGAAAAAAACTGAAACAGAAACTGAAAGTACTCATTACCCTGTCCACATACAGTAATTGACAGTTTGCTCTGTACACACACTGATACAGGGAAAGCTGTCAATCATTATAACAGGGCAGGGTTAGCAGAAATCCTGCTCCGAATCATATAACTCTATATATCACAGAGCTCAGCTTCTCTCCCTTTACCATATCCTACTCTCAGGGTACCATCAACCAGAGGCATAACTTGAAGTTTCTGGGTCCTAGTGCAAATAGTGAAATGGGGCCCCTCAGTTACCATGTGCTATTGACAATGCTGTGGAAGAAGGACTTTGGGGCCCCTTCAGACTGCAGAGCCCGGTAGCGACTGCTACCTCTGCACCCCCTGTAGGTATACCCCTGGTGAACGGTTATCTTCATTTTTAACTTATTGGAGTGTACACTCTTTCCAAAACACATCACTACAGACAATAATTCAGTTTGGAATTTACTGCTGAAAATCATAAAAGTCTTACTTTTTCCACTACTATGAAAAAAATGAGAAATAAAGCAATGTCTCAACTCACCAAGAGAAGGGGTTTATCCGGAGGAGTTGTTACAGTTACTGACAGATCTGAGTTAGTGACATCTAGACCAATACGGTTGCCTGCAATGACTACGTCTCGACATCCAAAAGTGTGAGGACAGTATGATGCGTTGAAGGTACCTGAGAAAATAATTTCATGCGAACATTTTAATTACAATAATACTATATAAACAACTAAAAATATTGAGTGGCCTGGTCATATAGGAGCGGGTTGTGTACAAGAATAAGCATCACCTGACCTATTGTCTTTTCTCATCCAGTCCATACCGCAACTTACACAGAGGAATCCACCAAAGAGATGATTTTGAAGGCTGGTAGCCTGTACTGCCGACAATGAACATTGTGACCTCCACAGTATATTAAGTGTATTCTTCCCCGCCTACTTGGATCTTGGAATTCATGTGTACAACTGAGTAAATCTACTATATATTGCAACGATACCCCTCACCATGTTACAGCCTCTTGTCTTATCTTAGTAGTGGTCACTTTTATGCGACTAAGTTAAATACTGCCATGTTCCTTAATGACTCGCGTATAACTTCTTTTTTTTTTTTTATTTTTCATTTAACTCCAGATCAAACTGAATCAAGCGCTCCAATCGTAAATACCTGAGTGTCCAGAACAAACGTTTACCTTTCAGAATGCCATATTCAAGAGGTGAATTTTTTTATGTTATTTATTAATTCTATTTTATTTTTTTTATGTGTTTTTATGCAGTACCAAAACAGAAGCAGTCATTTTTATTTTCAAATTTAATTAGAGGAAAATGTGACATATGGAAAAAAGCAAACATTCCTGCTTTTTCCTTTTGCAATTTGACATACTGATTTAAAGCGACCTAATTTGTCTATATATGGTTACGGGGGCAGTCTTTTTGCCTGAGATACTTTTAACAGCATTTATAGAGATACTTTACAGCAGCCACGTGGACATGGGAGCCTGTGAACAGGAGCAGACCCATTGACTTCTATAGAAGAGTTTACTAGGCATGCTCTTTGACCTGGGGAGAAATCACTGTGTAATGAGAGGAAGAGAGGGAGCTGTGACTATATTCTATTGTGAATGGTGAATCTTCTGTTATCTAGAATAGAAAGCACTCCAAATTAATTTAAACATCCAACATTCTCTAATACTTTATTAGGCTTCTTCTTAAGCCACAAAACATGTAAATCTCTACTTTGTATAAAAACATGTATAAAAAGTCAATAGACCACTTGCGGTTTTTTCTAAGATCTCCAGTTCAGGAGTATCCACAGTAAGTCCATGAGTCTTTCATTCGAAGCTCATAATGTAGTCAGCTTCCAGCCATGTGCCCTGGTGTGTGCAACCAGACAGGGCACACTGCTACAGGGCTGGAAGCTGACTACATTATGAGCTCCGAATGAAAAACTCATGGACTTACTGTGGATACTCCTGAACTGGAGATCTTAGAAAAACCGCAAGTGCTCTATTGACTTTTTATACATGTTTTGATACAACGTATAGATTTACATGTTTTGTGGCTTAAAAGGCCATGTTCACACGGCTTATTTCGCAACGGATTTGCAGCCGTATTTACGGCCGCAAATCCGTTGTGAAATCAGTTACAAACAAGTAACTGGCCGTTTTACATTGATTTTAATGGGAAATACGTGTCGGAGTTCAGACGACACTTATTTCCGTTCCGGATTGTCGCCGCGGATTGCAGCCGCAAAACGGACGGAAAAACAATGTGCATGTGAATTATTTCCAGATGGATTCACCACCTATAATGAATGGAGATGGTGAATCCGTCGGGAAATCAGTTACAAATACGTGCCACACTTAGTGGCACTTATTTAAAACTGATTTTCACCTGATTTCAGAACGTATTTACGATCGGCAATCCGATGTAAATACGTTATGAAATAAGCCGTATGAACATAGTCTAAGAAGAAGCCTAATAAAGTATTAGAGAATTTTGGATGTTTAAATGGGAACGGGTAAGAAAAAGGTGCCCGATATAAACTCCATAGCACGCGGTATCATAAGCCAAGAAGGTCCGAATACTATATTTACTTTGTGGATCTTCTTTACTTTGTGGATCTTGCTGTCACCTTTCAGTGTAATCCTGCTTGTACTGATAATGAGCAGACTGCTGAAAAGTTTTCATAGAAAGTGTCATACTATTAATAGATTTAGTGGCCAGGATTTCATATTTTTTAAAAATATTGATATAGAAAACTGTAAAAACAAAATAACCCAAAAATCTTATAAAACGTGTTTAACATAAAACATAAGTTAAACAACAAGTCATTTTCTGATGACACACTCCCTTTAAAGGACACACATCATGCATGGGGCTTGATCTGAATCATAAATATATGTGTATTGTGCTTCTCTAGGGTTTAAAATATAGTGTATAGTCTTTGTTGCCAGGAAAGGCAAAGCTAGCTAAGCCATTTGATCAAAGTCAGCCAGTTGGAGGGTGCTTGTTTTTAATAAGGTTGGGGGCAGTTAACTATCTTCTAAGTGAGCTATGTAATGTGCTGGTTTAACTCGCCAATAGTTTACCTGTAGTTGTGGATAAGGACCATACAGTATACACTGAGTACAGCTCAGAGCAGTGCAGGTGCAAACAGACCAGCTAGTTTATAATGCTGTAGTGCGATAATCTTGGCTATAAAACATGACCATTCCTGAAGCTCCAGCAGCAGGACTTAATTGTTTTCTGATTATCACATATAGAGGGCTTTTGCCCAGAAATAGTCAAGCTAAGAGAAGCACTTGCTTGTCTAATTAGTTCTCTGTGCCTAATTAGGTCATTAACCGGTTCCACAAACTGTCTGTTCAGCTTCTTATATGTGCAGTTTTAATGTGAAAAAGACTAAAATAACTATACAAAATATGTATTTCTGCATTTGTGACCCAGCATTCTAAAAAAACATTATTTATCCCATGCACAGTGACAGCAGTCAATCACTGATAAAACCACCCACTGGACTCCTTCAACCAGAATAAGGTGGGACTTAAGTAAATAACATACAAGTTCTACTGAATCTTTCACTATAGAAGCATATTTCAATCTGCTCGGCTCTTTCTCTATAACATGCTACCAGCAATTACTATAGCATTTTCAACGTGACAAGACGTTTTTTCTGTTTTATTGTGGGGGTTAAGTAGTTCTGGATTCCTTCCCCTTGTTGATGTGAAAAAAACAGCTACAGAAGTAAAGCTATAGACGTAATTTCTATGAGAAGCAATGAGAATAACTCTGTATACTTTTTAGTGGTCTTTCTTGTGCATCATCTTTAGAAGAGGCTTCTTTCTGGGACGACAGCCATGCAGATCAATTTGATGTAGTGTGCAGCGTATGGTCTGAGCACTGACAGACTGACCTCCCACCCTTTAAACCTCTGCAGCAATGCTGGCAGCGCTTATTTGTCTATTTTGAAAAGACAATCTCTGGATATGATGCTGAGCACGTGCACTCAACTGCTTTGGTCGAGCATAGTGAGGCCTGTTCTGAGTGGAACCTGTCTTGTTATACCACTGTATGGTCTTGGCCACCGTGCTGCAGCTCACTTTCAAGGTGTTGGCAATCTATTTATAGCCTAGGCCATCTCTATGTAAAGCAACAATTTTTTTTAGATCCTCTGAAAATTCTTTGCCATGAGGTGCTATGATGAACTTCCAGTGACCAGTGTGAGAGAGCGTGAGAGTGATAACACCAAATTTAACACACCTGCTCCCCATTCACACCTAAGACCTTATAACACTAAAGAGTCACATTAGACTGTGGAGGAAAAATAGCAAATTGGGCACAATTTGTCCATTTTTAGTTAGGGGTGTACTCACTTTTGTAGCCAGTGATTTTGGCATTGATGATTGTGTGTTGAGTTATTTTGAGGGCACACCAAATTAACACTGTTTAGTTACACTGACTTCACATTGTATCAAAGTGTCACATCTTCAGTGTTGTCCCATGAAAATATATAATACAATATTTACAAAAATGTGAGGAGTGTACTATTTTTTGTGATCTATTGTAGTTGTACACATAATCCCTAAGCATCTCTGTAAACAATACAAAATGAACATGGGAGCGGTGTTGCAGGTAATTCTGCACTAACAAGACCAGGGACCTAGCAAACAAAATACCTTTTGTGAGGTCAGCAATACTCTGTTGCCCTGGTGTGAAGGGAAACCCACTCCATGGACAGGTTCTTGATCAACATCTTTCCGTCCACCAGGATCTCTAGCATCTTTCACAGGGTCCAGCAATAGAGACAGAGGCGGATATTCATAGACTGGAGACTGGATACAAGTAGGACTTTAAAACAAGAATGACAGAAATTATACCTCCAAACTGTAGTGTCACATAATAACAATAAATAATAATAATTTATATAGAGCCAACAAATTCTGCAGCACTTTACATTGTTGAGGGTATGAGTACGGAAAAAAAAGATAGACATTATACAATAAAAAGCTACTTACAGATGAGACACAAGGTGTGAGGGCCTTGCTCGCGAAAGCTTACAATCTATAAGGATGTATGGGGGAGATGAAGGGTGAGACGTCCTACGTTTACAGTGGTCCAGCCAAGTTTCATAAATATTGGGTGGTTTACATAAAAATTGGATGAATCTGCCACTCTGACAGTATATCTACATTGAAGGAAATAATTATTTGATCCCTTGCTGATTGTGTGAGTTTGCCCACTTACAAAGACTTGAACTGTCTATAAGAAGGTTAATTTTAACATTGATAGAATATCCAAAGTAAAATCCAGAAAATCACATTGTGTAAATTATATAAATGTATTTGCACGTTGCTGAGAGAAATAAGTATTTGATCCCCTACCAACCATTAAGAGTTAATGCAGATAATGGCTCCTACAGACCAGTTAGACGCTCCTAATCAACTCATTATCTGCATTAAAGACAGCTGTCTTAGATAGTCACCTTTATAAAAAGACTCCTGCCCACAGACTCAATTTAACAGTCAGGCTCTAAACTCTACAACATGGGCAAGACCAGAGACCTTTCTAAGGATGTCAGGGACAAGATCATAGACCTGCACTAAGCTGGAATTGGCTACAAAATCATAAGTAAGACATTTGGTGATAAGGAGACAACTGTTGGTGCAATAGTAAGAAAATGGAAGAAATACAAAATGACTGTTAATCGACATTGATCTGGGGCATCATGCAAAATCTCACTTCGTGAGGTATCTTTGATCATGTGGAAGCTGAGAGATCAGCCTAAAACTACACGGGGGAACTTGTTAATGATCTCAAGGCAGCTGGGACCACAGTCACCAAGAAAACCATTGCTAACACATTATGCCGTAATGGTTTAAAATCCTGCAGTGCCCCCAAGGTCCCCCTGCTCAAGAAGGCAGAAGTTTGCCAGAGAACACCTGGATGATTCTGTGAGTGATTGGGAGAAGGTGCTATGGTCAGATGAGACAAAAATTGAGCTCTCTGGTATTAACTCAACTTGCCGTGATTGGAGGCAGAGAAATGCTTTTGCCTTGTGACGCCAAGAGAATACACCTCCCACTGTGCAAGCCATGGAGGTGGCTGGGTCTTCAAGCAAGACAATGACCCAAAGCTTACAGCCAAGGCAACAAAGGAGGGGCTCAAAAAGAAGCACATTAAGGTCATGGAGTGGCCTAACCACTCTCCAAACCTTAACCCTATGGAGGGATTTGAAGTTCCGAGTTGCCAAGCAACAGCCTCAAAATCTCAATGACTTAGAGATGATCTTCAAAGAGGAGTGGACCAAAATTCTTCCTGACATGTGCAAACCTCATCATCAACTACAAAAAACGTCTGACTGCTGTGCTTGCCAACAAGGGTTTTGCCACCAAGTATTAAGTCTTGTTTGCCAGCGGGATCAAATACTTATTTCGAACTGAAATATGCAAATAAATTTATCTAATTTATACAATGTGATTTTCTGGATTTTATTTTGAATATTCTCTCAATGTTAAAATGAACCTACCCTTAAAATTATAGACTGTTCATGTCTTTGTCAGTGGGCAAACTTACAAAATCAGCCAAGGATTAAACTAGACATGTATGATTGGGTTTTTAAACCTTTTCTGCCATAAAATGCGCCAAAGTGATTAGTCTATGATGTCTAATATCCCAAACAAATGTGTTAGGCGCATTGTTCGTAAGACTCTGCACTTTTTAATGAACCTAACAGGAAGAGGTGTTCTGGGGCGTGTCGCACCACACTCTTAATATTAGACACATATATGAATGTGGTTTGGCAAAACTAGGCGCATTACTGCTCGAACAGCAAGACCTATTTCAATAAAGTCTGCCTGAGCAGTCAAAGTGGAGCTAGATTTGCTGTTAGGGAAAAAAAATTTCCAATATTTCTCTACTTACACCAGTACAATAATAAAAAGTAATTTGTGATAATTAAATTTATAAGTTTGATATTATTTAGATTTAATAAAAAAAAGGTTATCACATAAAATTAATATAAAAATATATATATTTAATTTTTACTACATTAAATTTGAAATTTATTTTTGCTGCTTTCACCCTCATTGTACATATATCAAGAGCCAGCACACCACAGGTCTTGCTGGGACCTGTGGTCCACCAAGCAAGATCAGTACCATATTTATATTCACTGACATTTTTTCTAAAGACTTTTCTTTTATTTCCAGACTATCTATAGCCTTTATACATGTTAGGTGCATTACTTATGCGATTAAGTTCCATAATGCGCCAAACACACAGGCGAGGCGTGATGAACTTAAGACTCCTTTTATAAACACCCAAAACCACTTTCATACATTCAGGCGCCTTTGACACAGAAAAATAGATGCGAAAACGCACTTTAAGCCACCTAGTTCCATACATGTCTCCCTAAATGTTTATTTCTTTCACTGTATATACAGATACAATAAGCACCTGTGAGTGAACTAGTGTAGGGAGTGACAGAGATGTGTGTGATAGAAGGTGGGGGTTAGCAATCGATTTTAGTTTTGCTTCATGCTTTGTATATTCAGTCTATTCTAAAATATAGATTTATGTTCTCTATAGGGTAAGAGAATGTAGCTTTCCAACATGTCAACGATTCTACAAAAAAAGACCTATGTATCAACAGGATTCCCATAAAGATGTCCATCACACAGCAAAGCCGTGTGCACGGAGCTTATAGGTGCTTTATCAAAGCTGTGAGATGAAGATATTGAATGGCTGCAGCTTGAACCCTAAGTCTGTCATATAAAGGTGAATACAGTCGTGCAAAGATGGACTAAGGCTATGTTCACACACAGTGGATTTTCCACCTGTATTTCACTTGCAGCAAAGTGGATGTTATATTAACAAATCTGATCCACATGTGTGAATTGTCATGCATTGCAAATTTTAAATCTGCAGCATGCCAAAGCTTTTTGCAACTTTTTATCATAAAGTTTACCTTTGCCCAGGGCCGTCTCGTCCATTGGGCCAGGTAGGCCATTGCCCGGGGGCCCCACGATCTCAGGGGGCCCTCCCGGGCAGCCGCCTCCCCTGCCCAGTGGAGCGACAGCCGGGATTCGGGCCACAGCGCCGGCTCGGAGCGTCGCCGCAGGAGGCTGGGGTTTCCCCCTGGCGGGCTCCGAGTACCGGCGCCGGTCTGTGGCGCAGGTCACGCTTCATCCCACGGCTGCATAGCCGGGTCACAGACCCAGCCATCACGGCCGCCGCCTGCACCGCGCGGTGCAGGCAGCAGCCGAGGCTGAACATCTGGGATCTATTGATCCCGTCTGTTTAGCTCCGCGGCCCTGCAGTCTGCTGTGAACGGCCACAGGCTCCGGACGAGGAGAAGAGGAGGGAAATCAGGTGAGTAAGATTTGTATTTTATTTTTTAAAACTACTGGTCCTACCTGCCCATATACTGCCCCTGTCTGGCTATATACCTGCCCGGCTATATACCTGCCCTGCCTGGCTATACACTGCCCCTGCCTGGCTATACACTGCCCCTGCCTGGCTATATACCTGCCTGGCTATATACCTGCCCTGCCTGCCCATATACTGCCCCTGTCTGGCTATATACACTGCCCAGTCTGGCTATATACACTGCCCTGCCTGGCTATATACCTCCCCTGCCTGCCCATATACTGCCCTGCCTGCCCATATACCTGCCCTGCCTGGCTATACACTGCCCTGCCTGGCTAATATACTGCCTGGCTATATACTGCCCCTGCCTGCCCATATACTGCCCCTGCCTGGCTATACACTGCCCTGCCTGCCCATATACTGCCCCTGCCTGGCTATACACTGCCCTGCCTGCCCATATACTGCCCTGCCTGGCTATACACTGCCCTGCCTGCCCATATACTGCCCCTGCCTGGCTATACACTGCCCTGCCTGCCCATATACTGCCCCTGCCTGCCCATATACTGCCCTGCCTGGCTATACACTGCCCTGCCTGCCCATATACTGCCCTGCCTGGCTATACACTGCCCTGCCTGCCCATATAAACTGCCCTGCCTGGCTATATACTGCCCTACCTGGCTATATACTGCCCTGCCTGGCTATATATCGGTCCTGCCTAGCTATATACCGGCCCTGCCTGCCCTAATTACGAAGATGTTTTTGCGTTACATTCTGCAGGGACGAGTGGCGGCCAGGAGAAGTGGTTATGGTGGAAAGGGAAAAAGAACGATTCAGAGAACGACTGAAAAGACAGGGCGCCTCCGGTGAGTCCCTGGTGTCAGGGGTTATTTTGCTACTATATTCGACTAGTGCTGTGGTCTCTGTCATGTAATAGTGACCTGAGCTGGTAATGTTTATATTTGTTTCTTTGAGTATTTTTTTTTTCTGGGGGGAGGGGGGGGGGTTTGTTAGGGTGGGTGGGGAGGTGGGGGAAGGGGGGGGAGCCCAGTACACCTCTCTGCCCAGGGGCCCATAGTGCTGTTAAGACGGCCCTGCCTTTGCCTAGAGTGAAATGTATGCAAAACATGCAAATTTGGCTACAGATTCACTTAAAAACTTCCAGAGAAATCCACAAGTGTTTTTTGCTTCATCCCATTTGAATGTACCCTCATAATTTTTTACAAAATGACTTACTATGGCCAAGTTATTGTTTTGGACTAAATGAGTAAATAATTAGTTGAAACTGAACTTCACCTTTAAGTAAAAGGCTAGGAGATTTACCTGTGAGCAGGGGTTCTTCCATACGCTGCTATACAGTGCACTTGTGGCTCAGCATATTCAATAGAAAACTCCTCAACAGGGACCATACATACAGCATGCTAAAATAGAAGAGATAATGGTTGTGTAGAAAAAGACAAGCAAGTCAATTCCATTTAAAGGGAACTTGTCAGGTTGTTTATGCAGGATGTGATAGAAGGAGAAAAGCTGAGAACCATGATATATAGATCTAAATAATTTTGAGCAGGATTTCGGAGTAAAAGGATAGTAAATCGTGAAATGACTACCAAGAGAGACATTGAGAATTCTGATGACTCCTCCCACATGCAATAATTGACAGCTTTCCCTGCATCAGTGTGTATACAGAGTAAACTGTTAATCACTATGAGTGACATGCATGATTTTTTTGGTGCCCAGGCACCATTTTTTTTTGCACGCATTAGTAGTGAGGAATGCGCCTGAATCTATGAACCTGTTCTACTGCGGACCATAGATTTAGAACTTTCTAGCTACAAAGCGACAATTCAGGCTCAGGTAAACCACTTTTAAAGTGCTCTACCTGTTCCAGCAGTAATGAGGCTGGGTTTGCCGTACTGAAGCTATAAATGTGTAGCTTCGTACGGTTGTAGTGCGATACGCCTCCAGCACGCTCCTGATTTTAGGCGCATTACAAAGAGCCACGGGCGCTCTGTAATGCACCTGATATTGGAGTGCGTCTGGTTACAAATAGAGTGAACAGGGCTGCACCACTTTCAGGGCTGAAACAACGCCAGACTTCTGGTGCAGCCACGCACATACATGTCACCCTAAATGTGGATAAGCAGGTTTCTTACTGTTCCTCCTATGAGTTCTATCAGGATTTTCTCAGCTTTGCAGCCTCTATAATATCCTGTTCTCATATAGGGCAGCAAAAATTACACAACAGGTTCACTTTAAATCATAGTTGCCAACTTTTGAAAGTGAAAAAGCAGGAGACTCTAGTGGGCGGCGCGCGTAGCGCGCCGCGGCAAAAATTTGCATGGACACGCCCATCTTGTCGGTATGCCACGCCCCTTCAAAAAGCCACACCCACTCCACCTAACTGCATAACGGCTTTGGAAGAAAGCCAGGTAGATGCCCTTATAGCCAGGTAGTAGCCCCCCATAACCAGGTAGTGCCCCTTACAGGCTGGTAGATGCCCCCTTGTAGCCAGGTAGTGCCCCCTCTGTAGCCAGGTAGAGCCAAATTTGTAGCCAGGTAGATGCCCCCCTTTGTTAGCCAGGTAGGTGCCCCCTTTGTTAGCCAGGTAGGTGCCCCCATTGTTAGCCAGGTAGGTGCCCCCATTGTTAGCCAAGTAGTGCCCCCATTGTTAGCCAGGTAGTGCCCATCTGTTAGCCAGGTAGTGCCCCCATTGTTGCCAGGTAGTGCCCCATTGTTGCCAGGTAGTGCCCCCATTGTTTGCCAGGTAGTGCCCCCATCTTTTAGCCAGGTAGTGCCCCCATCTTTTAGCCAGGTAGTGCCCCCATCTGTTAGCCAGGTAGTGCCCCCATTGTTGCCAGGTAGTGCCCCCATTGTTGCCAGGTAGTGCCCCCATTGTTTGCCAGGTAGTGCCCCCATCTTTTAGCCAGGTAGTGCCCCCATCTTTTAGCCAGGTAGTGCCCCCATCTGTTAGCCAGGTAGTGCCCCCATCTGTTAGCCAGGTAGTGCCCCCTCTGTTAGCCAGGTAGTGCCCCCTCTGTTAGCCAGGTAGTGCCCCCTCTGTTAGCCAGGTAGTGCCCCCTCTGTTGCCAGGTGATGCCCCCATTGTTGCCAGGTAGTTGCCCTCTCTGTTAGCCAGGTAGAGCCCCCTAAAGCTAATAAAAATAAAATAATAAAATCCACTTACCTTACCAGGCTCCTGCAGCGCGGCCGCTCCCGACCGATCTCTTCAGCGGCGCAGGGGGAAGTGAGAGCAGCCGCGCGTCACTCACCTGCAGCCGCGCGTCACTTCCCCCTGCGCCGCTGAACTGTATGTGCGGCGCACACACCGGCGCCGTACATACAGGGAGAGGAGGGAGGAGGGAGCGATCCCTCCTGCCTCCTCCCCGCACAGTGAGACCGCGGGCGGGTGAGCGGCCGCTGCGGCCGCTGCACCCGCCTGTAGGAGCGGTCCCGCGGCGCAAGAGTAGCGCACTAGCGCTACTCTTGCGCCGCGGTAATTTAAAGGACCCCCGCCGCCTGCAGGCGGCGGGAGGAATGCCAACTCCCCCGGGATGGCGGGGGGGGACCCAAATAGCGGGACCCCACCGCCAAAAATGGGAGAGTTGGCATGTATGGTTTAAATTTATTTTCAAACATCAAGGTGTATGCATGACTCACATTCCATAGCTTAGAGAGGTTATCCAGCCTTACTAAACTAATGGTCTATCCTCAGTATAAGCTATTACTATTAGTTCAGAGGGGATCCAAGAAGTTCTGCCAATCTGCTAGTGTTTCCATTTACTTAAGTTTGTAATCGCTGTCCTTTTGCTAGCGGCCTTGCAAGCTACTGCAACCCTGTAGCATTAAAGTGAACAGTACATTACTGCATGACCTTGTACTGCAGCTACTAAAAGTACAGCAGTTACAAGTACAGGCAGTCCTCGGGCTACGTACGGGATCGGGACTATAGGTTTGTTCTTAAGTTGAATTTGTATGTAAGTCAGAACAGGTAAATTTATTAAATGTAATTCCAGCACAAAAGGGTTTTTAGTTTTAGTTTTGGATAGTGCGAGAAAGGATTTTTACATTTGTCTTGCTGTCTGTGCCTCGGTTAAGATTTCACCTCATGTGCTGCTGTGGCATGCTGGAACTTATCGTTCAATAGCTACTATCTACTGTGGAACATGGAACTACAAGTGCCACCATGCCCCATAAGTCTCCGTTTGTAACTGAGGGACAGATGTAAGTTGGAACGCTGTAAGTCGGGGACTGCCTGGATAAGCATATGCAAACACTTAAAAGGCTAAAGTATTCACAAGAGAGCATGGCCCCTTCAATCAGCTGTTAGGCAGGGGTGCTGGAAGCCAGAACCTTATGGATCTAAAATAGTTGGCATATGATGAGAATAGGCCATACATTTTATACAGCTGGAAAACTCCTTTAGGGCGCGTTCCCACAGCACAGGACAAATACCGGCCGGTTTCCCGGCGGGTATTTGACCTGTTATGCGCCCGACCCCACGGCCGCGGAGGGGGGGACGGCTTTTCTGCGCGATGAGCGGAGAACAGCCCTCCCCCCTCCCATTGAGAAGCACATCTTCCGTCGGGAAACCGGACGGAAGATTGTGCTTCTACAATGTTTTGCCGCCGGACCGCCGGCGGCAAAACCATCTGATGGCAAAACCTGTGCAGTGGGGACTGCTGCACAGGTTTTGCATAGAGCACAATTGTGCTAATTTTCGGCCGGTTTTTCAGGCGGTCTGAAAAAACCGCAAACCGGCTGAAAAACCGGCCGAAAACCCTTGCCGTGGGGACATGCCCTTAATAGTAATGTAAGGCTATGTTAACATGTTGTAATTGAGGGGACGTATATCGCCCGCAATTACGCCATGTGCCCAGGAGCGGGGGCGGGGAGGGGGCTGGCAGTCGCCGGCCCCATAGACATTCATTATTCACGGCGCATATTCGCCGCTAGTAATTGACATGTCGCTTATCTCACCCCGCGGCATATTGTGCGAGCGGTGAGAGGAGACGTAATCCATAGTTTTCTATGAGAACTGTGGATTACCGTAATTATTGGGACGTATCTCGCCCCGTATTGAGCAGAGTATGGCGCGAAATATGGGGCGAGATACGTCCCAGTTTAAGCCGTGTGAACATAGCCTAAGGGTCTTGGAGAACTAAACGTTCTCATTATATAATGGCAACAGTGTGGCATTTGAAAATGTTAGAACTCACCAGTAGAAAACTGACTGATGACGCCGTCACATGTACTTCAGCATCTGAAAGCAACTCAAACTTTGCAATGCGATTCAGGTTGTCCACTACAATACTGCGGCAGAGGAAGCTGGAGTACAACATGCATACAACATTAAATTATTTACACAAGTAAATTCCTTTCCATAATCATTAAACTGATTTGATGTAGCTAAAACTTCCAAGCCACAGGAACATCTAGAGTAGTGATGACTGGCTTGGCAGGTCATAGTTCTTTGCTATATCTACAGAATCACTTTTAGGTATTATAGTATTTACTACAGTTTTATATAATCACACCAGGAACACAATATAAGTAGGCCAATAGAGGCAGCTGCTAAGAAGCCTTCCCCGTTGAAAGCCCCTGTGATGAACAAAGAATTGGATCCAAGGCCTCCTAGTTAAATACCAGACATTACTCAGAATCAGCCCCAACACGAACTCAATAATTACTCGCTCACTCCAAACCTTGCCAGCCATTTGGTGCAAAGGAAGCCAATCTCACCAGTGAGTCAAGCCTCAAAAGCCTTTTATTCTTCGGCCTCTAAGGGGCTAAGATAGAGATTTCTTCTCAAGAACTAAAGCATCAACGGAGGTTAGAGAGAAAACCGAAGTTACATGTGGAATTACCATACATCATACACCTATACCATTTTCATTTTTGGAAATTCAGAAAAGAGACACATAACTTCGTGTATCTCCCAGGGGTTAGGAGAAACAGAAAATGTCCATTAGGAACCTGGCAACAAAGCCGAGTTTGGTATCAGAAAAAAGCTGGGGTGTAGCCAGGTTCAATGATACCAGCGCCACCTTTCTGTGACCTCCACGGGAGAAGTTAGGTTAAAGGTACAAGCACTCAACCAGAGACGAGACGGGGGCATCGAGCCATCTCACGGGTGTGAGGAGGTTTGAAGGGGTGCGACCAGCTAGGGTTAAAAGTGTGTGTCTGGCAGAAGTTGGTGTTGTCTTCCGGATGGGTTATGCCAGCTAGTGTGTCAGAAGGAACCAGGAACTTGCTGGCATAACAGGCCCGCATGTGACTGTGTAGCGCTAAGGCATAACACCAGGTAACTGACCTTGTCTGCATATATTTTCAGTAACCCATACCTGTATTTGCACCTCTGACCACTGTCTATATCTGGACCCACTGTGTATGTAATGTCTTGTCTAGTGCACCTTTAAGGCAATTAAATATTCAAACTTACTCTTGGGCTTTTATCTCTATCCATGAATCCACACGTCCGTGTTTTCGGTTTTACATTATACGCTACCGGGACTGGTTTCTGGCCCAATATAATCACGTTAACAGACCAGGATTATATCTAACGAGGAACTTGTGGCAGTCTACCGGGCTGGCAGAGAACTGTTTCACTGGTGATAGTGAAAAGGGGTCTCTCAGTCAGTCAGGGTTGTGGGCGAGTGTTGTGCCATGCCAGTTGGGTGAGCTCTCCTCTCTCTCTCCGTGCATCCCTGTGCCCGCATGGACTAGGGGTACCTGTGAAATGGCAACCAGCTGACTGTATGTACCACTGACATACTGGGTCACATGTCAGGCTGCGGTCAGAGGGCCCCAATGCATCGACCAACAAACAGAGTCTGTTCATGACACCCACCACCTCCCTTTACAAGACATGAAAGCTTAAAAGGACTATGTTTTTGCCTTTGCAACTGAATATTTTATATTATCCCAATAAAAGATGTAGCAATTGTGCAATAGGTCTTAACAATTTCCTACCTTATTATTTCTACAGGTTCTATGCAGAGTATGTATCTCCATGTGAATGTAGTCCTGCCGTCTTGCAGAGTCATATTTTTTTTTCATATGTCCTCTGTTTTGTGTTAATGTACATTTAGTAGGTTAGAAAGAAGCGAGTTAGCTCTATTATGAGCCTGATTGTCAACTAACATAATATCATTCAGGTTTGCCATTGTAGCTTATATTTTCCATGTTTTCCTCTTGTTTATGAATCATACTATATATTTTCTTTACTCCTACAAATATTAGGCAAATATGGGGTGTATTAAAAGGGGTATAGATGCACACAATGGGAACATTATTCTTCCATTATACAAGTCACTGGTTAGACCACACATGGAATATTGTGTACAGTTTTAAGCACCAGTGCACAGGAAAGACATTGTAGAGCTTGAACAGGTACAAAGGCGGGCAATAAAAATAATAAAATGACTGGGTGGACTACAATACCCAGAAAGATTAGCAAGATTAGGGTTATTTAGTTTAGAGAAAAGATGGCTTCGGGGGGACATGATAAATATGTTCAAATACATCAAAGGTCAATATAGAGATCTCTCCCAAGATTTATTTATACCCAGAACTGTATCAAGAACAAGGTGGCATCCTCACTGTCTTGAGGAACGAAAGTTTCTATATAAACATAGAGAGGGATTCTTTACTGTAAGAGCAGTGAGACTGTGGAACTCTCTGCCAAAGGAACTTGTCATGGTGAATTAACTAACAGAGTTCAAAAAGGGTCTGGATGCATTTCTAGAGTGTAATAATATAATAAGTTATAGTGACTAGGATTCAGGAGAGGGGTCATTGATCCAGGGATTTTTCTGATTGCCAGATTGGAGTCGGGAAGGAATCTTTTTCCCTAAAATTAGGACAATTGGCTCCTCCCTCATTGGGGTTTTTTGCCTTCAACACTTAAGCAAAATAGGCTGAACTGGATGGACGTCTTGTCTTTTTTCGGCCTTACAAACTACGTAACTGTACTTTTTTGGTCTATTAATGCTTAAAACTTTAATAGGTTTGGTCCTTGTATGTGCTAAAGAATCCTTAGCCTTTGATAGAGTGTTTAACTCAAATGCTAGAGAACAGTGTTTGTGTGTCTAAGTGTTTAACCCTGTGACTGCTGATGAACGGTGTGTGTGTGGGTGACAGAGGCCTATTTGATAGGTAGCGTCAGCGCGTACCTGGGGTGCTGCACAGTGCTGGGTTGTGTTATTTATACTTAATTTGGAACCTGATTGGAAGGCGAGTGGAGTTAGATTAACCCTTTGCAGTTACACCCATGTCACATGCTGCTGTGTACATCACAACTCCTAACCCTGATTTAGGGTTACAGTCGATTTGGTGCTGATTTTTGGACAAATTTGATTGAGGGCAACCCAAATTCAATCAGTGAGATTTGTCAACTTTGTTTTTTAATCCGAAGCACAACATTACACATGGCACTTCATGGAGCCTGTACAGCAGCACAGAGAGGCTGTAGAGGTGCACAGTAAGGAGCTGTACAGCCAATGTGCACTGCCATACAGGCTCCACGCACACACCTGGGCCATCGGCACAGGCCATTAATTAAAATCAAGTTTTATTGCAAAGCCTTATTAAATATCACGTCCAGGAAAGCTATGAAAACAGCATGTACTTCTCTGTCCCCAGCCATGAACAGGCTGGCATACACCTTTATATAAACAGGAGCCACAGCAGTGTTTACAGGTAAAATAAACCAATGAATATGCAGCTCATGAAAATGCATTAATGCACAGAAATATAAGAAAGCGCTTACTGTACCTGTATTTACAACTGTACAAGTTCACTCTGCCTAAAGTACTTGGGTCGTTTCTCATCACTACATTCATAAAATATTGCTCAGCGTCTTCATTGGCATATTCAAAAATAAGAGCATAAACTCCAGCCCGAGGGACTTTAATGCTAAAATGTAACTCCACCTGTGGGAACCAAGAGAGGAGATTTCTTTTCCTTTACAGAATTATGTCACGAACAATTAATCTCAATTCAAGTACAGTGCAGTGAAGGCAAAGGGAGCTTAAAGGGCATTTGTTTTGTTAAAAAAGCCTTTTAAAAAGCATAGCTAAGCTCTATTCACACAGGTTTAGGCTGTACATTTGGCTTTTACATCAGAAGCATGTTTGTTCTACTAACCTTGCCCACAGCTGTACATAGCCAAAGAGTATCCTTTTTTCATACTTGGCTAATATAAGTCTATATTTAATTATCATCATTATACATTTATTGTAGCTGCATGGCAACTTTATAACCCAGAAAAGGAGGAACAAAATTGGATCTGCCATCTAAAGACACCCCCTATTGTAGAAGGATGTGGCTATCTTTTGACAGATGTGACTTTCTAAGGGTAGGTTCTCACAGCGTTCTTTCCCTGTCGTAAATTTAGCGCCTTTAAGTGCAGAGTTTTGATGAGGAAACAATGCTGAATGTCCAAAGCAGATTATCTGTCCGCTATACTTATTATTGGTCAGCGCGTAAAATGTAGCAAAGAATTGCCAAATATGCTCAACGCTGATTTTACATTGGTTTACTGTCTGATCGGATGCGGATTCTGGGGCAGATTTAGCGGATGAATCCACCTCCCAAATCAGCATCCAAATCTGCTGTGTGAACATACCACAAACTATCACAAAATGCGGTGTTTCAGTCCTTAGGGACATATAAAAAAATCTCATGTACATCCCAGCTTTAATTATTTTGGATACCCGCTACTGCAGTTGTTTCCTGGCACCGTAGCTAGAAATTATTCATGTATAGTCTGACCATTGATTTATATAAAATTTCAAGTCAAAATCTATTTAGTTTATCCTCACTTTTAGCATACATTACATAAAATCTATGTCTTGGCAGCTCCTGCCTGGCACTAGTTTCCAAACCTTAATGTCTGATAATACAGCCAAGACCGTTTCTATGTCAGTTTGTCCCAGTTTTTATGATGACCTAATGTAGGGGAGCAAGTAAGTGATATGATAATTATCCCCCCAGTACACATATCCATCCCTTGTTGAAGCATTGTCAGCCCATACAGAATACATGTGCAACACCCTGTACAGTCACTGTATCAAGTCAGCTAACCTCTATATGTATTCACAGTACCGAGTAATCCTTGGTGGCAATGGACTGAAATGGGTATGAGCGTACTTGCCACCAAGGATTACTCTGTGGTTTATGCATATTGACTGAGTATAATGTGAAATTATATGGGGGTTAATAATTTCATCTTGCTTCTTCCATATCTGCTCACTACTGAAGTATCCAACTCATTGCGGCTTGTCTTCTGCCTCACAGGCTGCCTGCGTCCTGGGGTAGGCTAATAATTGGCTATTTTTAAGCCTAATAATTGCACTAAGAAGCAGATGGGCAATATACACAGCCGCACACTTTCAGCATTGGATGACAAAAGGAGACTAATAAAGGTGGCCAAGTTGCTGCCATAAGAGCTAAATTGATAACATCCAGTGTAAATCTGGTGAGAGATCTAGTCTCAGGACTACTGTATATGTGGTGCAGCACCCTCACATATTATCCTGATCCTGTCTTGATACTGGCAAACATTAGGTCAGACATCAGAGGCAGAAGAGCAGTGGCGGAACTACTGCCGTAGTAGGCATAGCGACTGCTGTGGGGCCCGCAATCCCTGGGGGCACCGCCGGCAGCAAACTTGATTTTTACTGCCGGCTGGGCCCTGTCATAACATACGTCATGTTATGACATCACTAGGGGGCAGCTCGGTCACCTCACAGTTCCACGGAGCTGCTAAAAAGTATTTTAAAAGAGCTGCTCCCCCAACGGCCCCCTCCTCCCCTCTCTTCTGTACTGTTTGCGGCCCCCACGGTGTCTCTGCACAGACTCAGTCAGGACGGGACAATGGAGGAGGGGTGTCTGCACTGCCGGCTGAGAGCAGAAAGCTGCTGCCAGGTGTCCATTCCTTCCGCACACTGTGTCTTCCTGAGACATATGGACTGAATTCGACAGCAGCATTGCATACAGGTAAGTGTGTGTGTGTGTGTGTGTGTGTGTGTGTGTGTATGAATGTGACTGTATATATGTGTGTCTGTAGTGTGTGTATGAATGTGACTGTATATATGTGTGTCTGTAGTGTGTGTATGAATGTGACTGTATATATGTGTGTCTGTAGTGTGTGTATGAATGTGACTGTATATATGTGTGTCTGTAGTGTGTGTATGAATGTGACTGTATATATGTGTGTCTGTAGAGTGTGTATGAATGTGACTGAATATATGTGTGTCTGTAGTGTGTGTATGAATGTGACTGTATATATTTGTGTCTGTAGTGTGTGTATGAATGTAGATCTGTGTATGTATGTAGATGTGTGATGTTTGTATGTATGTATTATCTACATAAGTGACCAGTACTCCGTGTAGGGTAGAGGGTGATGCTCCCAGAGCAAAAAAAAAAATCTATGTAAACAATCAAAGAATCGCAGTCCACTAATATCAGAAATATCAGTATGTGTGCGGGGTGTGAGTGGCTGGCGTGTGCAGGGTGTTACTGGCGTGTGAGTGGCTGGCTTGTGCGGGATGTGACTGGCGTGTGAGGGATGTGACCGGCATGTGAGGGGCGTGTGCAGGATGTGTCTGGTGTACACTATTTTTTCTGTCATTCTTGATGGAACACATGATAATTTTAATTTTTTACGGATGGTGAGTTTGCTATGGGGCCCTGCCATTTCTAATTACGCCCCTGCAGAAGAGGGACCCAGAATCTAAAGTGCTCTGTGGCAGCATCCGTTGACCAAGCTTTACAAGCAGTGGTGGCAAAAGCAGTTCATTGTGATGCGTCCCACTGGAAATCTGCGGAGTCTGGGTCTGGTAGTGAATAATAATCCCAAACAACTCTAATCTAGCTTTATATGTATATTGTATGTGCTATTTTTTCACAATTTTCCTGTTGGGAAAAAAAAAAAGTTAGTAAATTTACACAAATTATTTTACATTGCAGTTCATCTTGTTCATATTGACCACTGGCTATAGGTACAGGCTCCCCACAAGGTTAAAGGACATACTATACATGGGGCACAAACAGTAAAGTTAAGTAAACACTGCATTAGTGCATTATGTTTGGCGGGTTTCAAAACTGTCCTTTGAACCTATGCATTAGACATTTGCAACTGTATAAATATATCTGCCATTGACTGGTGCGTGAAAAACTTTTACTATGCAGCATCTCTTTCATACAGTTCAGGTGCACTCAACTATGATTTTCAATATAGATATCTGGCTTGTGATGGGCACTTACAACGTATACATCAGACAACTATTGCCATAAATATTGAAAATAATGCTCAAATGCATATGCTGTTGGAGTAATATATGTTTGTAAGCTTTGTATAGTATCCCACTCAATTTGTTAAATTAAAAAATATTAAAACAAGCACATTGTACCTGTCTTCCGGATATGGCTGCCATTAAAGGATATCCATAACTTGCTTGTCGAACAATTATTGGACGGTTTTCTCCATCCTGTTTAAAAAACTCCATTTCACTACCATGTAGGCAGGTAAACCTTTCCATGGGCAAATGCTTAAAAATTAAGCAGCTAAATGACAAAAGAAAAATTAAAATAATCTTTAATGAAATATCAATAAACAGACGCACTTAACACTCTTGGGTATGCTCACATGGTCCTGGTTGGGGGTAAAGTAAGAAGGCTATCAAGTTCTGATGGCATAGCCATGGCAAATTGTTAATTTACAAATTCGTTAACATACTGATAGTAGTTCTTGCTGTATTTTTTTAATCAAAAGTACAGGTTTGAATAATAGGTAATTATAACTAGAAGTGAAAATTGCTGCATAAATGTAAGCGTACCTCTAGTGATCCACTTAAAAGTCGCTTGGCATATGCACTTCAGTGTGTAAATGTTTCAACTTTTCATTAATTTAATTCAGTACAGGGAAGGCTAAGACTATGGGCCACATATAAAACGGTTTTGGTCTAAAACTCACTTTTTTGCCCATAGAAATCTATGGGGAAAAAAGTGAGTTTTAGACCAAAACCGTTTCATACATGTGGCCCTATGTCTCCACAAGACTGGTTTACAGTCGATTTTTAAGCAGATTCAGTTTTTAGAATCTGCAAAAATCCAACTGTAAACCATCGCCTTAGACCACAACAGAGAATGGGCAAAAGCTCGAATTTTGTAAGGTCGGATTTCAAATCCGACTGAAAAAGTTTAGAACACGTTCTATAATCCGCCAGAAACAGTGGATTATAGCACTGTTCTATGACAGGAGGTGCCCAATACCTGAAAGTTACAGCAATTACCATGACCGAAAACCGACTGTAAAATACTATTGCATTTTAATTAGAATGGTATTTTACAGTCTAGCGCACAGGTGTCAAACTGGCGGCCCTCCAGCTGTTACTAAACCCCATCATGATTTGAGATATCTATAACAGTGGGGCATGATGGAAGTTTAGCAATTACTCCAAACCAAACTGAATCGCTAGATGGATTTGACACCCCTGGTCTAGCGTGTTACCCAGCATAAGAGGAGACTTACATTAATTATCGCAGAACATTACTTGCTCTATAAGGTCATATAGAAGGAAAATTTCCAACTGATGGAGCAGATAGACGTATAGAGCGACAGCTACTGTAGAAAGATATAGAGCTAAAATAACCTGAGTATCTTACCCATACTGTTCTGTCACTACTGCAGCCTCCATACCAGGGCACAACTAGATTTCAATAAATAGAAAAAGCTATGACGGAAAGTGCTCACCACATTCTCCTTTGTGTATAGCTTGAATGCTTCCAGCTAGGTAACACACCTCCGTCAGGGATCCTGGCTGACAGCCGAGGCCAAACACACACTTGAAAAGATATTATGGAGCGGATCCAGCGGTATCGGTGAAAGCAGGTTACTTTATTGTGACCAACATGCAGACAGGGTGCAGGACAAGCAAAGACCAACGCGTTTCGGGCGTTACAAGTCGCCCTTGTTCACGGTACATATGTGTTTGTGCATCTTACATTTAAATAGTGAATACTGATGAGAAAGGGGCGGAGGATCGGATCATAGAGGCGAGACGTCATATCCTCCCCAAACAACAAGTATATTAAAACATACGAACCTTTCTACCAACTAAGCTGATACCTTGTTACAAAACAATTTAAGAGCATATCTTAACAATATTGAATATAATCTAATTCAAAGAAGGGTACCTCAAGGAATTAAAATATATAAGCAAGATCATTTCGTGAGTTCAAACCTTGTGGTATCCTTGTTTCTAGCTGGTAGATCCAGAAGGCTTCTCTCATGCGTAGATGGTATTCACGATCTCCTCCGCTCTGAGAGCATTTCACTCTTTCAATACCAACGCAGGCGAAGCCCTCTGTTTCTCCAGCATGCACCTCTATGAAGTGCTTGGCAGCACCTGAGTGAGAGAAATGTCCCTTATTGATACTATTCATATGTTCTGATATGCGAACTCTAAGTTTCCGTTTTGTACTACCAATGTAAATCTTATTACACATTGTGCAGGTAATGGCATATACTATATAATCCATATCGCAATTAATAAAATCTTTAATTTTATATATTTTATTGCCATTAGAATTACTGAATTCAGTGTTTTTCTTAGAGTATTTGCACATACCGCATCTTTTTTTGTTACAAGGAAAGAAACCTTTCAAGTTTAACCAGGTTTTGTTTTTTGTTGTTTTACTTGAAAAATGGCTAGGGGATAAATCTAAACCTATTGTTCGATTCCGTTTGGCTACCAATTTAACTCCTTCGTCTAGGATGTCAGCTAGGGTGGGGTCCTGTCTAAGTATGTTCACATTTTTATAAAAAATATTTTTTATTTGTTCATACTCTGAGGGATATTTTGTGGAACATACTAGCCCTTTGAATTCCTTTTTCTTTTGGTTCTTACGTTTTAAAAGGTTTTCTTGTGTTCTTCCTTTCATCTTTTCTTTTGCCTGTTTTAACTGTTTTTGTGTGTATCCCCTCTCTCCAAGTCTCCGATCAATGATGTCCACAAGAAAACCTTTTAAAGATATGCTCTCAAATTGTTTTGTAACAAGGTATCAGCTTAGTTGGTAGAAAGGTTCGTATGTTTTAATATATCTGATGTTTGGGGAGGATATGACGTCTCGCCTCTATGATCCGATCCTCTGCCCCTTTCTCATCAGTATTCACTATTTAAATGTAAGATGCACGAACACATATGTACCGTGAACAAGGGCAATTTGTAACGCCCGAAACGCGTTGGTCTTTGCTTGTCCTGCACCCTGTCTGCATGTTGGTCGCAATAAAGTAACCTGCTTTCACCGATACCGCTGGATCCGCTCCATTATATCTTCACAACTAGATTTCATAGGGCCTGGTAGCGAAATTAAATGATCCACTACCACCAATTGTCGGTTAACTTAAATGGAGCCTGTCAGGTGGTTTATTCTACCCTGTTTGAAAGCAGGATGTGATACTGGGGGAGAAGCTGGGCAATGTGATACGTAGCGTTATATGATTTGATGCTGAATTTCTGACTAAAAAAGCTGAGAAAACCTGTAAAGGTGAAACAAAGTACTGCTTACCTTGCCCATGTAGTGATTGGCAGTTAGCTCTGTACACACACTGATACAGGGAAAGCTGTCAATTACTGTATGTGGATAGGGTAAGCAGGACTCCTATTGTCTCTTAAGGAGTCTGGTCAGTGTTTTCTCAGCTTTTTCCTCAGAAATATTGCTCCAAATCATACAAACATAGCTAAGCTTTTTACCCTCTATCAAATTCTGCTCTCATAGAGGGTACCATAAATCATCTGACAGGTTCCCTTTAAACAGTTGCACAAGTAGAAATAATGAAAGGTATTAAAACTAGCACTACATATGAGAAAAACAATATAGCTGTGCTAGATAGCATAAAGCAACTTACTTTTTATTCCCTACAATAAAAGTACAATATTTATAGATCTATGTTTTGGGGCCCATAGCAATGCTCAGGCTATAGTTACACCCATTGTCATGAGGCTCGGCGCCGCGGCCCCCCGCGGCAGTCCGCCTGCTCATACCGGGTCCGGCGCGGGTGCCGCTGCTGCCCGCAGCCGTTGTCCTTCTGCCCTAGCCCAGGAAACCCCGTACTCACCAGTCCCCGCTCCTGTACATCCTCCGTCCGGCTCTGACAGCCGCCGCACGCGTACCCGCTGCTTAGGGCGCGAGCATGACGGCTGGTCTGGATTTAAAGGGCCGGCGCCCCAGTGATTGGCCATCGCCGGCCGCTGACCCTATTTATTGTACATGCCTCCAACACTCGCTGCCAGTTCGTTGGTGTGCGTTACCTTGTCTAGAGAGAGTTTGGAGTTCTGTTTGATTACCCGTGTACCAGTCCGTTCCGCTACGTTTCCTGACCTTGCCCGTTTGCCGCCTGCCCCGACCGTTTGCCTGTCTCTGACCACGAACCTCTGCCGCCTGCCCTGACCTCCGGCCTGTCCCCGTCTACTCTTCTGGATTACGACTCCGTACCACACATTACCTCGGCCGCTATCGCAAGCAAGTCACGTCAGGGGTAGCGACCTGGTAGCCTCACGCCGCAGCAAGTCCATCCCGCTTTGCGGCGGGCTCTGGTGAATACCGGGGGCTACTTAGACTCCGCTCCCTGGCGTGGCTTAACTATCATCGCTTGCGGTGGTCCAGCGAATCCACCTCTGCATTACACCCATGCTTTGCACGGATTAAAAGTTGGCAGTCTCTCTCACAGAAGAAAAAGAAGCATGACTACAGGAGTGTATTATGAGGGGAAAGGAGATGGGGAGGAAATCATCTGTAATATGTCATGTGGCTTGTAGACAGAGAGACTGGTGACTGGTCTGCAACTCCACTGGATCTGTCACACGACAGACAATGATACCAAATTAATGCAATGAATGAAGCAGAAAGAGAGAGGACTGCAAAACAACTAGTGAAGCATATAAGAGAAAGGCTCCTCTAAAGCACTGCAGATGAACACCTAACAATATTGTTACGTTTTTCACTGGAGTAACACTAAGGCTATGTTCACACGGTGTAATTGCGGGGACGTATTCCGTGCGCTCAGGAACAAGGCGGGGGGGCTGGCAGCCCGTCGGCCCCATAGACATTAATTATTCTCGGCACGTATACGCCGTGAATAATTGACATGTCACTTCTCTCCCCGCTTGGAGAATTGTGCGAGCGGGGAGAGGAGACGTAATCCATAGTTCTCTAAGAGAACTGTGGATTACCATAATTATAGGGACGGATCTCACCCCGTATTTAGTGCAGTACGCCGCGAAATACGGGGCGAGATACGTCCCAATAATTGCCGTGTGAACATAGCCTAACAATTAGTCTAAAATAATCACTTACATAGTGATATTTTGCTAGCATTAAACTATTTTCACTATTAAATAACTGGAGTAATAGTGGTTAAAGGGGTTTTGGCACGAAGTGAAATTGGCGTGGGGAGCGTGCAATTGAAATAACAAACATTTTCACCATTCATCATTATTAAAAATTCTGCACCGCTTTTGTTTTAGCTGCTCCTTTAGTGATCCATTGTTTACAGCTCATCTCCAAGGGAAATGACCAGGGCTGAGAGCTCCTCAGTCCTGGTCGCACATGCTCAGACATCACCTCTCCTCTCAGGCATCTACTGAGTGTTCAAACCCCAGGTGCTGTCATTCTACTCCCGTCCTCTGTACTCCTTAGTAATTTGTCAAATAGTGCAAATAAATAAAAAAGAAACCTCAATGAGGTATGTGCATTGATAAAGAGAAAAAAAACCAGGTTTGGTTCCTGCAGGGATTTGAACCTAGGACCTTGTGCCTGGAGGCAAAAACTTTAACTCTCAGCTACTCACAATGCTTTACATAAAACAGAGCTTTCTTTGACTACAGAGAGGAAAGGCGTGGTGATGTCATCCTGCTGGGTCACATGATATGCAATTCAAACAAAACACACGCCCCCTTCTGAGTACACAGAGCTGGATGCAGGAGGTAGGAAATGAGATTGGGGCAAAACCCCTTTAAGAAAAGAAATGTAATATAGATTTGTATAATAATGGACTTATGTAGAATATGCCTGTAGTTCTAGACTTACTTTGTCCCAAATGGTCCATAATGGCCACACGGCTCTGTAACTCTCAGCTGTAGAATGGAGGCTTCGTAGTAATCACTTGGCAGCAGCACAAGGTAATCCTACACGGAAATTTGGTAACATGGATTTATAGTTACAAATTAATAAAAACAATAAAATTCAAATACATTCTTAACATAGATAGGTAAATCCTATTTTCACTTCTCATATTTTCTGTTTGCCATTGTATGTTTGTTCACAGTATTGGGAAATCATTACAAAAGAATAAGCAGTAGTTAAACACTAAAATAACAGCTTATGGAAAAGTTCTAAAGTGTTTTAAGAACAAAAGTTTATTAATTTTTTCTTCACTTTTATTTTTCTTTGGTACCATTTAGCTTACAACATGATGGATTGAGAGACCCCCAAAAAATATTTGCAGGATGTTTTTATGCCATTTAATATGCCTAAAAATAAGTTAACTTTATTCTATGGGTCAGTATAATAACAGTGGCACTAAATTTATATGGTGCTTCTTACATTTTATTAGTTTTAAAAATAATTAAAACATTTCAATCTACTACAACCAGAGGTAGCATGTAATAGGAGCACAAACATGGCACCCCACAATTATGTCATAGGAGGGATCTGGTGACTGAAGCAGCCCACTCTCTAACCCTTGTCATTAGTCACCCCCAGCATATGAAATGTTGAATGCAGTTGGTGCCTGCTGCATATGAAGCGAGCTCTCTGCTTCATTGAACTTTTTTTTCCCCTAGTGCTGACAGTTACTGATGCTGCTGAGGAGTGTGTGATTGCCCCCCACCAAGCCCCCCATAGTCTGGGTGCACTTTTACACTCCTATACCTTGCCTGATGTCTTACGGTCACCCCAGCAGACTGACTTGTATGCACATTCCCCCTCGTCAACAAACCTTGAATGCTTCGTACCTTCTCATCACTCTCTTCTTCTGTGCACAACTTCACCCCCTTCTATTTCTAACACTGAGAAAATGGAGGGGGAGAGCAGAGAGCTATCAGAGCCTGGACCACTGTGCTGTCGGATAGGTGGCAGATTGTGCAGGACAGCTAAGTAGGTGGCAGAGTTCCACAATATAGCAGCAAAATGGCAGAAAAAAATATTTTTTTATGAAGACTATGTAGAAAGATACTTTATTCTGTGTTTAGGAATCAAATAAACAATCAGAAAAAAATTAGTACAAAGTTGCTTATAGCCTTTAAAGGAATTGTCTCACTACAAGGAATGATTTTTATGTTAAAGATCTTGTAAAAACAAGTCACTTTGCAATATGTCTCCATTAACAGTGTCCCACCTATTCCTCGATATCCTCTCTTGTATGGTCTGCATGAGCTCCTCAGGTCGCTATAGCTACAGACCTGTTCAATCTCTCCTGATAGGCTGCCAGCACTGGTTGCAAGATCTACTGACCTGGTTTCTATTGCACCATAGTAGAAGCCAGTAAAAACGCCCCTGAATTCAAAGTGAAACCAAGAAAACAGGACTGAGGTAAGATGAATAAATGTAGTGAGACAACACCTTTAAGTAACTGTTGTGTTGTATATGTGCCTGCACCCACTGGATAGAGCTTAAGAGTTTAACACATATAGTTTCATTGTTGACTTTAGTGGTAATCTGTCCTCTTCCGTATGCCGCCTTCACGGTAGTGACAGACAGATTTGTTTCAGCAGTCCATCATTTATGTCCTAATATAAAGTCATTTACGATGCATTCTTTATCTATTGCTGTGAATATGGAAAAAACTGTCAATCAGCTTCAGGAGGGCATAAAAAGCAGCCTGGCCTCATCACTGACAGTGCTGGCCACATGCTGCAAGTAATATACATTAGGGTATAAGTGACACACTATTCAAAAAAGAATTTTTATCTTGGAGGGTAGCATAAGGGCTTGTTCACACGACGTTTTGGATCCGTTTTGGATGCGTTTTACGGATCCGTTTTTAACCTGCGAAAACTGGATGCAAACTGCATCCAAAAAGCGGATCCAGAAAACGCAACACCCTGATCCTTTTTTGGATGCGTACTGGATGCGTTTTACATGCGTTTTACGGATCCGTTTTTTGGATCCGTTTTTTCAATGCTTTATTTAAATCAACCTATCAAACTGCAATTTAAATATAATATAACCTATCAATGACCAAGAAAAAACCCTTTTTTTACCTAGTGTCAATCAAGTGTACATACACCTATGATTTTACAACCCGCCCCCTATTTTTTTTTTTTTTTAAATCAACCAATAGTTTTCAAACCCACCCCATGTAAATGAATTAATAACAATCATTTATAAACTAAATCATAAACAACTAAAATATATTTAGTATACATATAGTTATATAAATATACATTTATATACTATTATATACATTTATATTATATATAAATACTATACAAAAGTATATATATATATATATACTATTACATACATATATATATATATATATATAATTATATACATTTATATAAATATATATTTTTATACATTTATAGACTAAATATAACCCAAACATAATATTCAAATTTTATATTTAATTTAAATCAAATTCGTTTTACGGTTGCGTTTTTGGCATCGAAAGCGGATCCAAAACGCACACAAATGTATGCTGCGCTTTTGGATCCGCTTTCGGGATGCCAAAAGCGCACTCCATTATTTCCTATGGGGATTTCTCTTGCGTAAAACGCAAAAAAAGAATTGAAAATGTCAATTTTTTAAAAACGGATCCGAAAAGCGGATCGCGAAAAGCGCATCGGCGATTACTCGTGTGAACAGCGATGCGCTTTTGCCATTGAAAGCAATGTTAATCACACTGACAATTGTTAGATCCGTTATGCGGATCCGTAGATCGGATCTCAAATACGTCGTGGAACAAGCCCTAAGGAAGATGACCGGTTCCCTTCCATCTATAAACAATGCGCAGTAGGCTCCCAAACTCATCCTAGTGACGGCAGCTGCAAAGTTATCAATCAGTTTAGTCTATGTAGCAGATGCGGAGCATGGGGCAGCAAAATAGAGTTATGCCCACTGTAAAGATGACAAGACTAGGCAAACACATTCTTCAGCCTGTTTTTTTCTTTTATGGTGGTGATAAAAAAAGGACATCAAACAGAATATTGTAGCATCCTGTTGCCTTAGATCTGCATTGTACATAATACAGTGGTCCTTCAACATGCAATACTGATCCTGGGACGGCCACTGTATGTTAAACCATTGTATGTTGAAACCAGAAATCTACAGAAAAATGTAATTGGTTACAAAATACCGCCCTAACAAAATGCAAAATTAAGATGAAAGAAAATAAGAAAGATAACTAAGGCTTTGTTCATATGGCAAGATTTGCGGGACGTATTTCGCCCGCAATTACGTTGTGTGCTCGGGAGAGGGGGAGGGGGGGAGGGGGCAGTCCGCCGGCCCCATAGACATTCATTATTCACGGCACATTTACGCCGTGAATAATTGACATGTCACTTATCTCCCTGCTCGTCGTATTGTACGAGCGGGGACAGGTGAAGAAATCCATAGTCCTCTATGAGAACTGTGGATTACCGTAATGACTGGGACGTATCTTGCCCTGTATTTAGCACAGTACGGCGCGAAATACGGGCGAGATACGTCCCATTTTAAGCCGTGTGAACATAGCCTAACACAGATCAAGCAAGTACCTGCATTAAGAGCTGCTGGAAGCTGTAAATTACTTTCTATTTGAGAACAGGAAAAAAAAAAAAGGGGGGCAGCCCTCACCGGTGCCCAAAGGAGTCGATCATCCTGGCACATGTGAGAGCAGTACAGAACACGTAGTACCGCACTTGTACTGTAGAGAGGCGCTACTAGACCGCCAATTGCTGCATTTTACATCAATTACATGTGCTGTAGATCAGCAGCGTCTATGACTTTGTATGGTGAGTGAGGTTTCAAGATAAGTAATCCAGGAAAGATCATTGTATGGTTTTAATTTTGTATCCTGAGGCCGTTGTAACTTGAGAGACCACTGTATTTTGCAGCATCCTGTTGTCATAGACTTGGATTGTACTTAATAACAGATCTGTCAGGAAATTCTTGATTAATTGGTCAGAAAAACAAAAGAGCCTATGTTTGTCTTTCAGTTAAAAAATGTATTCTAATAAAAAGATGTGAAGCAGAAGCACACAGACAATGTTATCCATAATGGATGCCCCTTTGGATTAGTTAATGGATCTATTCAAAATTAAAAACAAAAACAGATAGCCATATATGGTGTAAAACTAGCCTTGGCCAACACTAACATTACAATATCAAAGTCACTAAGTATGGACCTAGTGCATCATATACAGATCATGCAGTGCAATTTGATAAGTTGCAAGTTGTATATTACATCTAAATATAAATCTATGCAGAAGTGCTGTGCAGACTGTAGCTCTCCAGCTGCGACGGTCAAAGAAAGCTTGGAGTTGTAGTTCAACTGGAAGCTACAGGTTGCAGAGCAATGCTATACAGAAATCTACACTACTGCAATGTGTGTGGCTTTAGAGCATAAGCTTACCAAAAGTACTCCTTCTACAGAAATTGTAATGATCCAGTTTCCAGGCACCAAAGAGAAAGGCTCTGCAAAGCTTATTCCTGGCACAGTAAGGAATGCTGGCTCTGTGCTTGGAGGGAACACAATGTCTTTCACATCTAACGAGCCTATAGATTATAAACACTTATTCACTCATTCAGTTTAATAAAGAAAAAAATATTTACCTTATATAGAATATTAGGAATAAAAAAGCAACAAACATTGTAATAATTTGGAAAATAACCTAACGGCGTTTTTAGGACTATTGCATAATATATTTATACTTGTATTTATTAATATTATTTACAATTTTAAATAAAATTATGACATTTGAAAAAGTTTCTTAAGGAGAAAGCAACAGAAACGCAATGTAGAGATTTCATGTTTTTATGTTTCAATATTTTGTAGATTTCTTTAAATAAAAATCCTCTTCCTTAGGGGCCATTCACACGGCACAGTGCAAATGCCGGTCGGAAATCCCGACCGGTATTTGCAATGTTTTGGGGCCGTGAACACAGCCACAGGAGGACGGCTTTTCTTCACGGTTTGTGAAGAAAAGCCCTCCCCCTTCTCAAAACCTGTGCAGTGGGGACAAGCCTTTAGGGTATGTCTACACGGCATGGTTTTACAGTCAGAATTTGCCCACAGAATTCGGATTTGAAAACCGTCAAAATCCAACTGTAAAACCATTATTATTATTTATTTTAAAGCGCCATTGAATCCAGGGCGCTGTACATTTGAGGGGGTTACATACATTACATAAGTCAAACGAGTACAGTGATAAGGGATAACGACAATTGGCATCCTCATAGACCTCAATAGAAAACCTGTATTTTTCCTTTGCCGTGTGGATGCAGCCTTATTGTGACCGAGCCAGCTCTTATTTTTCTTTTTACTGGATACTATTGAGTACTTTCAAACCACCGGTTTCTGGATTGCCAAGCGGTGAACTAGAGGTTAGCGGCTCTATATTTGTACATATCAAATCAGTTACACTTTGTGGCAGAGTGACCTTAGGCAGTCGCATGGTGCTGCCACTAGGTGGCGTACAGCAGGTCACCTGCTAAGAACGTGTCACTGAAGGCCTGGTTTCGGTGGGGAAATCAGTGGTTGTCGGTCAGCAACACTAGGTTGCTGACATCTATAGCTAGTACTACTGATGCCCAGCCATTATGGGCTGTCTTTTCCCAGAACAGCTGCAGTTGGGTGGGTGGCTGTTCCCATGTTCCAGGTCCAGGATTTACCAGGCCTATAAAAAACCTGTCTTTTCAGGTGTTCAGGGGGTGTGGTCAGCTACCTGGAGTTGGGAGCGACAATGGAGCCGGAGAGAGGAGGCTCTTACCCACAGCGTTGAGGGAAGCCAGACATTGTCAGTAGAAGACTGACCAAAGTGGATATATGTGGGGCTGGACGCTAGGTCCAGACCACAGTAGAGGCTGAGTGGCCGAGGATTTTGTGTATTATTTGTTTGGTTTTATGTAACCTGTGCCTGAAGAGGAAATAAAGCTGACTGAGGCCAGAAAGAGAAGCCTGGTGTCAGTGCGACATACACTCACCGGCCACTTTATTAGGTACACCTGTCAACTGCTCGTTAACACTTAATTTCTAATCAGCCAATCACATGGCGCAACTCAGTGCATTTAGGCATGTAGACATGGTCAAGACAATCTCCTGCAGTTCAAACCGAACATCAGTATGGGGAAGAAAGGTGATTTGAGTGCCTTTGAACGTGGCTGGTTGTTGGTGCCAGAAGGGCTGTCTGAGTATTTCAGAAAACTGCTGATCTCCTGGGATTTTCACGCACAACATCTCTAGGGTTTACAGAGAATGGTCCGAAAAAGAAAAAATATCCAGTGAGTGGCAGTCCTGTGGGCGGAAATGCCTTGTTGATGCCAGAGGTCAAAGGAGAATGGGCAGACTGGTTCGAGCTGACAGAAAGGCAACCAGTGACTCAAATAGCCACCCGTTACAACCAAGGTAGGCAGAAGAGCATCTCTGAACGCACAGTACGGCGAACTTTGAGGCAGATGGGCTACAGCAGCAGAAGACCACACCGGGTGCCACTCCTTTCAGCTAAGAACAGGAAACTGAGGCTCCAATTTGCCCAAGCTCATCGAAATTGGACAGTGAAGATTGAAAAACGTTCCCTGGTCTGATGAGTCTCGATTTCTGCTGCGACATTCGGATGGTTAGGGTCAGAATTTGGCGTCAACAACATGAAAGCATGGATCCATCCTGCCTTGTATCAACAGTTCAGGCTGGTGGTGGTGGTGTCATGGTGTGGGGAATATTTTTTGGCACTCTTTGGGCCCCTTGGTACCAATTGAGCATCGTTGCAACGCCACAGCCTACCTGAGTATTGTTGCTGACCATGTCCATCCTTTATGACCACAATGTACCCAACATCTGATGGCTACTTTCAGCAGGATAATGCGCCATGTCATAAAGCTGGAATCATCTCAGACTGGTTTCTTGAACATGACAATGATTTTCACTGTACTCAAATGGCCTCCCACAGTCACCAGATCTCAATCCAATAGAGCATCTTTGGGATGTGGTGGAACGGGAGATTCGCCTCATGGATGTGCAGCCAACAAATCTGCGGCAACTGTGTGATGCCATCATGTCAATATGGACCAAAATCTCTGAGGAATGCTTCCAGCACCTTGTTGAATCTATGCCATGAAGAATTGAGGCAGTTCTGAAGGCAAAAGGGGGTCCAACCCGTTACTAGCATGGTGTACCTAATAAAGTGGCCGGTGAGTGTATATTGGGAGTGCCAGCCCGCTTACCAAAAGCGGTGATCCCAGAGCTAAGCGACCCAGGGACGGTCCAAGATGACGTCCGGATGAGAGTGAGTCGTCACAACCTGATTGCTGCCAAAGGTGGGCACTATTACCAGCTGAACTTAGCCCTTTGTCATATGTACGGTTATGTGCAAAATAATAGCAGTCTAACATCAGTAACATGTTTAATTACTGTTTTTGTCTGAAAATATAATACAACATGGTCAAAAATTCACGAGTAGGTGCCCAAGTAATGTGCAACCAAAAGAATCAACAGTCATGACATGCACACTGCTTATTTGGTGTAACTGACTCATTTAATGAAAGGGGAGTTTTCAAATAAATAGCAGTGTGGACGATAATTAGTGAGATCATTCATTCTGTGAAGAAACAGGTGTCAATTATGGCCCTTATTTAGTGAAGGAGGGAAGACAATGTTGTACCTTCTGGTTTTAGCCTTTTCAAAGGAGAAAGAACTTTGATCAAGAAGTTGATTGAAGATGGCAAAACATATCAAGAAGTGCAGAAAAAAAATCACTCATGCTTTAAAATCTCATAAGAAACACGTGGTAGGAAAAGGAATCCTACCATCTGACTAGATGATAGAATAACAATGTCAAAGAAGCATCCAATGATTAACTCCAGGGAGATCAAAGAAGATCTTCAGTTATCTGTGAGAACTGCAATAATCAGAAGGTGCCTACATGGTCAACCTATTTGCTAGAACCCCTCAAAGTATCATTGCTGAAAAAATTACAGGTCCTGAAAAGTTTAAAGTACCCTGTGAAGAATGTAAAACATGGTGGTGTAAGCATAATGGTTTGGGGATGGTTTCTCATACTCTGGAGTTGGGCCCATCTATCGCATACAAGGCACCATGGACCAGTTTGAATGCATAATAATACTGAAAGAGGTCATGTTACCTTATGCTGAAAAAGACATGCCCTTGAAATGGCTGTTTCAACAGGACAATTACCCCAAACACACAAGCAAGTGTGCAACATCAACGACTATTTTTATGTGATTACGAATAGCTATGTGCATGATCAATAAGTGGTTCATCACTGGTCATTCACATCTAAGTGATTATTTGCTTGTGTAGATGGGCCTTTATTCTAATCTTATTCAGCAATAGTAGGGATGTGTGAGGGTTTATGCACATTAGGAACAAACCCTACATCTCCTGTAAACATCTGAATACCTCCTTGAAGGTATTCATACCTATACTGCGGGTTAATGGGCCAAACATATCACAAGTAGTCTGGTCTGTTTTTAGCCATTTAAATATTGGGACTATGATATTCTTGTAACGCTACTAGGGGAGAATATCTCTGTATTATGACATTTTATATAACACGTGCCATATTTTCTGTGTTTGATTTCATAGCAATCCAATAGGAAAAGCCTACAGATAGAATCGGAGGTACAAAGAGTTAGCGTATAGCCCCATAGACTGCTTCCAGTCGTATAGAGTCATAATAGAGAAATGAAGCGAAATTCGTAACACTAAAAACTAGTGTAAGACAAGCACTATCACTGGAGTAATAAGCCTTATTTAAACATAACTTTTTCATAATATGCCTTAAACCATATAGTATATAAAACTTGATGATCACAAACAACTGGGCCAATCAGTTTGGTTGACGCAATAGGTATATGTCAATGGGACAGAAAAGTGAATACATAGTCAATACATCGCTATAAATCTGTGCCAACAGTAATTAAACAATATATGTGTATATTGGACAACAGACTCGAGGGTTCTTGATTACTGGATACTGCTTAGTTTTATCCCACCAGGGGAATCAGTACATAAATGAAGGTTATATAAGTATTGGTAAAGGAAATGCTATACTTTCCCTATTTACAATTTCACACTAGACTATGCAGTGTTTGCCTCGAAAAGGGCGACCCTAATGCGTACCCCCGCTGTTGAAATAACAGGGTTCTTCAGGGGACATAAAAATGTCCCACAAACTCCTATAGTAAGAAGTCCATAAGAGATGCATGGCAAATAGATGTGGATAGATTATTTCAACAGCAGGCTTTATGGGACTCTCTATTGTCTTTGGACATTGTGCATGATTACAGTATGTTGCAATAGGGCGAGCATGGGCTTAGCCACATAGAAGCGGGGTTGCCGTTATTGGGCCGAAAACCCCGCTTACCAGTCATTCTAGTATGAGATTGAAAATAGGGGAAGTATAGATTTTCCTTTATCTATACGTCTACAACCTTTATCTATGTACCAATCCCCTGTTGGGAGAAAACCAGGCAGTATCAAGAAAACGAAACTCTGTTGCCCAATATATACATATATCGTTTTATTATTGTTGGCACAGGTTTAGTGATCTAGTGATTATGTATGCACTTTTCTGTCCCATCGACATCCTTTTTGTATTAACTGTTTGTGGTCATTAATTTTTATGTACTATATGGATCCTTTGCTTGTGTTTTAATGCATATTAAATAAAAGTTAGATTTTAAATAAGGCTTATTATTACAATGATAGTGCTAGATTTGAGTGCTCGACGCAGTTATCTTGTTTTCTTCTGTGACTTGAGTTCACATAGAAACCAACTCGTTTGCTGTTATTTGCCAAAAGGCCTCTGAAAATTGAGTTTCATTGACTGGTTGCTATGTAATTTTCTCTTGCCCTAATTTTGATAACTGCCCAACGGATTCACACATAAACTACTCTTGTATACATAAAGTTATTGTGTTCCTAGTTATTTAAATTGCTTTCCTTACAAATTGGGGAGTATATTTATGCTTTTTTGAGTATTCAGCTCTCTATATTATGTATGTATTTTCCATCTCAAAAATATATTTGCACAAAAAGAAAAGGAATTTAGATATAAAAGAAAATGAGATGAAGGCTTGAAGTATGATTCCAGATCGTGCATGGATTTGCAATATTCAACAGTCTTGAAAGTCATTGCCAACTCTTATAGCCAATAACAAGTTTGCCAAAGCTAAGAAAATATTTGGCAGCAGCACGTACCAGTAGTATACGCCAGTATTTATACACACTTACACTATTGTGGAGTATTGTGTACTTACCTTTGCTTGAACGAGATCTGTGTGCTGTAATACGTCCAGTTATTGCATTTGCTTGAGGATTAATGTATCTTAATATAATACGAAACAAGTTCAGATTGGATTTCCCCACATTAACTGGTACTCTTACTTCATTCTGTGGAAATATAAATAGTGTGAAACTAGAACGTAGTGACCACAGCTGAACTTTATATGCCTGTATATACTGTAGATAAATATCTAACATTTAATGCATATGTATAACACACACACACACACACATTATATATATATATATATATATATATATATATATATATATATACATACATACATACATATACATACATACATACATACACACACATACATACATACATACACACACAGTGGGTTGCAAAAGTATTCATACCCTTGAACTGTTCCTCATTTTTAAACATTACAGCCACAAACTTATTGATATTTTATGTGATTTAGCAACACAAAGTAGCAAGTATTTGTGAAGTATATAGAAATTGATATGTGCTTTTACAAATATTTGCAAATTAAAAACTGAAAAGTGTAGTGTGTGTATATATATATATATATCAGCCCCCTGTGCTTTGATATCCCTAAATAAAATCCAGTGTGACCAATTGCCTTTGAAAGTCTTAATTAGCAAATAGAGCACATCTTTATGTAAATTAGGGTGAACATTAGTGAACAAACAGCATCATGAAAATAAAGGAACACACCAGACAGCTCAGGGATATAGGAGTTGCAGGTATTGCAGGGTTAGGTTTTAAAAAAAAAAACAGCATAAACTCTGAACATCTCACGGTGCACTGTTCAATCCTTCATCTGTAAATGGAAGGAGTATGGCACAAATGCTACCTACCAAGACATGGCCATCCACCTAAACTAACAGCCCAGATACGGAAAGCACTAATTAGAGAAGCAGCCAAGGGTCACTATGGTGAAGCTGCAGAGATCCACAGCTCAGGTAGGAGAATCACTCCACAGGGCAACTTTTAGGCTGCTTTTACACAGTGCAGTTTTGGTGCATTTGTAACTGCGTTCCAATTAAACTGCCTTTATTACCAACAAGCTTCTTTTAGTTGTTTAAATTGTTCAGAAAGGTGTTTCAAGTAAGTAATCAATTACTGTGTTTGAAGTCTTGTGGATACAAACACACTAATCGATTAGTCACTTTCCACACAGTTTAGATAAGTGAAAAAAGCTTGCTGGTAATAAAGGCAGTTTAATTGGAGCGCAGTTACAACTGCACCAAAACTGCGCTGTGTGAAAGCACCATTAGTCATGTACTCCATATACCTGGCCTTTATGGAAGAGTGGCAAGAAGAAAGCCCTTTCTGAAAGTAAGCCATAAAAAGTCCTGTTTGCAATTTGCAAAAAGCTATGTAGGGGAAACAGCAAGTATGTGGAAGAAGGTGCTCTGGTCAGGTGAGACCAAAATGTTACTTTTTGGCCCAAATGCCAAATGCTATGTGTGACTGAAAGCAAACACTGCGCATCACCCTGAACACACCATCCCAACCATGAAGTATAGTGGTGGCAGCATCATGCTGTGGGAATGCTTTACTTCAGCAAGAACTGGGAAGCTGGTCAGAGTTTATGGGAAGTGGATGGTGGTAAATACAGGGCAATCCTAAAAGAAAACTTGTTAGAGGCTGCAAAAGACTTGAGACCGGACATAATTTTCATTTTCCAACAGAACAATGACACTAAACATACAGCCAATGCTACAATGGAATGGTTTAAATCAAAGCATATTAAAATGGCCCAGTAAAAGTCCCATTGAAAATCTGTGGCATCCCACAACCAATTTGACAAAGCTAGCTCTATTTCGCAAAGAAGAAAGGGCAAACATTTCAGCTAAAGGTGATCCAACAAAGTATTGAGATGCAGGAAACCTCATCCGCAGACCATTTGATGACTATTCGATGAGTATACTATTTTGCATTAATAGGCTTGTATTGCTATATGGTTTCTAAGAATAAGGTTGTTGTCTGGATAACTCTTTGTTGTGATTTAATAATCATTTGAGGGGTGGTACCTGAGAATCCCTATTTATTTGATACTTTTGTGTTTGAATGTTGGGTCATTAATGGGAGACACTTCTCTCAAGAGGGCATACTAGCCTCTGGCCTCGTGGATATCCCCTTTTTTCCCACTGAAGAACTCTGTTAATACAGAGGGAAACGCGTCTGGATAGTAAGTAAGGTTGAACATACTGTTTTTCTTTATTGTTCTCTAAATACTATGTGGAGCGTGTATGTTCATACTCGGTGATTTTGAGTTTTTTGACTCTTTATTGGGTAGTAAGCAAAGTTTTAACATATTGTTTTTCTTTATTGTTCCTTAAACATGATGTGGAACGTGTATGTTTATACTCCTTTATGTTGAGCTTTGACTCTTTATTTGGATATCTAGGCATTGAGGGATAAGTAGCTTAGGAGTCTATTATTGTGGGACCGTCCTTTTTCGGGACGCTTATCCCGCACAGGGCCTTCTGTAGGGCATATAGATAGTTTAGGTTGAGATAGGCTCCTCTTATTTGACCTATATGGAAGTTTTTTCACTAATATAATTAAGTTGTAGTCACTCCCCCCCCTTTTTTTCTTGGTATTTGATAGAGTTTTAATCGGTATTTATTAAAGGTTAGGTTTTATATTGGAATATTTTTCTTTGGTTACTGTGCCTCTCTCATAAGTATATTGTAATGGCATATTCACATGTTAGATTTCTCCTATGTATAAACCTGGCAAACTTGCCATAACTACACTTTTTTGGCAAATACAGATACAACAAAGCTTAACTTGACAAATAACTCATTATGATACAAAGTTATTTAATATTTTGTTGTGATCTAAGAACAGATAACAAAAAGCAAGTCTACAAGAGTAGCCTATGTACACTACAGTTCAAAAGTTTGGGGTCACCCAGACGATTTAGTGTTTTCCCTGAAAACGCATACTTTTATTTATCAAATGAGTTGCAAAATGAATAGAAATATAGTTCAGACATTGACAAGGTTAGAAATAATGATTTTTATTTGAAATAAAAAAATTTCTACTTCAAACTTTGCCTTAGGCAAAGAATGCTCCCTTTGCAGCAATTCCAGCATTGCAGACCTTTGGCATTCCAGTTGTTAATTTGCTGAGGTAATCTGGAGAAATTTCAGCCCATGCTTTCAGAAGCCCCTCCCACAAGTTGCATTGCCTTGATGGGCACTTTTTGCATATCATACGGTCAAGCTGCTCCCACAACAGCTCAATGGGGTAGAGATCTGGTGACTGCGCTGGCCACTCCATTACAGATAGAATACCAGCTGCCTGCTTCTTCCCTAAATAGTTCTGGCATAATTTGGAGGTGTGCTTTGGATCATTGTCCTCTTGCAGGATGAAATTGGCTCCAATCAAGCGCTGTCCACAGGGTATGGTATGGCGTTGCAAAATGGAGTGATAGCCTTCCTTATTCAAAATCCCTTTCACCTTGTACAAATCTACCACTTTACCAGCACCAAAGCCACCCCAGACCATCACATTACCTCCACCATGCTTGACAGATGGCGTCAGGCTCTCTTCCAGCATCTTTTCAGTTGTTCTGCATCTCACAAATGTTCTTCTGTGTGATCCAAACACCTCAAACTTCGATTTGTCTGTCCATAATACTTTTTTTCCAGTCTCCCCCTGTCCAATGTCTGTGTTCTTTAGCCCATATTAATCTTTTCCTTTTATTATCCAGTCTCAGATATGGCTTTTTCTTTGCCACTCTGCCCTGAAGGCCAGAATCCCGGAGTCGCCTCTTCACTGTAGACGTTGACACTGGCATTTTGCGGGTACTATTTAATGAAGCTGCCAGTTGAGGACCTGTGAGGCGTAGATTTCTCAAACAAGAGACTCTTATGTACTTTTATTGTTGGTCTGTTGTTCAGCGTGGCCTCCCACTTCTCTTTCTACTCTGGTTAGAGCCTGTTTGTGCTCTCCTCTGAAGGGAGTAGTACACACCGTTATAGGAAATCTTCAGTTTCTTGGCAATTTCTCGCATGGAATAGCCTTCACAAGAATAGACTGTCAACTTTCACATGAAAGTTCTCTTTTTCTGGCCATTTTGCGAGTTTAATCAAACCAACAAATGTAATGCTCCAGATTCTCAACTAGCTCAAAGGAAGATCAGTTTTATAGCTTCTCTAATCAGCAAAACTGTTTTCAGCTGTGCTTACATACTTGCACAAGGGTTTTCAAGGGTGTTCAAAATATCCAATAGCTTTCTTACACAGTTAGCAAACACAATGTACCATTAGAACAATGGAGTGATGGTTGTTGGAAATGGGCCCCTATACACCTATGCACCTTATTGCATTAACAACCAGATGTTTGCCGCTAGAATAGTCATTTACCACATTAACAATGTATAGAGTGTATTTCTGATTCATTTAATGTTAGCTTCATTGAAAAAAAAAACTTTGCTTTTCTTTCAAAAATAAGGAAATTTCTAAGTGACCCCAAAATTTTGAATGATAGTGTATATATTACAGGTATTCATAATTTAAAAATGGGAGTGGATATAACATCTATTATACATTAACACTTCTATCTGTACCACTCTGTACAGTTACATGGTATGAAGTCATGCAGCCTCAATGACCTGCTAAACAGAAACATTCATGCAAAAAAGTCAAAGAAAAGTACAGTACATTGCTCATGTACCTCTATGGTAGTCCTACTGTGACTCTGCATAAAACATGTAATACAATTATGGGCTATATAAATCTGATACAAGTCAAAAACATTAGTGGATTAGTGTAAAATGTGTTAAAAATCAATCATAAGAGTCTGACGGTCCTAGACCCGCATGTATATAAATATGTATGCATTAATCCGCAAACAGCTGCTGGACCACTAAACCTAACTCTCTTACTTGTATGGTAGACATATGTGCATATCCCCTCCAGCTGAATCCTGGAAACTCTTGGGGATTATATCCAAAGCGAATAGCTCTTCCATCAGAGGTTGTACCATCCTCAATTTCAAACTTCATTTGATGGAGGTCAGGGAAGTAATAGTTTTCTTCAGGCCTGGGAGAACAGATATATTTTTAATAGTTAAAGGGGTGTTCCCACCATTGTCTTTAATGGCCTATCACTAGCATATCGGCTGTACTTGGTGCTCCTATAGAACAGAATGGAGAGTGGTGCGCAAGTTCGACAGTCTCTCCATTCTGAGCTGAAACTTTCGGAGGCCTGATCCCGAGATAGGTGTAGGTTTGGGACCCACACCTATCAGACTTTGATGGTATATCTTGGCGATATGACATCCAAGTCTGTGGTGGAAACACCCCTTTAAAGTTGTTTATAAAATAAGACATTAGAACCATCACATTGAAACATCATGTGTCACCAACCAAACAACCATCCAACTAGTGCATGAACACTGACACACCATTTATTTTATGATTATATGATCTGAACTGATCAGTTCTTGTTGGTACTGTCAAATAAATTACACTGGACCCTTTTTGTAGTACAGAACTATTTCTATTGAGTTCAAAAGATGACGCTTTGTATATAATGTTCACCAGTGGAGAACATATATTTACCGGGAATAAGGTAGTGAAATTCACATCAGGTTTTAGTTTAAAGGGGTTTTGCCAGAACGTGCCTTATCTGCTAAGAATCAAATGTAAACAAGCCAGGCTGAGCTGAGAGAGCAAGAGACACAGCCAGAGCACAGAGCCATGCATAAGGGATCGTGTGAAATGTTCACTCAAATAATCCAACTACAACTAGTGGATTCTGTATACAAAAGACAACACCTTTTCTCCACAGCAGCTTGAAAGCTTCTTCATGTTCTCGGTCATTAGATAAAGCAGGGATCTACTCAGATAATCACACTACAACTAGTGGATTCTGTATACAAAACACAACATGTTTCTACCCGATGCCTTGAAAGCTTCTTCAGCTCCCTTTCATCTGATAAGAAGTGTGATCTGCGCAAGCCCGGCCAGCAGCTCTTGTCAGGTTGTATCTAATAGAAGCTTTTAAGTAACTAAGGGCAGGTAAGGCAGCCTGTAGCTCTCTCAGGCTGCAATTTTTGTAATCACATATATTTAGAAAAGTGACTAAATACCTATTTTGGAGGATCCCACGTCAACATCAGATCGTGGCAAAACCCCTTTAATGTCTGTTTCCTCTAGTTGTATAATGATTGGAGAAAGTTCATAGACAAGGTCAAACCTACATTTCAGGAGATTCCTACATGCGTATGGCATCTTTTATGGATGTCTAATCTGATGCAAAGAATATCATTAGTACTATGCTATAATAAAAAAGGCAAATCATAAAAATAAAGGCCAAGCAGGTAGTAAGAAAAGAATTATGATGTATGCAGAGGGTGTAAGTACTGCGCTGCTTTGGATAAAGCGGGAATAGGACAGGTACATGATGTTACTAGTGTACCTCTTTATGCGTCATATTTTATGTAGAGGTATCAAAAAGGTTTTTCATATGAATCAGACAAAAAACATGACATAATAAACAAGAGCAGTTCCGCTATAAATGCATTGTGAACAAATTGTAAAGGTTTATTACACTGTCGTACAGGTTTCTAAGGGAATGACCCCTAAAGTTTTTTTCTTTGAAATTTCACACAGCAAAAAGCTCATAACTCAAATGTAATACATACACACTTATAATAAAAATATGCTAAAATATAGTAGTGTCATGTATTGCATTAGAATCATAGCGCATCACCTGTTATTTCAGCTGTTAATAAGTACCCATACACTTACTGGTTACAGTTTTGGCCTTCAATATTATTTCTGCAGCTACATTTTGCTGTGGATTCATCACAGATATAACTGACAGATCCCCCAATATCGCACTGACAACCTGTCATAAAACATAGGGACTAAAGTTAACAAAACAATTAAAAATGCTCATGTCAACCAGTGTCTGTCATCAACACATATAATCTGCATAGCTTTGTTACTGCCTACAGTATAAACTATTCAAGTTACAGCATGAAAATCATCTCAGCTGCTATCAGCATCTTCCATGAATTACAGTGAAGGAAATAATTAGTTGATCCCTTGCTGATTGTGTAAATTTGCCCACTGATAAAGACATGAACAGTCTATAATTTTAAGGGTAGGTTAATTTTAATGTTGAGAGATAGAATATCCAAAATAAAATAAAGAAAATCATATTGTATACATTATATGAATTTATTTGAATGCTGCAGTGAGAAATAAGTATTTGATCCCTCTGGCAAACAAAACTTAATACTTGGTTGAAAAACCTTTGTTGGCAAGCACAGCAGTTAGATGTTTTTTGTAGTTGATGAGGTTTGCGCACATGTCAGGAGGAATTTTGGTCCACTCTTCTTTGCAGATCATCTCTAAATCATTAAGATGTTGAGGCTGTCGCTTGGCAACTAGGAGCTTCAACTCCCTCCATAAGTTTTCTATGGGATCAAGGTCTGGAGACTGGCTAGGCCAATACATGACCTTAATGTGCTTCTTTTTGAGCCACTCCTTTGTTGCCTTGTCTGTATGTTTTGTGTAACTGTCTTGCTGGAAGACCCAGCCACAACCCATTTTTAATGTCCTGGCGGAGGGAAGGAGGTTGTCACTCAGGATTTTGTGGTACATGGCTCCATCCATTCTCCCATTGATGCGGTGAAGTAGTCCTGTGTCTTTAGCAGAGAAACATCCCCAAAACATGTTTCCACCTCCATGCTTGACAGCGGGGATGTTTCTTTGGGTCATAGGCAGCATTTCTCTTCCTCCAAACACAGTGAGCTGAGATAATGCCAAAGAGCTCAATTTTTGTCTCATCTGACCACAGCACCTTCTCCCAGTCACTCACAGAATCACCCAGGTGTTCATTGGCAAACTTCAGACGGGCCTGCACATGTGTCTTCTTGAGCAGGGGGACCTTGCAGGCACTGCTGGATTTTAAACCATTACGGCATAATGTGTTACCAATGATTTATTTGGTTACTGTGGTCCCAGTTGCCTTGTGATCATTAACAAGTCCCCCCATGTAGTTTTAAGCTGATCTCTCACCTTCCTCATGATCAAGGATGCCCCACGAGGAGAGATTTTGCATGGTACACCAGATCGATATCGATTGACAGTCATTTTGTATTTCTTCCATTTTCTTACTATTGCACCAACAGTTGTCTCCTTCTCACCCAGCGTCTTACTTATGGTTTTGTAGCTCATTCCAGCTTTGTGCCGGTCTATGATCTTGTCCCTGGTACCCTCAGAAAGCTCTTTGGTCTTGTCCATGTTGTTAAGAGTCTGACTGATTAATTGAGTCTGTGGACAGTAGTCTTTTATAAAGATGACTATTTAAGACCATTTTCTTTAATGCAGGTAATGAGTTGATTAGAAGCGTCTAACTGGTCTGTAGGAGCCAAAACTCTTAATGGTTGGTAGGGATCAAATACTTATTTCCTTAAAATGATAGACTGTTGATGTCTTTATCAGTGGGCAAATTTCAATATCAGCAAGGGATCAAATAATTATTTCCTTCACTGTAACTGACCACTGATTGTTACTATTCCCTTTGTTAACAGTGTATGTTAGCCAATCTGACACTGTCAGTAGTGTGCGAAGTGTGTAGGAACACTACTCATGGTGAAAGGTAATGACCACATCCAATTGTCAGTTTATTCACAGAAGGTCAGGAAGAATAACAGAGGAACTGCACAATGCAGATTTCTAAAAAAGAGATGCTTCAAAATTGTTATTTAATGGAAGTTTATCTAATAAAATAAAAACGTGTCAAGAGGACGATATAGCTAACAGCCAGCATGGTGGCTCAGTGGCTGGCATTGCTATCTTTTAGTGCTGGGGTCCTAGATCCAAATCCCAGCAAGACCAACATCAGTGTGGAGTCTGTATGTTCTCTCCATGTTTGTGTTGGTTTCCTCCAGGTTTCAGGGGCAGTATTGGTAGAGACCATGTTACAAAGGGATCCTGATGATATGGTGTAAGATAAGAACCGATAATGGTCATGGGGCTTTGATGCTTCAGCTGTGTGGGGACCTGAAATTCCTTATGGCATCCCTGCCAACTTCCCCCACACTCCAAAAAATATACTGATGGGTTAATGAGGATTACGAATGTGAGCCCCAATAGGGACAGGGACCAATGTGAATGATGACAAGCTCTGTACAGTGTGGAATATAACAGCACTATATAAAATATACAATTATTTTATTTTGACCTAAAAAAGTATATTTAAATTGGCTTGCCTCATTTTTTTTTATTCTCTTGCTTCATTTCTTACATTGAGTTAAGCCATAACAATATCATGAAATTAATCAACACAAAATTTTGCACTTATTTACAGTAGTTAAACTCTAACCCCGGTCTCATTAATCAAAGGATTTGCCAACAACCAGCCCCTTACCTCTCTGTGATACTACCTGGCTTCCAAGACTGCTTACCTCAAAAATGGGTGAGCTCCTTTTCCTTGATCCCTAAATCCTAACACATTATTATACTGAGTTCACAGTGTATTTTCGATGATCAATTTTGCGCATGAAATGCATTAAAAATGCACCAAAATACACATCAGAAAACCCATCTATGCTATGCCATTCCTTTCAAATGGAATATATGCTGCAGTCCACAATTAGTAGTTTATCTAGGGCTCCCAAAACCAACTTACCTTTACACCCAAAATAGTTTTTGCCATCGAAGTAAGAATAACCTTCCTTGCAGGACTCGCACCACTTGCTGCAGGTGTTTGGTTTACAATGACACTCCCCTGTAATCTGAAAAGAAAAGTAGCCACATCTGTATAGTTTTATCGTAAATTTCTTTGCAATCTGGTCTTCTACAAACCACTATGGGAATCAAAACAGACCTCGTCCTGCCAAGGAACCATACGTATATATTTACTATAGCATACATGCAACAACACATCTTTCTCTAAAGAGGTTTTTTGGTTAAAAAATACCAAATAAAAATATGCTAAATGTGGGCAATAACACAAAACAATATATATTCAACTCTGTACTCACCACTGTTACCTAGTCTCCGGTCCACATCTGGCTCTGTGGTTGGCTCGGGGCTTCATTGGGCATGTTCCATTAACTTGACATCACCACTCTGGGAGTGAGTGGCTTGTAAGCAGTGATGCTATGGAAGTGGCAACTGACTAGTGTAACGGGTGGCGCCGCGTCCCGGTCCGCAGGTTGAGGGCGCACCACTGTCCCTCGCTCTGAGCGCCCGGCGGGGACAGGTGGCACCGCTGGCCATACTACGGGAACCACGGGCGCACCCATTCCATTCACTTACCTGACCACGCTCCTGCACTGCTCTCTTCCCCCACCAGCCGGAACGCGCGTGTGCGCCCCCTAGCGCACGTGCTCTTTCATGTAAATTTAAAGGGTCAGCGTACTGGTAATTGGATAATTGCCGGGCGCTGACCCTATATAGGTTATGGATCCACGTCACTTCCCTGCTGGATCTTTGTTGCCTCCGTACCCTAAAGAAAGAGTTACTATTTGTTCCTGCCTCTACTCTGTTCCTAACCTCCATCTACATTTCTCGACTCTTAACCTTTGCAGCCTGTCCTGACCTTCCTGCCTGTCCCCGACTACGAGCCTGCCTTACAATTTTGTACCACGCTACACCTCGGCTGCCACCTAAAGCAAGTCACATCAGGTGTAGCGACCTGGTAGACCTCCACCGCAGCAAGTCCATCCCGCTTTGCGGCGGGCTCTGGTGAAAACCGGGACCTACTTAGATTCCGCTTCCTGGTGTGGCTTACACCATCACTTGCGGTGGTCCAGAGGATCCACTATACCGGCCGTTACAACTGGCTGCAAAAGTGACAAATTGACCACCGTGCCACATGTAAACAAGGACGAGAAAGCACCCCCAGCAGGAATAGCGGTAGCTACATAGATTTTTTTGTGTGTTTTATTACCCAACACTAGCATATTTTTTTATTTTTGAACTGGGAAACCTCTTTACTGCAGCTAATGTTACATTATTTTTCCATACTTTGTGCTATCACTTTATGTTGAAATATTTTTACCCTATCAACAAGTTAAAAAAAGTAAACTATTCAGGACTGCTTAGTAAACATTATTTAATAGAGCTTCTTTACTGATGCAAATCTATAGAACCAGATGCAGCCGTCAACACTTTTTAGTCTTCTCATACAACCCCTTTAAGCATATAAGTATTATTACCTCATGACATTCACCTATTCCACTTATTGTTCCTTCAGCATCACAATCACAGTCTGAAAACAAAAATTCACATTAGTGTACTTATTACCTGCATGTACATACTTAGATCTACAGGTATAAATCATGAGTCCTTACCAGTGCAACCATGTTGATTTTTTCCGTCTAGATCCCAGAATAATGGTTTGCAGCGGTCACAAGTCATACCCTCTACTCTTGGTAGACATTGGCAGTAACCCTGTACAGTAAAAAAAAAAATGTTCAAACAAATGTGAATTCATGTATAGAACTATTTTTTACATGTAATTCTTTTTGACGGTCAGAAAACACAGCAAGTTGCTCTATTTAATTCAGTAAAAGAGAAATGGTTACCTGGCCACCAACCATCATATCGCAATGCAGGAAAACAAATTGGTTATATTGAAGGTGAAAGAGTTTTCAAATGGATCATAACACATTTATTCCTCATCATAGATTCATTCATCATCAGAAGCTAGCACCAGTGGCTTTTATTACTATACTATTGTTTAGTATGCTTTTGCATCTGTGTATCAAATGTTTTTAAAGGGGTTTTGCCATTTACATATCATAGTGAAGATGTAGTACAACAGGGCAGCAATGCAACACATGAATGTTGGAACATCCTCTTCACAGGTCAGCTTGTAGCTAGCTACGAGCCGACCGTGTGTGAGAATGAGGAGGGTGGTGCTTTTGGATGTTCTTTTCTAGGGAGCTTTGAATATAGTCGAATATAGTACGTGGATACCGTAGCACTTCTCTATATAAGATAGGATAATGAGGTCCGTGAATATACAATGTGGAAATGGCTAACCTTGGTATTTATACCTAATTTATCATTCTGGAGAATATGAGCCTGATCCCCTGATGAACCATCGGAGATGTGTGAGGGATGAAGTGATTATAAACATGTAAAGGTCATATAGGTCATAAATATCTTATGTGTATCTGATTGTGAGAAGTAAGAGATTAATATCTACATCTCTTGGTATTGGTTGACGTATATAGACAGTTATTATAAAAGGAAGAGGTTGCTGATGGTTATGTCTCTTATTTTGCCCCAGACATGGTTATAGGAGTGTATGATGGTTTGAGATAGGGATATATTAGGTACTCAATAAGGGGATCCACCGGAGGTTGGGCCGTCCTTCTCGGGACGAATTCTCGACCTACTGTAGGATATCATAGGGAAGCTAAAGGGAGAGATCATATTGTTGAAGTGTCGTCCGTATAGAATAATATCTAGGGTTTTGAGTACCTGATAAATAAAGACGCCTTATGGTGTATGATGTATTGTCTATTACTACAGTGATAGATTTCTATATTTTTATGAGTTATCAATAAAAGTTAAATTTTAGAAGTTAGGTTTGTTTATTTTTGTGGCAGTGATTTTTTGGGGATTTGCAAACCTCATTCAGTATTTTTCTAAGTTGCTGTGAATCTATATTCGAAACTCCCATAGCTAGCTATAAGCCAAACTATAAATCGGATGTTTTTCCGTGCGAACACCCTTTTAAGTCTGCCATAGCATAGGACCCCCCTTTTATACTGTACATATTGCCTACATAGCACAATCCTTTTGAATTGGAAGTAAGGTCATTCCTGATATGTCTATTTTAATAAACGTGTATTTTCCTTGTGAAATAATAATTATAGAGAATAATCTCTTATAACTGGGTTGTGCTGCCATTTCTGTTTCTTTTAAAAGCGTATTACTGAATCAGTCAGATGGGTGTTATAACTCCAGCTTTGAAAGGGGTATGTGCTTGTACACATTGACTCTATTAGCACTAATTGGACAGTGTCAGACTGTGCAAAGACACATCCCTAAGTGACAACACCCATCTGACAGATTTAATAATTCAGGAAAAACAGGAACAGCACAACACAGTTATAAGAGAAAATGCTCCAGCATTGTTTCTTAACATGAGACACAAGTATGTACTAAAGCAGACATGTCAGGAGATGTCGCTGGTCCTCCTTAAAGAAGTGTTCTCACCATGCTGAGTTTGCTCTTCAAAGCCAGCTTCAGACTCCCACTTCCTGTTCAGGCTTTGGGCGGTTCTACAGCCATGATTGGCATATCAGCTCTGGTATTTACTAGTGACATTGGTGATAGGGGGTTTAAACATTAGGGAAGAAGGCTACAAATCTCTATAGGGCTAAAGTTTGTCAGTAACATTGATAAACAAGCTCATATGTTACTGATAACACATATCAGGGAGTGACATGACCATAGTTGTCTAGGGCAGCTGGAGCAATGAGATCAAATAGAGATGGTCTATAACTTAGGGAAGCTTGAGTACACAAGCAAGAGATGAGATCTGCTGTATCTCTGAAAGAAAGCTAAATCAGAACAGCAAGGTATGTGGTAATATTCTTTACATTCCCTACATGTTTAAAGTGCTATTCTCACCACAATAATTAGCGTTAATGTTCCATTTACTACATAAATGAATTAGTCATGCTGTACCAACCACCTCTACCATGCAACTAAAGACAACAAAATTAAACAGAACTTACTGCATGTGAGGTAAGGGTCCCTGCAGGATCACAGTCTTCATTAACATCTATAGAAAAAAACAGTTATTAACATAGATTATCACAAATATAGTTGTAGAACCTAATGCCTAATGTGCAATGCCTATAACCAGCTTATGAGGCAAGCATTCTTGTCACTGTACTTGCTGTAAAAAGGGTCATTTATCCAATAGATGCCAAAAAATGATCCCTTTTAGCATTGATAGATTGGGTACAAATCAATGTTTTTTTCAGTTAAACTATAGTGGAGTATGCTACAATATTAACCACCAGGGGCTTAGGTTCCGGGGTAGCAGATGTAGCAGCTGCCACGGGGCCCGGGCTCTGAGGAGGCCCGGTGAACAGCTGCTAACACGTCTGATAACAGTTCACTACCGGCGGACGTGGGGCTCGGCGTTTCCTACCTCTGAACAGCCGCATGTTGCTGACCCCTGATCAAGAAATATGTTGGATACGTTGACCGACTACTTTTTTTTGGGCGGAAATCACACCGGAAAATTGTTGTAGCCCATTTCATACATATCTTCCATAAAGTTTACCTCATTTAGCTCAAACACCAGGGGTGACATGTATGAAAACTGATGCAGACTAGGCAGTCATACCTCTCAGTTGGTTAGTGTAGCATTCATCAGTATGTATGTATGTCTCACACCACTTTATAAATGTGTCCTGCTGGTAAACAAAAACACGTGCTGAAATGTGCATCAGAATTTGTCATTGGCATGGATTAGTATGACATTTGTGTGCCACATTCTGTGAAGACACATTTATAAATGTGTCTAATCTTATGAAAGGGGCTTCACAGCCCCCTAAAAATTGGCGCATACAAAACTGTTAAAGATGCGCAAAAGACGCAAAAGACCTTTTAAAAATGTCGGACAAAGGCAACAGTTTTTATTGGTGCAAATCACGGCAGAAAACTGGCACAGCCCCCTTCACACATGTCGCCCATGAACAGAGCATTAGAACTAATGTTCACTTTACAGATTTGTGTTGGCCACATTTGTAATACAGCACCTATAGAAACTTATGGACCTGTACTATACTCCAGTATGCTTTTCATTTCATACAGAGGTCTACTAAGCTTTTTCTCTTATGGAGTCCTTGAGTTGCAGGTCGTGTTATGGAGAAAAAGCTGTTATAGGAATAGACCGCATATAGAAGTATCGTACGCCACTGGTGCCCAGGAAAGCATACAGCTACTTCATTCTTGTGGTTGGTGCGGTTGCCAGATCCTCACCAATTATTTATTGTCATAACCCAGGAACCTGCCTTCATGATTAAACAAGCCATTCAGAGTAGATATATGCCATAAACAAATCCGATTTACTAACATTGTGAAATGTTAGTGATTCTCGGCTCGCTGTGACATTTAGGGTATGTTAACATGGCGTCTTTGTGGTCTGTACTTTGGAGCGTAATTTGTGGCCCGTGCGTACTTCTAAAACACCCGACCTATTGCGATGCGTACTGTACACACGCAATACACTGTGTGAACATACCCTTACAAATCTTTGCATGTTCTGTCAGTTGTGGGTTTGGGTTATGAATTTTCTCAATTGTAATGCAATTGGGGAAACCTACAGCCAAATCCACCAGTAACAAATGCAGATTTTGTTACAGATTTTCAGACGGGTTTATTTTTCTACAGCATGGGTGACATGTATGAATGGGACTGTGCCACTTTTCTGGCATACTTTGAGCCAAAAAGCTGTCATAGTCCTGTTCTATAGATGTATGATCAGTCGCACTCCAAACTTTTGCGCAATCGGTGCCTGCTCCGACACTTTGAAATGTGCCGAAGATTGGGGCGTTCTGGGGGTGTGTCGCACCACAGTTGTAGGATCAGACACATTTATGAATGTTAAAACTAGGCGCATAACAGAACAGCCAGATCAAGTTAAAAGTGGTCTGCCTGAGCCAGACTTGTCGTATTGACACTACAATATGCCAAATTTATGAACTACAGAAGAACCGTTCATACATTCTGGCAAATTCTACACTACTTTAGAAATGGACTGTCAGCGCCAAAGTTCATACATGTCGCTCTATGTGATGATATAATTGACCAATCTACTCAACTTAAGTTAGGTTTCCCTGTGTAATTTACATTAATATGCACTTATGAGTGGATCTAGCTGACAATAGAAGCTAAGTTCCATGGTACAAAATATGCATATAAACAATGGTCATACCAAATTTTCATTGAGGTTACGGATTCTTGTGCAAGTGGCCATTGGCACCCATACGTGTCCTCTGCACCATGGGACCCTGGCCTACAGGATATACTTGATGTTTTAGTTCCATGTGAAAGCTACAAGTCACTTGCCTTTACGCTATGTTCACACGGCTTAAACTGGGACGTATTTCGGCCCGTATTTTGCGCCGTATCCCCAGTCAGACAATACGCCGCGTGGGGAGATAAGTGACATGTCAATTACCAGTGCCGAATATGTACCGCTAGTAATGATAGTCTATGGGGCCGGCAGGCTGCATGACGCCCCCCCGTATAGCGGGAGTCAGCACGAGCTCCTGTAATCCCGGCGTAATTGCGGGGCTTAGTTACGCCCCGCAATTATGCCGTGTGAACATACCCTTAGGTAAGAGAATTACATACATTTTAGCTGGTATTACAATATTATCATTTAGTACAAGACATGAGGAGATCCCTCATAACACTGGTGCACATTGGTAAATACTAGAGATGGGCGAATTGTTTCTAACGAAGTGGAATTCGTTTACAATTTCAGGAAAACTTCGGTTCTGAACGAAGTCGAAGTTTGGGGTACTTCGGGTGAACGAAGTGTGCTTTTGATTGATAAAATGGCTGCGAGCACATGGCGTTACATGGGGCAACGCACTCTGGGAGGAAGAAGGGCATAGCCTGCATGACATGTGCAGAGATGAAGCCAATCAGAGACCGGCGGGATTCTGTGACGTCACCGCACTATATAAGTCCGGGCGCGATGCTGGGAGCTCATACCGCTCTCACTGTACTGATCAGGGAAGGTGCTGCTGCGGCTGATTGGGATAGCTCTTACTGAAGAACTGATTTTTATACAGCGATTTTTGTGGGGTGTCTAAGCTTGTCTCAGAGACTGCTTCTCTTAACGTTCTATTTCTGATTTTTTGGGGTATTGGATCTGAAGTCCAGTGTGCGTCCATTGCAGCTGCATATACATTTTAATGCTATCTGCTCACAGCACATTGAATATCCAAGGGGGATCTAAGCCTGTTCCTGTTGTATTCATTTAAAGAAACAGCGTTTTAACAATACAAATACCACTTCATTTTTGGCTGCTCAATTCTTTTGCGCAATTTACATCCAGGGGTTAATTAAGCGTTGTTTATCTGCTGTGGTGACAAAAATAAACCGTCTTTTTCCCCGCCAAAAATTAAAAATTTTTCTTGTAGCATAATTCACAAAGCGAAGGTTATTCAATTTTTTCCTGTTGTGTAGCATAGAAAACAGGCCTTTAAAAGCTACAAAGTGTAGTTTGTGGTTGCTAATTGTTTGGGCAATGTAATCCAGGGGTTATTAAAGTTTTTTTTTGCTGTGGTGACAAAAAAAAACCGTCTTTTCACCCCCCAAAAAATTAATTTTTTCCTGTAGATTTTAAAAGGGAAGGTTAATTACAATTTTTTTTTTTTGTGTAGGTAGAAAACACGCAATTGTAAAACGCTACAAAGCTCGAGTTTGTGGTTGCTCAATTGTTTGGCGCAATTTACTCCAGGGGAAAATTAAGCATTGTTTGAATTGTACCCCGTAAAAAACTTTGTTTTTCCCCCCCCCACAAAAATTTTCTGTGTTTTTCATACCCAAAGGTTTAAATTTAAGCCTGTTTGTGCTTTTATTTTTCAGAAAATACACGAGTTTTTTAAACGGTAATAAAAAGTAAATTTTTTTCCTGCCCATTTGTGGAGGCAATTTATACCCAAGGGGTTACCCAAGTTCTTTGTGTGTTCTTTTGGCGTCAAATAACAGGGTGTGTTTTTATCATTACAGATATCCTCATCAAAAAGTGTCTGTACATTTTAGAAAAACAGTTGTCAGCAGAGGGTGCGGGTTTCCCCTGCGGGGCGAGGCACAAACATTCCCAGGCCAGGTCCAGCCAGCAAGGGGACGTGCAGAGGGCCCTCGGGAGGCCACAACTGCCGTGTCATCTAGCGGCCCGTGTGTTGTTCAGCAAACCCAAGGGGTTTGATTGGTTGACTAGGTCACCCTTTCCCCCCAGAGACATTGACAACCCACCCAAGAGTCGGGGGAAAGTAAGCAAACCCTTAGTTGGCATGGCCGGGAGGGGTCGCGACCCTCCCTGCCCAAAAACCGCTCTGTCCCATCCGGTTCCCTCAGCCAGAGATCTACTATGTGGTTTGGGGCTCAGCGCACTATTAGCGGGATGAACAATTTGAGGAGGGGTCCCGCTACTTGGAGGAAGAAATGGGGCCATTATCCCTCTTTTGCAGTAAGGGCAAAGTATTGATTTTGAGAGTGGCATGGGGAGGTCATTTTGAGGGGTCAGCCCTGCATCCCAAAGACCGGTATGAGGACAGCGTGACGATGAAACACAAATAGTGATGATGAGCCGCCGCACTTGGGGAGCCGGGTGAGGCAAGGGCTTCATCAGCAGGAGAAGAGGACGTCAGCCTGCGGTCGGGCAGGGCGCAGCCAGAAAGTGGGGGGGGGTTGGTCGTGATCAGAGGGAGCAGCAGTGTGAGGTCGGGGCCAAGCGGCAGGGGTAAAAAAACCCCCCGCTTGCAGGCCAAGAAAGTAGGGGCACAGCGGCTCAGTGAGGCAGCGGAGTAGTGTCACTCAGTGCGGGCATTGGCGGTAAAATCCGATCCGGGGGGTGGGCAGTTTTTTGTTTAGACCCGGAGGGCCCGAATATGGTATATTTTAAATTGTGGGCAAAAAGTGAGCGGGGCAGGGGCAAACGTTGGCACACGGCCTGCGTCAACACATGCAGCATCACCATCGGTGGCCGGGGAGAAACGTGGTCAGATTGGTGGTCCATCCTGCCGCCGCAGCAACAGCTCAGCAGGCCCAGTGGACGCTCCCCATTGCACCCAGTCAAGGCTCCACCAACCTTGCAGGGGAGCTGTTTCCTTGACATCTCTCCGGCCCAGATGCTTCTGCTACATGGCCCCAGCAGTGTTCAGGAGGCGATTGAAAAGAGACAACATATGCGTCCAACCATCCAAAGGTGCAGCAGCTGACCGTGCTCCTGTCCAAAGTTTTTGGGTACTGCAGTCCCCCCTTTCCCCAAATGGTGGCTCTGCCCTTTCAGGAACTAATGGCTTTGCGACCCAGATGGAGAGTTCCCAACCGAAATTTTCTTTCCAAAAAGGCAGTCCACACTTCTTTAAATATGTAGAAAAAAAGGGGGCCAGCCCTTGAGCTTATGGTTTTTTCCCCGGTGCACGGCAGGCAGCGTCGGGAGCTTAACTCGGTCGGGGGCCAGTACATGCCCTTTTAGGCCCACTGGGTGAATGTGCTTCCTGCCGGGCACCCAAAAATTTGGGACAGGAGACGCCGCTTTCTTCCCGTTGTCAAATGCAGCTCCTGCCCCAATGTCCCCCTCCTCCCCCACCACCCCTCTCAGTCCAAAAGTATGCCCCATTCCACATGTGTGGGCACGTGGTGTCACGCGTTCTACCCCTGGCTTGCCCGGCGAAGAGTCACAAGGGGGGAATGCTCGCGTAATGCAGCAAGAATCGATGTGTGGTTTTCTCCGCGCCAAACTGCAAATGGGAAACCCATGGTGGGGACAAGGGAGGAACATGGTGTCGCGCTGCCCCGGGGAGGGATGGTCCATGCGCCCTGCATGGCGCCGTGTTCAATCTGGTTGTAAAAAGGTTTTCCTAAAGTCTTCCACCGATCTTCAGAAGATTCTGAAAATGGTCAGGAAATGTGATGCATTCATCCCTTCTACAAGCCAGGAAACCCCCCTTTGATTGCACGGGGAGAACGGCTCGCCAACACACCTGATATGCGATGTTTTCCCCCCGTTGGAATTCCAGCCGACATGTTGGACCGACTGTATGAAAAGAGAAAGGCCATTAACGATTTTTGATGATCCAGGCGGCAGGAGTATTCCCCTGTGTAATTTGATGGCAGCCAGTGGAGCTCATGCTGAACCTGACGTTTTTTGAGGCCATTCGAGGGGCACGTTTTTTTCGGCCCCGGCTAGGGATGAATAACGTCATTCCCCTGCTTCTGTCTGGAACAGATGCTGAAAAAAACTTCGGGAGGGGATGGAGAGTGGCGCTACATCTCGCGGCCACATGAGTCCCGGTGGGGACTGAAATGGAGGAGGAGGAGGACATTGGAGCAGAAAGATTGTCTGGTGAATGAGTGGATTTTTCCCCGGTGACAAAAAGAGGAGGAGCAGTGGAGGGGTAGTGGAGATGAGGAAGGAGGCAGTGACCCCCAAGCACCGTGGCAGTATACAGTGGGATGGAGGCGGGAGCCCCTCGGGTCATTTTGCAGTTTGGGCCCCCAGATGCTGATTTGCCTGGCTAGTGCGCGAACAGTGTCCGGCCAAAAGGATGACTTTGGTTTTTCCCCCTATTGGACCCTGCTCCGGTCCAAAATGGGGCCTTTTTCCAGTATTGAGGGGGGAAAAATCAAAAATATTGGGGAAAACCTCCGTGTCAGTTGGCCGTGCCCATGTGCGGCATCGTCCCTCCTCTGACAGGTTGACCGGGGGGGTTCCAGGCTCAGTATCTGCCGCGGCTGCTGGGGGAAGGTGGGGGGGGCGGGCAGTACCAGCTCCATCAGCGAACCTAAGTTGGAGCACTGATGAGCAGTTCCTTCACCGCCCAGTGGGAGGGCAGTCGCCCGCAGCAGCAGGAAATGGGCAGACCCCGAACCAACAGGGGGGCCCCTTTTTGGGCAGCACTCTGCCACCTCAGTTAGAAGATCCGCTGGAAAACTGGGAGCCAAACTGGATGTGTAGCGAACTTGCCCGGTTTTCAGGGAGCAGCTGTCCCGCCCGGAGTTGTGTGGCCAGGCGGGGTTCAGTCGGCGGGGGCCCTCGTTACCCCCAAAGGGAACCCCCTTGTCCCTGGGAAAAGTGGAAGACTGACTTTGTTTAAAATTTAAAAGGGGGATCGGCCCGGGTTTCCACCACCAAAGCCTTAGGCTCAGCTACTCAGCCTGACGCCTCACCAAACGTGGAAATGAGTCTGGGTTCAAAAATTGCCTCAGCCACTATTCTGATGCGCCCCCCGCCTGGCCACACATCTGCTGCAGTTTTCCCCTCTGCCCCCACCCACCCTTACCAGGGACTCGTATAGCCACCCCCCTCCACACTCTGTCATTGTGCCACTGTCTGACTTATGCTGCTGCTGTGGCGCTGCCGTAACCTACACACTGGTCTTGTCCACTTCTGTTGCTCTCTGTTTGCCAAAACCCACAATTGTCTTGTGCCACTGTTGACCTCATGTGCTGCTTGGGCTGGAACCTACACACTGTGTCATTGTCCCTGCTACTTGTTTTTGCCACCTAAAAGGTCTTTTTGGCCCCTGTCTGACCTCATGCTGCTGTGTGGCTGCTGCCGTAACCTACACACTGTGCATTGTACCCCTGTCTCACCTCTTTCTGTGCTGTGGTGCTGCGTGAATACACATGTGTCATTGTCCCCCTTGTGGCCTACCTGTTTTTGCCACCTCCAGAAAGTCTTTTTCCCTGTCTGACCTCATGTGCTGCTGTGGCTGCTGCCCCTAACTACCACTGTGTATTGTGCCATGTCTACCTCATGCTGCTGCTGTGGTGCTGCCGTGACTACACACTGTGTCATTTCCCTTTTTGTGGCCTACTCCTGTTTTTGCCACCTCCAGAAAAGTCATTTTGCCATGTCTGACCCCATGTGCTGCTGTGTGTGCTGTGACTACACACTGTGTCATTGTCCCCTCTTTGGCCTATCCCGTTTTTGCCACCTCCGAAAGTCATTGTGCCACTGTTGACCTCATGTGCTGCTGCCGTGACCTACACACTGTGTCATTGTGCCACTGTGACCTCATGCTGGCGGGGCTGGGGCCTGACTTGGCATTGTGCACTGTCTACCTCATGCTGCTGCTGTGCGTGCTGCACTGACCTACACACTGTGTCATTGTCCCACTCTGTGGCCTACTCCTTTTTTTGCCATCTCTAGAATGTCATTGTGCCACTGTCTGACCTCATGCTGCTGCTGTGGCTGCTGCCGTGACCTACACACTGTGTCATTGTGCCACTGTCTGACCTCATGCTGCTGCTGTGGCTGCTGCCGTGACCTACACACTGTCATTGTGCCACTGTCTGACCTCATGCTGCTGCTGCCGTGACCTACACACTGTGTCATTGTCCCACTCTGTGGCCTACTCCTGTTTTTGCCACCTCCAGAATGTCATTGTGCCACTGTCTGACCTCATGCTGCTGTGGCTGCCGCAGTCACCTCCACACTCTGTCACTGATGTTGCCACCTGAGCTCTCAGCTTGTTTTTTTCCAGCTTTCTCTGGAATGACTTTATCAGGCTACATTCCCCCTCAGTTTTGTGGTCAGTTTTGCCCTCTTAAGTGCCCAGGGAATTTTATAATGAAGCGATTCTAATAGCGACGGCAGTCATCTGCGTGTCATACTAAAACACAACATTGTATGAAGACCAAACCAAGCTCCCTCTGCATATTTAAGCATGGCACAACGTTCTACAGCACCCTGCAGGCTCTGTGCAGCCTGGAAATAGCTGTTTTTTAATGTGATTCGTCCCGAAGTAATTCGGAACGAAGTTATTTTTTGTCGGGAAATTCGGCGAAGTGAACGAACCGAATTTCGGGAAATTCGCCCATCTCTAGTAAATATGTATCTGCATCACAATAGGGGCCTATAAACCGTTGAAATCAATCCAAATATTTTAAAAGAACATTTTTACTAAGCTCAGATGAGCCATATAACAAGGGAGCCTTCCATTTTTTTCAAGAAAGGCTTAGATAACTACCCCTTGACCCCAGCAGCGCGGATGCACTCTCAGCCCAACCCCAACACCTCCCCACCGTACCTACCCTTCTCTGCTGTGACCCCTTGAAATGAACACACTCAACACTGATTGGATAAAATTGGCCACAGCAGCCGTTTTATTAACAAAATACAACATAAATAAATTGCCATATAAAAATATAACATAAACTCTCCAGTATATATATATATATATATATATATATATATATATATATATATATATATATATATATATATATATATATATGTAACTCCATCACAACCCCACAAACCACTATATATACATATATATACCTAAACATAAATATAAATATATATATATATATACCCATAAGAACTGTAAACATTAACTCCATGAACACAACAACCAGCTGGGGCAGAGGTCCTTGGAACCAACCAACCTACGACCTGGCGACCAAATCCCCGAAGGGAACCAAACCACCATTTACCCCCAGCCGTACTCCACTGGCTCGGGGGTCCTAAAGCCATACAAGATGGCTCACCCATTTTGCTCTACAGGGATTCCAGCCTGCAAGAGCCCACCACCTTCGCGGGGTCGATTCACTATTCTCAAAACCATGAGGGAATCATACCCTGAATGACTCCCTCACCGTATCTCCTCGTCCAATTCCAAGAACCCCCGCCGCCAACGGCTACCATGACGACCTCACCCCTGTTCCCACTACTAAAACCAAATCTAGGGAAGGCGGGTTGGACTGCTGACTCCTGGCACGCAAGTGACGAACGGCCGGAAGGAGAGGCATTAATACTCCCCCTCACTTCCGCTCAGCCTCCGCTTCCGGCTGCACGTACACAGCGGCTTCAGCCGCGCCCAGCACGTCGGGTCATGGAGCGCCTCCCCTAGGGGGCATGGCCCGGTCCGGCGCACTGCTTGTCCCCTGCAGCGCTGATACACTCTCAGCCCAATCCAACACCTCCCCCCCCCCTCGTACCTACCCTTCTCTGCTGTGACCCCTTGAAATGAACACACTCCACACTGATTGGATAAAAATGGCCACAGCAGCCGTTTTATTAACAAAATACAACATAAATAAATTGCCATATAAAAATATAACAAACTCTCCAATATATATATATATATATATATATATATATATATATATATATATATATGTAACTCCATCACAACCCCCACATACCACTATATATACATATATACATATATACATATATACATACCTCAACATAAATATAAATACATATATATACCCATAAGAACTGTAAACATTAACTCCATGAACACCACAACCAGATGGGGCAGAGGTCCTTGGAACCAACCAACCTACGACCTGGCGACCAAATCCCTGAAGGGAACCAAACCACCATTTATCCCCAGCCGTACTCCACTGGCTCGGGGGTCCTAGAGCCATACAAGATGGCTCACCCATTTTGCTCTACAGGGATTCCAGCCTGCAAGAGCCCACCACCTTCGCCAGGTCGATTTACCATTCTCAAAACCATGAGGGAATCATACCCCGACTGACTCCCTCACCGTATCTCCTCTTCCAATTCCAAGAACCCCCACTGCCACCACGAGCATGCCATGAACCCTCATGCATGCGAGGCCCCCACCAGGCCTATCGCTCTCTCAATGCCTTCCTGATAGGTCCCCAGCGCACTGGGCGTCACAAACACGGACAAGACAAGTCATGTAATGTACCACATCAGTTATCGAATAAGTTCGGGTCATACACACGCCTCCTTCTGCCCTTCCTTCCAATTTTTCCACAGGTCTGTCCTGACCCCCATACCCCCCCCCCACCCCCCCATCCCCCCCCCTCCCCCCTCCGTTCTAGTCACAAACTTTGCCACACGGACCTATTTACATTAAACACTTGCCTTATTCAAAATCTCCAACGACGCGTGCACACCTCCAGTGATGCCGAAACACGAGTGTCCGACACAGACAATAACCATTCCCGGAAAGGACCCTCCACAATCGCAACAAAATATTACTTGTGCTCCGAATCAATTCCATGGAAGTCAGAGACCCCAAATCATTACCCTACCCACAGGCTAACTCCAGGGAATATCTGGAGTCTGTCCAGGCTGCAAACCGAGTCACCTACAGTTACTACACCTAACCACCGCATCCCACGCCGTCCGAGCCAGCACGACCAACGCGTCGTTCCGAGAAAGCCCAATGGACGGCGTCCGGCCCGCTTTGTCCGCTCGCTCCGGCACCCCAATTGGGAGACAATTGAATGGCCAAGGATCCAAACCAGGAACGGAGGACGCCTACCAGAACCAAAGAAAAACAAAGCTGACACTAGCAAGCCCAGTGGGAAAACTCCCCTTTCCACCCCCTGTAAACCCTTACAACATTCATGCCGCCACATGTGGCCGGATGTACAGCGGAAGGAAATATCTGACTCCCATCTCCCCCAATCCTACAAACCCACCCTCCCCAATACAGGCCCCCAACCTGCAAGGCCTCTGTAGCAGCCCTGATGATCCGAATGAAGCGGCGCAAAAGCAGGTAGGGTCAAGCACCAATTGCCACCAACACCGCCTACAACCACGCGGGGAACTGGAAACGCGAAAGAATACGTTCCATCTGCGGTGACCCAGGTGGCGGGCACGCACTTGGCCCTCCGCAAAGACTGAAATTTCCGCCAGCACCGCACCGGACAATCGCGGACACTTGGAACCCACCCTCAGGGTCACCAGTCCTACCTTGACGGCCTGATCAGGTATTTGACGACGCTGCCAAAACTTATTGCATACCCGAGACTCCGACTCAGTCCTCTTGTTGAAGGCCCCCCCCTCTTAACGATAGGGAGGACATCAACTCTCCCACCCGCAATGCCCAAAGAAGCTACGCAAAGCAACCGGGAAAAGCACCACCTCAATAACCCGAGCTCGCTACTTCCCCAACACATGCCAAGCCGTTCTAGCAGGTGCGAAGAGACCATCGGACGCCGAGATCTCGTGCCACCCTTCCCCGCCTATAACCTCGAAGAGACAGGGACACGTCGAAATCCTTAGTCAGATTCCCGCAGCCACGCCCGCATTCCTAAAACGAAGCCCAAGAACAGGATATGAATCTCGAGACCTTAGGAACAGACCACCCGAGCCCGACACGCCCAACACCATAACAAAGCCAGAGCCCGATGTGGTCCTCCTCCGACACCCATCACCAGATAACAATCCAAATCCACCACTGCACCCAGGCTGCCTCATAAGCAGCCCAGGTCGCCCACCTGACAAGGAACGCCCGAATCAGGCTGGTCTGCGTCCCGAGGGCCACGGTCCTTAGATGACTGGGCACTCTTCCCCGTACTCTGCCGCAGACGGAACCAAGGTCCGGAATTGGTCCCACTGCAAACGAGAAAGAGAGTCAGCGATGCATTCTGGACTCCAGGGAATGTTCCGCCTAACCACGGAATTGTAGCTCCAAACACTCAAAAACAACAACGCTAAAGGAGAGCACTTACTGGTGGCGGAAAGAGGCAGTCAGGTTGTGATTGCCAAGAACTACACCCAATTATCTCAAAGGAAGCGAACCTTCAGATCCCGAAAAAATGTACGCCGTACAACTCCAATGGCACCACGATAGGAAAAAGTTCCAAGAAGCAAATTCCTAATAAACCGCGAGAAAGGAACAGGCAAGCGTCGCAGCCAAACCACAGCACCACACCCAAATGGCCCCAAGCTCGTACTCCCTGCGCATCGTGCAGATATCAATCTCCTGATTAGACAATTTCTCGTGCAATGATAATTGAAGGCCGCCCGTTATACGAATCCATAAAAACTCGCCCACACCCGCAAATCTCAGGTCAAGCCGCACGAAATGATGCGGCTTCGTCTCGACCCGAAGTCGCATGCCAACCGCCGACAGAAAAAACCCGCACTTCGGCATTGATCCTGCACGCCTAGGACTGCAGCTCTCTAAGGGGGATTCTTGCGCAAACACAAACCTGGCAAACCTACTGACGTAAAGAGCCCTACTTATCACGCAGGTAACCTGCACTCGAATCCTCTCGGAGTCAATGCAGATTCCCAAAAAAATCAAAACAGGTTCCCGGTCCCTATGTCTTATTCGGCCCATTGGACGCCGAAACCGATCAGTCAACAAAACCAACGACACTTAATGATCCACACAAAAGAATCATCTGTTAATGAACTGATAGTACTCAACCCGTACCATCCGAACACCCATTCCAAAAAAAACAGTTGCTAAACGCCTCAAAATAGGCACACCAAAAGCGTACAGCCCATTGGCAAGCTACGTATCGACCCAAAAAAAAAAAAAATAAAAAAAACCTCCCATCCCAAAAACCCCCAACAGTTATCAAACTTATCTTCATGTAACGGCAAACCAAAAGTCGAAACGCCGACTCAATATTCTGCCTTGGCATCAGAGCGGCAGCCATGCCGCCGAAACACAGGGGACAACGCTCATTGTAAGGACGATAAACCACGGGAAAAACAGCTCCGGTGCTATCACATCATTCATCCGTTTGGCCATTCGGAAGGACAAATGGGTGAATAGCCGCAATTTACTGGCTCCTTCTTCAGAACCCAAACCCCAAAGGAGACACCTCCAGGTCAGGTAAAAGCAAGGACTTCAATGGACCCCGCCATTCTTCCCAAGCGACACCTCCTTGTTTTGCCAATTTCTCGACACTACTGTTGGATGCTCATGTGCCGACCTTAGATTTTAGTCGAAAAAGTACTGCGTCACCGGGAGGTGGGATTACGAACCCTTGCCAAACTCGGCGGCAAAAGGTCCGCCTGTTACCCTTCCGGATAATGGCTAGAAAAGGTTCAATCTCGCCCAGTCTCACGGCGTCCCCCCCCCTTGGTGCACCCGCGACGGCCCTTGCTCCGGGCCCTTCTTTAAGAACGGGGACCCGGGTGGGAAGGTGAGCGCAGAAGGAGCACAACATGTTTGAAACGGCAGCCGGACCCAAACTTACCACCGGCCCCCGTTTAAACAACAGCAACCTCCCACCTTTTGACCCCCCCCCCCCCGGGCACCAACTGGACCCTGTCCCACTACCACCGCTGCTCACCTCCTGGCCGGTGCGAAACGGCCCCCCCACAAAAAAGGGATGCCCAGAACTTAGTCGGGGCCATAACCTTCAAACAAAGACCAATATCCTTATTTAGTCAACAACTGATTGAAGGACGAAAAACCGCCTTCAGCTGACGAAATTGTTCGTCATAACGCAACCACGCTTGTCACCCACACCGCCACCAACGACCGAACCGAGAGGACTAGGAGCAGCAGCCGCACGATCGGACCCAGACCGAGGCGCCCAGAGACACGCTATAGAAGGGCCAGCCGGCCTACTTGGAGGCCTCCAGGCCAGGCAGACGGCCACCGGATTGCGAGGACCCGTTCAACCCGACATGAAGGGTCCCGGAAGGGGCTCCGCTGGCGACGGCGAGAAGCCCTGGGAGTGCAACTCACAGGCTCAGCCGCTGCGGGGGTCGAGTACCTGAGCCATGCGGCCCACCAGCAAGATACCCCAGACAATGCAGGTGTCAATGTAGCCCTGCGAGCACAAGCCCTGCCAAGAGGGACCGGCAGATCCTCAGCTTCCAATGACTGTGCGCTGCACCTGCTGATGCGCCGGATCCCACGAACCCACCCATGCTCAGGGGAGCCCCCACAAGAGGACAGCGGCCGGGTCCACAGTCCCCATCACTAAGTCCCTCACTGCGGCTTGTAACTAGGCGGCCCCCTGGGTTACCGCCATACGCCGCAACAGCTCCCTCTGCTCGTCGGACATCTCGAGACGAGCCGTCAGCACAGGCGTCCTGCACTGCTGACTCCTGGCGCGCAAGTGACGAACGGCCGGAAAGAGAGGCATTAATATTCTTCGTCACTTCTGCTCAGCCTCCGCTATCGGCCGCACGTACACAGCGGCTTCAGCCGCGCCCAGCACGCCGGGTCATGGCGCGCCTCCCCTAGGGGGCGTGGCCCGGTCCGGCGGGATGCTGGATCCTGGCTGGTGGAGGCTCTGGGGTCAGAGATGGGGTCTTCCCTGGAGAAGATTGGTTCTTGCCCTGTGGGTTTAAGGGCATTAACCAGTGGTGAGGCTGGGCTTGAAGTCCTTGTCTCCCTCCCTTCACCCACTTTTTCCCCGCACTTGGTTGAACTTGATGGACACGTGTCTTTTTTTTCAACCGTACTAACTATGTAACTATGATGGTTTACTGAACGCTATGTCTCCACTGCACACATTTTCGGTCAGTTTTTCAGTGTTTTTCGTTTTCTGAAACATGTTCATGTTCTGCCCATAAACCAGTCGGCAGAATGAACACGTTCTAAGTTTTTCGTTACGCCAGCGGTGTCAAAACCCTTCCGCCGGAAAATCTGTGCAGTGGGGACTGCTACACACATTTTCTATTTAAATCAATGTAAAAGGTTGACAATCGCTTTACAGATGTTTTTCAAATCTGAAAAAAAGTCTGTAAAACCGACTGAAAACCTGCTGTGGGGACAAGCCCTAATAGTATGATATGTATATATATAATATGTAATCTCCACAGAAAGTTTTTTTTTCTACTCGTAGTCGTTTTCTGAAACATGTTGCAAAAACACGACAGAGCAGGACAGAAAACTTACTATTGAAGGCTATGTAAACCGCAAGACTTTTTTTGCTTGTTTTTTTTTATGCATTTTTTTCAGAAATCCACAATTATAATGCTGTGCATTTCTGCAAAAAAGTTGCAAAAAACGCACCAAAAAACTATCAGTTTTTAGCTGTTTTTGACATGCACTGGACCAAAAAAAAAAAATCAGTTTTATGAATGGTTTTAGGATTTGTTTTTCAGTGACTTTTTTGCCCAATGCCGTGTAGGCCGAGCCTTAAAATAAAGAAGACTTGATTAACAATCTCTAGAAATCGGTGTTATTAAACAAGCAGCCGGCACTGATTTTACAAGAGCTCTTTGTCTGTTGGCTGTTTCCCTTAGGACTGTACCTCAAAGCCGAATAAAATGTCACACACTTTGGTCTTTTTAATAATACTTGGGAAACAAGAAAATGGAATAGTTTGGTACTAAGCACTGGATGTGAGCCCAGATGTCTGCAACACCACGGGGAATATGCCAAGGAGCCTGTTTTGTTAAATAGGTTATATGTCCATGAAAACAAATTACCCAGAGCATGTTAGTTTGTTTTGCGGATTTTACAATGCTGGACAAAGAAAAAGGATATGTGATCATTCTGATGGTTTCCAACTGTTGCAGAACTATAACTCTCAGCATGCCCTGGCTTCCAAAGATTACTTAAATACGGAAGTTAAGGTATGTGTACAAAATGGATTTTAATGTGGATTCGGATGTTAAATCTGTGTCAGAATCTATTGTGTGCACATCCACCTGAAAATCAATTTGAAATCCATATTCTATTGTTTTCAATGGGAAACCCATGTCTTAGTTCATGCCATGAATCGAAATCCAGATTTAGAAATTGGTGTAAGGGCTTGTGCACACAGCTAATACAGGTACAGGGATTTCAGGCGACATGTATGAACGGGCTTTACGCCTGTTTTTTGGTGTATACTACGCCTCCCGGCGCGAATCCCCCTGTCGGACGCAGGGATGCAGTGTTAGGCGCAGCGTTCGCCACTTTCAGCGGGCAATGGGCGCGGTGTGGGCGCGGTGTAGGCGTTCCGGGGCGGGACGCGCTGCCTCGAAAACTCCGAGGCATGTACGATCGCGAGTGGGCCCAAAGCGAGGCGCAGTGCAGTGCTCTGCAGTTTCCGACAGGCAGACCTAGTTTATTTGGTCTAAATGTTCCGGGGGGCGGCGAAGTGAAACAGGATCGGAACATGCGAGGAAGCAGATCGCGACAGAAATCTCGGCGCTCCGCTCCGTGCAGCAGGAGTATGATTCCGAAAAAATCGCCTTTATAAAGGCGGAAAACAGTGTCAGAAAAGAGCTGAACCTCAAAAATAAACATAATAAAAAAAAAATCACGTTCCAAAAATCAAGAACGGCGCAATATCAAGAAATCGGATATAGGAAATTGCCGGGAAAATTTACAGTAATTCAAATTCTGAAAGCTATTCTCTTTGGGTCGGCATAAACCGGCCAATCAAATAGGAGCGACAGTGAACCATTAAAACCTATGGAAAACGATTGACCAATCAGAATCAACGGCGGGACAGTTCAAAATACAGTAAAATTGCAGAAAAGACCCGATTGGTTGAGCTAGGCGGGGCTTGGCTATCTCGACCAATCAGAATGGGAGCGACAAGGACCCATTATATCCTATGGAGAATTTTGAACCAATCAAAATCCAAGGCGGGACAGTTCAAAATACAGTAAAAAGGGCGAGAAAAGAGCTTTGGTTAATGCGGCGGGGGCTTGGCTATCCCAGTCAATCAGAGCTCGAGCTACTTTTTCCCATTGTAGTCTATGGAGAGATGGGCGCAATGCAATCTCGGGCGTCAGCGCTTTTCGGCATGGAGTATGAATAAAAAAATCATTTTTATTAAGTGTAAAACTTTATCAGATAAAGCGCTAAAAACCTTTTTTAAAACAATAAGCACTTAAATCCCTAACAACGCGTTTGTCGCCGAGACCGGCGCTACATAAGGAACTGCAATAGAGAGACTTGCCGGGAAATACCGTAATTTAAAATTGTTGAAGCCCCTTCTCATTGGTCGCAGAAGCCAGCCAATCAGAATTTAGGAGCGAAAAAGGGACCCATTATTTCCTATGGAGAAGTTTTGACTAATCAGAATAGGGCGACAGTGTCCCATTATAACCTATGGAGAAATATAGACCAATAAAAAATCCAAGGGGGGGACAGTTCAAAATTACAGTAAAAATACAGAAAATAGCTGATTGGCTGAGCTAGCGGGGGCTTGCTATCCCAGCCAATCAGAGCGCAAGCTATTGTAGTCTATGGGAGATGGGCGCACTGAAATCTCGGCGCTCAGCGCTGTGCGGCATGAAGTTTTAATAAAAAAAATCATTTTGATTAAGTTTTAAAACATTACCCACATAAAGAGCTAAACCTTTCTGTAAAAATAAATCAGTTAAAACCCCGAAAAACGCGTTTTGTCGCCGAGACCGGCGTTACATAGGGAATTGCAAATTAGAGAGAATCGCCGGGAATACAGTAATTCAAATTTGTTTAAGCTCTTCTGATTGGTCGGCATAAACCAGCCAATCAGAATGGGAGCGACAGTGGCCCATTATATCCTATGGAGGAGAATTGACTAATCAGAATAGGAGCGACGGGGACCCATTTAACCTTGGAGAAAAATTGACCAATCATATTCCAAGGGGGACATTTTCAAAAAAAACAGTAAAAAAGGCAGAAACGAGCTGATTGGTTGAGCTTGTGGGGGATTGTCCAGCTTAGCCAATCTGAGGGCGAGCTACTTTCTCAGAGTTCTATGGGGAAAAGAAATTCCGACGAGTTTCCTGTGATTGGCTAAGTTAAAAGAGGCAGGGTTATTTGGAACAATGGGAGAGCAAAGCGCGCTCCTATGGGTTTTCTAATGCAATCTGAAATAAAACTGTACATGGCCGACTTATAAGACTACAGAAGTTGTCCCGATGTGTATATAAAATGAATAATAATATGGGGGGTAACGAAAAAAAATATTAATTCAATAAAATCATGTTTATTTCTTTATTTTCGTTATCCAAGGATCAATAGTATGGGTGCAACGAAAAGAAAGAAATAAACATGATTTTATTGATTTAATATTTTTTTTCAATCACAGAGCTCGCTCGGAATTTCTTTTCCCCATAGAACTCTATGAGAAAGTAGCTCGCGCTCTGATTGGCTAAGGGCTGGACGAGCCCCCGTCGCTTCAACCAATCAGCTCGTTTCTGCATTTTTACTGTATTTTGGGACTGTCCCGCCTTGGAATATGATTGTTCAATTCTCCTCCATAGGTTTAATGGGCCACGTCGCTCCTTTTTCTGATTGGCTGGTTTATGCCGACCATCAGAAGAACTTAATTTGAAATTACTGTATTTCCCGGCGATTCTCTCTATTGAAATTTCCCCTATGTAGCGCGGTCTCGGGACAAACGGTTGTTCGGGGTTTTAACTGATTTATTTTTAGAGAATGTTTTAGCTCTTTATGTGATAATGTTTTACACTTAATAAAAATGATTTTTTTTATTAATACTTCATGCCGCAGGGCCCACCGAGCGCCGAATTCCAGTGCGCCGCTCTCTCCATAGACTAAAAATGGGAGAAGTAGCTCACGCTCTGATTGGCTGGGATAGCCAAGCCCCCGCTAGCTCAGCCAATCAGCTCTTTTCTGTATTTTTACTGTGTTTTGAACTGTCCCGCCTTGGATTTTGATTGGTCAAAACTTCTCCATAGGTATAATGGTCTTTGTCGCTCCTATTCTGATTGGTCAATAGTTTCTCCATAGGTTTTAATGGGACACTGTCGGTCCTATTCTGATTGGCTGGTTTATGGTTCCCACTGAGAAGAGCTTAAACAATTTGAATTACTGTCTGTCCCGGCAAGTTTCTCTATTGCAATTCCTTAGGTAGCCCCGGTCTCGGCGACAAACCGTTGTTAGGGATTTTATTAATGTATGTTTATAGAAGGTTTCAGCTCTTTTTCAGAGAATATTTTACACTTAATAAAAATTATTTTTTTAGTCATACTCCATGCCTCACGGCGCTGAGAGCCGAGATTGCATGTCGCCGCTCTCTCCATAGACTACAATGGGAGAAGTAGCTCGCGCTCTGATTGGCTGGGATAGCCAAGCCCCCGCTTTGCTCAACCAACCAGCTCTATTCTGTATTTTTACTGTATTTTGAACTGTCCCGCCTTTGAATTTGATTGGTCAAAAGTTCTCCATAGGTTTTAATGGGTCTTTGTCGCCCCTATTCTGATTGGTTGAGCTAGCCAAGCCCCCGCTAGCTCAACCAATCAGCTCTTTTCTGCATTTTTACTGTATGTTGAACTGTCCCCGCCTTTGATTCTGATTGGTCAAAAGTTCTCCATAGGTTTTAATGGTTCAATGTCCGCTCCCATTCTGATTGGCTTGTTTATGCCGACCAATGAGAAAGCTTTCAGAATTTGAATTACGTAATTCCCGCTAATTTCCAATATCCTAATTCTTGAAAATTTGGATATTTGGAAAGTGATTTTGTTTTATGTATTTTTTATTTTTAGGTTTTCAGCTCTTTAACTGAGAATGATTAACGCCTTTATAAAGGCGATTTTTGATTCATACTCCGCACCGACATGTGGAATGATTTCTTGCTGTTTTTCAGCCTGTCTCACATCGGAACAGATTTTCGGCGCAGTCCCGCACGGCGCCTAAGTCCCGCACTGCGCCCATTTCCCCGCACTGTGCCCCACACACTGGCGAGGCGCAGGGAACTTTTCCCCGCATGTACGAGTGCACCTCCTCGGACGGCGAATCTTCGGCGCAGCCCCGCACTGCGCCTCAGTCCCCGCCCTGCGTCTAACACACTGGCGAGGCGCGGCGGACTTTTCCCCGCATGGATCACCGCACTACCTCCGGCAATTTGTACTTATTTATTTTGCTGCACTAGGGTCAGACACACAAAATATTTACAGACAATCATCGAATTACAACCATCTAATGTACATCCGACTCAGACTTAAAGGGTTTTTTTAAAAACGAGACATCAGCTTTGCTGTCCGCTCGCTGCTAGCTACGATCAACCATGCATGTGAATGAGGAGGGCGGCACCAGTGGCTGTCCTCATTTACTTCAATGGGAGCTTCTGAACACAGCCGAGCACACACACTCAGCTATGCTCGGAACTATACTGTTAGCGCCGCCCTCCTCATTCATATGCACGGTCGGATCACTGCGGGCGGCCAGCACAGACGATTTCATGAGGAAACCCTTTAAGAATGGAGTTACGCCACTTTTACTTTAGCCCCAAGCGAAATATCTCTCCCATGTTCCTTGTGCAGTCGCTTGCACATGTGCCACCAGACTCTATTCCTCCAGATGTGACCAGAAGGCCAACCCGGGCACATATGTCTGGACTTACAACATTGCCATCTGCAGTGTCTCACTTCATTGATGCAACATGGAGAGTTACTATACCTGTTAATCTATATGTTTGTCGTCAATAAATGAGATATAGTTAATGAATTCAAGACTATGTGTGCCATGGACTTACTGAGACCTCATATGGGAAAGAAAATTCTCCAACTTAGCCCCTAAAGTCACACAACCAAGGTGTGCTGTACCAAAATTATTACCTTAGGGGGGAGAAAGTGAGGAGAAATCTGAACAGGGGCACAGACTACAAAACAAATGTTACAGGGTGTTAAAGGGGTTTTCTCACCACTATAATTAGCTTTTAACATTTAGGGGGGAAAGAATAAATGAAGACTTTTACCAAATACATTTCTGTTCTAATTTTGCTTTTGTCAGGAGATAAAGAAGATTTTATTTCCTCTTAGACTAAATAAGTTTCTCTGGGTTACTGACCACCTCTCCCTGCTTTCTCTTATATCTCATTGCTCTAAGCTGCGGTCAGTCAGTCAGTCTGACCATGGTGAGTCTCTTCCAGCAGAGTCTTATCTTCTTTACCTAACTAAATGGAAGTTTTCACTCTTCAGAGATAGTTAGGTTTGTGTACTACACTTTATAAATCTCCTGCAGTCATGTCACTTTAACAGAAATAGCAGAATAGCATGCCAATCACTGCTATACACCAGCCCACAGCCTATCCAGGAAGTCTGAGTCTGAAGCTGAACGTGGCTCTGTGAAACTGCATGTGAGAAAACCCTTTTAATTCTTCCATATGCTATCCAAAACTAAAAAAAAAATAAAAAAAAATAAATGGAGCTAAAAAAAAAAAAATTTACCTGTTCCTTCTTACATACATATTCAACTTAAAGGGATTGTCTCACTACAAAGAATAGCTTTCAATGCAGGGAACACTAAATGAAGACATTTTCCAAATACAGGCAGTCCTCAACTTACATCGTTCCAACTTACATAAGCCCCCTAGTTAGAAACGGAGACTAAGGCCTGGTTCACACGGCTTATTCAAGCCGTAATTACGGGACGGATCCCGCCCGCAATACGGCTTGAATAAGGGGCAGGGCCAGGGGCGCTGCCCGCCGGCCCATAGACTTTTTATTATCCACGGCGCGTATCCCGCCGGGATAATGAACATATCACTTTCTACCCGCCCGGCGGATTCGCCGAGAGGGGAGGCGAGACGGAATCCATAGTTCTCTATAAGAACTGTGGATTATAGTAATGGCTGGGACGGATTTCAGCCGTATTGCATTGCAGTACGGCGTGCAATACGGCTGCAATCCGTCCCTGAAATAAGCCGTGTGAACGGCCCTTTATGGGGGCGTGGCTGACATTTAACACTGAGTCACGCCCCATGACAACCAAGTGCCAGCATGCCACAGCTGCACATGACATACAGAACGTTAGGTGAAATCTTCTAAAAATGAGCACAGACAGCAAAATAAATCTAAAAACTGTTCCCTGTACTATCCAAAACAAAAAAAATGTTTTTTTGCTTCAATTACATTTAATAAATCTACCTGTTCCAACTTACATACAATTTCAACTTAAGAACAAACCTACAGTCCCTATCCCGTTTGTAACCCGGGGACTGCCTGTATATTGCGTTGTTCATATTTTTTTGTTAAGGAGCTACAAGTGATTTTGTCACCTTGTGTGCACTCACTAGTTCCCCAAGTGACCGACCTGTGTACTCCTTCTCCCCTGCTGTTTGTTCTATCTAATACCAGGGATTGATGTCATCACACAGGTCACAGCAGTGTGAGAGCTTGTGTGTTATCTGATCTTTCAGACAAAAGACTAATTACTCTACTGCTTACATTAGCTCAGAAGCTTCTCAGGACCTCAGAGAAGGTAATTTATTTAATCAAGACTGATAAACAGAGAAGTCTGAATACATGGAGCTCATAGGCTAATTACAGACAGCTTGACCAGGAAGTGACAGAGCAAAGCAGCATTATTTCATTCATGCATCCTATGAAATTATGAGATGAGACAACCCCTTTAACAAACCTACAGAACCTATCCTGTTCATTACCCGGGGACTTCCTGTTGTCACATCTGCAGTTCCTCAAGACAAAACAACTAATTTCTTTTAATATTGCATTTACAGTCAGCTGCACAAATATAAGATAACATCAAGAAATAGTGAAGCTTTTTTGCTTTGTTTTATGCAGCATTTTACCATCATCTACATGAGAAAGAACATACCTTGACAAAATGGATAGTTATCTAATCCCGATGAGCAGCGATCACACTTCTGGCCGGTCACCCCTGGTCGGCATTCACATTGTCCAGTAACAGGGTCACATGTGCTCTGATAAGAGCCTTGCGTGGAGCACTGACAAGCTGAGAAATAATACCATCATTGTAATAAACTGCTGTAAAGTCTGTAGTACAAAAACATTTCTTCTAGCAATAAGAAACCAAGAAATGTATTGTGAAAAAGGATTTCTATTTACAAACTATGGGCAATAAAGATATTACAGAAGACTCACCCATTATTGGTTTCAAGTGGCCATAAACATGTAGAACATCAGAGGGCACTATGCATTGTTACCGCACTATGCAATGCGGCACTACCAGTTTTGTTACTATTGTCCTATTGAACGACTTTGTGCTATGCTTACCTGTACAGATGGGATAGTTGTAAAAATTGGGTGCACACTGATTACATGTCTGTCCAGCATAGTTAGGGCGGCAAATACATTCTCCCCTCAGTCCACATGAAGGATCCATGGCACCAACCATATCACAGTCACATTCTAGTGTTTAAAGAAAATAGAAATGAAATAAAGCACTGCTGAATTGGTCTCCACTACATAATACAGTATGGCAATACACAGTTGAGTCACATTACTATGACCACTTCTTACTTTCAATATCAGCACCTAGCTAATGAAGGAAGATAGATGTTGTAAGCTGGCTTGGTGGGCATATAAAGTGTGTGATAGGCTGTCTGCACCCATATCCCTCATCGTTGTCATGGATGAAGTTGCAAAAAAACAGAAAGATTTTGACTTTAGGTAAGGTAAGCAGTATGAGACTGTGTTTATGAACCGTTTGCATTGTATTGTGAGTTGACAAATGGCACCACTGGGAATAAATCACATGAAAACTGCATGTGCCATTGATGTCAGAGGTAAATATGAGCTACGAAGGCTGTTCACTGTCAAAATGAATACAACAATTCAGTGAAGCCTGCTGCTTATGGAGCTCTGAAGCAGATGGATGGTCACTGCACCTATGCTAACGAAGTTGCATTGGCAGAAAAGGCTTTCATTTTCACGGCAGTTTCGGAATTGGACCTTCACTGATTCTATAATGATGCACACTAATCAAACAGATGGGTGTCAGTTGAAAAACATCAGAGAACAAATACCCTTCAACTATTGCTGGAAGAATACAAGCTGTCTGTGGTAGTGATGTGGTCTGGGGAATCTTTTTGTGGTATTCTTTGGACCCACTCACCTATATGGAGGGCACTTTTAACCAATTTGGGTATAAATCCATCCATGCAGTTCACATTTACCCAATTTACCCATACATGCTAATTATCACATCTGGCGAATAGGATCTTCTAGCAAGACAATACAACATGTCACACAGCTAGTAATGTCCGACAGTGGTTGGAAGAGCATGACCAAGGCTTCCAAGTTATACCCTTCATTTCCCAGACTTGAACCAACTGAGCATCTGTGGTACCACCTCGACCATAGTGTTTGCTCTATGAAACCCCACCTCATATGCACCTTCCAGCAGCTGTGGGATACACTGCAGTCAGCATGGCTCCAGATACCTGTAACAAGCTACCAGGACATTACTAAGTCACTGCCAGCTCGTCCAGCTGCTGTCTCTGCTGCGCACAGCGGTTAGAAATCACAGAAAACAATAAGCACCAAAGGAGACTTCCGGTTCCGGCGCGCGCATGTGAGGAAGCAGCGGCCGGAGCTCCTGCTTTTTACCGCCCGTAACGGGGCTTGCCCGCATCTTACCTGCCTCCAAAACGGCACTTTTCAGTGCCCAAACACCCCGGGCACACTCCGGTGAAGGAACGGGGACCGTTAACCCAGCGGGGAGCCCGTGTGCATATCCAGCCAGCCTCCTCAAACCCTGCAAGCCACGCGGCCAAGATGGCGCCCCGAGCCCACCGCGCGGGATGTAGGAGCGCCGTACAGCGGTTCAGGACAGCTCCAAGGAGGATCCGGTACAATGAAAGACTAATTCAAGAAAATCAGTCAGTAGAGCTCCATCCCCCACAGAGGAACCCCATGAGGGAACAAAGGCACAACACAGTCCCTACAGTGCATCACCGATTTCCCTACTTAAAGCAGAGAGAGTTAGAGGAGATGATCCCAGTCCGAGTTCCTCATGCAAGTCCATGCTGTGCTGTAGCAAAGATCCTGAGGACCCAATATCCTGCATCACGTAGAATGCCACTATCTCATCTTCTGCCACGGCCTGCAGTGCGGCCGCAGTGTCAGATTACATAAGACATATCAATACATACTCCCAATTTGGGACCTGGGCACACGGATAATACAGTGGAGGACACATGGTTGGGGCTCGAGCACCAAGAGACTGGCCAGAAAGACAGAGTATCTCCATACTAAGGTCGACGACCTGAAAACAAGGTCCCGCAGAATAACTGAGAGATCATGGGCTCAGTGAAAGAATACGACTAATAATCCTGCATAAAATTTTGCTCAGTTGCGATACCTAAACTACTGAACTTCATTTCCCCTCAAAGTAGAGAGGGCACACAGAAAGTGGCCCTTTAAGACCACCTAATACTGAAGTTCCCACAAGACAAAACCCAGCAGTTATTGTCAAGTCATCTAGACTAACTCTGATAATCTCAAAATCCTACAAGCTTAAAGGTCACTCAAAACTCCCTGACCTACAAAGAATAAACTTCTACTCTTCGCAGACTATCCTTAGAGATTCCAGAAAAAGAAAGCTTTTTCCCAACATCTGCACAAGACATGGTCAAGAACAAATACCTTTAATTTACAGTTACCTCCCGCCGTTTCTGAGATATTCCCATTCCGCCCTCCTGTATGTCCAATACCCGAGAGAGGCGAAGAATTTTTGGACGTTAGGCACAAAAAAAAGAATCATCCATACCACTGCCAGAGAGGGATCAATATCCCAGGGAAAGGAAAGCCAACGCAATGGGCCAGCAATCAGGCCAATCAGACAGTGATGACCAACAGGAAAAGCACTCGTTCGGAGTCCAACTCAGAACCCCCAAAAACGATGAACAGTCCTTCTGCCCATACTGATTCCATTATAGGAATGTTTGAATATGGGTTCTGATCTCAAAAGGCAGCGACACTAAAGGGGGAGCCAGTTGAAGCTCTAAGGGAGTCTAGGCAGGTGCCGGTAGTCCGTTCTACGTTATCTTTATAAACATAAAATCTAGCCATCTGGAAACCGATTTAAGATAGAGGCAACATAAACTGTCAGATAAGGCGGAACGAGGGAGGGTAAGGCCTAAACACAGGTGAGGAAGGGCTGAAGGTTTAGAGATTCGCCTCAACTAAATTGCCGAAAAAAGAGAAGTATCAAATAAAGGAGGTAATCTGTTAGGTTCTGTTTAATTAGGTACCTAGTTTTGTTCATTGGGTTTTCTTTTTTTTTATGTACCGGTTCGTTAGGGGGGGTCGGGTGTGAACTGGTCACTCATATCATAGGGACGGAGGGGGATCTCAGAGCTATTTTCTGCATGAAGAGAGTTTCCTGGAAGTCAAGGGTCTTGTTCCCCACAAAAACTGAAGATATTTTACGCATCGCAAAAAGCAACAACCGGACATTGCCATATGCAGGAAAACACACTAAGAGAAAAATTATTCCGAATGAAAAGCTAAGGGTAGATAGGTGAAGCTCAGGCAGTGAAGGGGAGGCATGCGTTCCCTACATGCCTTCCCACAAAAAGTACAACCTACAAAATTTATCTCAGGAGCTCTGACAAGGAAGTGCCAGAAGTAATGAGGGTAGAGATCGAGACTCGGCTGGTATAATAACTCTTTTCAATGTATATGCACCTAACACCCGGGATAAGGAATTTTTTCGTCATCTAGACACACAGATCTCGGAATAAGTAGGGCAGAACATTTTAGTAGGGGGATCTTCAACTGTGTGATGTGATGAAAGGAGGACAGGAAGCGTACGGGCCCCCAGAAGTGCGATAGAGAGACTGGCACAATTCTGATTAAGTGATTAGAATCTCCACGGGCCTGGGGACATATGGAGTTGATGAATCCACAGGAAAGACATTCACACACTTCTCCCAAGCCCATTTATCGTGGTCTCCGCTTGGATTACTTTTATAGCTAGTCGGCACTCCAGGCCAAGTTGTACTTCATTGAAATATGAGATGTTTAGTGATCTCTCGCTCACTCCCGTGATAATTGTCATAGGGATGTCCATCGTAAAGGGTTCGACATTCTATGGCCTTTTCATAGGTGCCTGACGGGATGCGATCACTTTAGAGAACTACTTAGACGAGTGGAGGAGTTTCGCTACCCGCAATGACTAGATCACTCTACGACCCCGGTTGTTTGGAACAGGAAAGGCAGTGCTGGAGGGGAAGGATAATGCGGCAAACAGCAACTGAACCCACGCGGCAAAAAAGAGGAGAAATAAGTCCAAATTGAAAGGTGTTCAACCTCGCACTAAGATGTTCTATACACTAAATTCACCTTGAGCAGTTCCTCCAACTTACTAACAAAAGGGAATGGAACGAGTGCAAGAGAGGCCTTTGAACATCAACAAAAACTTTATAGTAAAAGTCTATGGGACCAACTGAGATCATCGCTATTTAAAATGGCACTAAATCGGTAAACATATGGGCCAATCTAGTGAGAAATAGGTGGAAGTCATCGGGGGATTTTGTGCTTAGAAGATGACTCGGGGAGTGTCACAAAGACCCCCGAAAAATCAACAAAATATGAGGAATATTACATAAAAATTATACTTCCCAAAAACCATAACGATGTTTCCAAGAAAATCTTTTATCGAGACCCCCCCCCGACCCCCCCCCCCCAACGGTGTTTTTGTTGAGAGATGAGAGGGAGAGAGAGTGAGACCCACACCCACACCACCCCCCCACGCCACCCCCCCCCAACCCAATTTGGGGGGGGGGGGGCCCATTGGTTAAATAAGTTTTCCTGGAAAAAATTGATTTGATACGTATTTTTGTATGAGGAATTAGAGAGGAATTTAATAATATTCACAAACCCACTACAAATGTCCAAGGGTTGATGAAGTTAGTAGTTAGACGTTAATTAACATTACCCCAACGCTGTGATGTTTACAATGAGATTAAGAAGAGAAAGGAGGATGCTCCCTTCGGGATACAGCCCATATTAAAGTGGTATACAAGAAAGCAAGGAACCCTGAATGCAGCATCCTATTCGCCCTAACTCCCTGATTAAACCAGGATAGTAAAATCATCTCAAAGTTATTTGCAATCAGCTCGCGAATATCATGCCAAAGATGATAGGCCCCACATCAAATGGGGTTTTATACAAGGTAGAGAATCAGGGTTTAAGAACATCATAACATGTTGACAGTCCAGGACTATATAACAGAGTACATGGGGGGGGAACCTCGGCGGCATTAAATTGAAGTATAGAACGCGAGAAAGCCTTACAACGTCCCCACGTGGGAACTGCCTTACCTTGTGCTAGACAAAATGGATTCAAAGGAAACTTTAGCATTACCTGCAAGCGATGTACAGTTTCCCCACAAGCCCAGCGATTCATACGCCGGCTTTCTTTCTCCCCTTTCAATTGGCAGAACAGGGACTAGACCGGGTGCCCCTTTCACCTAGGTCTCTTATGACATTGCCCACGTGACCTTTAGCACTACATCTGATAATCCAGAGAATTTTAGGGATATCAGTAGGCTCTAAGGAAGTTAGGTTGTTGTGTTTTTGCAGATGATATACTACTATTCCTGAATTAACCCATGACCCATCTGAAAGGAATAATGGATAGTCATCGAGGTTTGGGGAATCTCATGAAAAAATCATTTAAAAGTTAACAGAGAATAATGTCAGCTTCTGACCGCTGGAACCAACAACCAACAGTCCCAGAGACGCGCAGTGAGGAGGTGGAGGTTGTGCATTTCTCATCGTGACATATCTAGGGAATCCAAATCGTCCGAGAGGCTCCTCCTTATATCAATTTAATTACCCTCCGTTTATTCTCAAGATCCTGCTAAATTGAAAATGGAGAGATCTCCCTTGTCTATTAGGGCAGATCCACAAATCAAGATGATAAGCTTTGCTAGTACTATTGTATCCTCTTCAAAACAAACCCATCCGGCTCTAAACACGTAATATAAACACACTACATAGAGCTTTTTATGAGATTTTATTTGGAGGGGCCAAGAAAGGGTCTCGCATTAGTTTTTGGGGAAGCTAACCAAGCAAACGCTTCAGGGAGGGGGTCACAGCCCCCCTGCCAAATGTCGCCTATACAGACCTACCCTAAAGTGGAGACATGTGAGGGACTTGGCCTCGCGGATCCGGACATGATTACTCCAACACAGATTGGTAATCACAGCTCGTTCTCTTGCTGCAGTTTGGGATCCTTTACTACACTTACCTCTGAATTACATCCGTAGCGAAACACTAAGATAAGTATCATCCTAAACGATACTTTGGTCCACCTGGCGCCATACGTGAGTTATTTAAACGAACCGATAGTATATTTCCCAATACATCCCTCTTTGGGACCTACCTTCAATCACTCCGGAAGGAAAACAAATGTCTTACCTGGGTTGGAAACAGAGAGGGATCAGGTATTGGGTGGACCCTGCTGTCTCCTTCCACAGGCTCCTTGCTCAATTGGAGAAGTAAGTGGAAAAATTGCCTAGGGCACTAATCAAAATATTCCAATATCAGCAAGTGCTTAAATTTTAGTAGATCCAATGTTCCACACATTTACACTCATTTGGGAGAGAACAAAGGAGTTTGCAGAGCTTTACAAAAAATAAAGTAATGCAAGGAATGTATCGATAGACACTTACTCAATTTAATATAGACTAAAGAATGTGGAGAATTGATAGACCGGCGTCTGTTGTTATAGGGAACAAAACACAAGGATAACTGAGCTCACACATATAAATTTCTAAGGTGAAATCAAAGTAACAAAACGTTAGACATGACAGTGGAAGAGATACAGTTCCGCCTGATACACAAAAGCCATATAATGCATTTTAACATCCCTCAAATAATATATAAATAGTGTGGGGGAAATGGGGGGGGGGGGGGGTGTGTGTTGGGGTTTAAAAATGGTTTATTATTATTTTTTATATTTTGTTTTTTTGGGTTTTTTTTGTTTTTTTTTTTTTTTATTTTTTTTTGGGTTTTTTTTTTGTGTTGTTATTTTTTTTGGGGGGGGGTTTTTGTTGGGGGTGGGGGGGGGTGTTTTTTTTTTTTTTTCTTTTTTTTTTTTTTATTTAGGGTGTGTTTTTTTTTTTTTTTTATATTTTCTTTTTTTTTTTTTTTTTTTGTTTTTTTGTTTTTTTTTTTTATTTTTGGGTTTTTTTTTTTATTTAAAAAAAAAATTTTTTTTGTTGTTGTTTTGTTTTTTTAATTTTTGTTAAATTTTTATTATGGTATATTGGGGGGATTAATAGTAATATTTTTTTTTGGTTGTTTTTTTTTTTTTATTATATTATATTATAATATATATTTATGAGGAATAATAAATTTGGGTTTTTTTTTTTGGTGTTTTGTTTGTTAGAATTATATTTGTTATTTGTTTATTTGATAATTTAGTAATATAAAAAAATTTAGGTATGAAAAGGATAAAAAAAAATATTGGTATAAAATATGTGAAAAGAACGGGAAAACAAATGGTTCAAGTTAAAATGATATAAGAAATAATATATAAAAAATAAAATAAGTATATGGATAAAATAAAAAGTTAAAAAAGGTGATTATTGTATATTGTATAATTTAAAAATTTGATTTTTATATATTGAAAAAAGAAGGTTGATTTGTAATAAAAATTGAATTCAAAAATTTGAATAAAATTTAATATGGAAAAAAATAAAAAATAAATTTACTAAAAAAATTAAAAAAAAAATACAAGGCAAAAAAAAAATAAAAAAATAAAATAAAAAAAAAAAATAAATAAAAAAAAATTGTTGTTGGTTAAAAAAATTAAAAAAATTGAAAGTTAAAAAAAAAAAAATTAAAAAAAAACAAAATTATGAAATGAAAAAAAAAAAACACACACAAAAAAAGAAAAACCCAACAAAACCCCTAAAAATATTTTTATAAAACAAAAATTTTTAAAAATGAGAAAAAAAGAAAACACTAAAGAAAAAGAAAAAGTAACACACCAAGTAAAACACAACACCATATACCATGAAAACAAAAAACCTATACACCCATTTAAAAAAAAAATATTATTGTAAAAAACTCGAAAAAATAAATAAATAACACACAACGACACCTAAAGAACTATTAAAAAACCACACCCACAACCACAATAATCCCCCACCAAACCCTCCCACAACCCCCCCCCCAATGTTCCCCAACACACACAACCTTCATCCCCCCCCCCCCCAAGCCGCCCCCCCCCATTACCCTCATATATAAAAAAAAAATAATATATAAACACCCCCCCCCCCCTACCCCCCCCCCCCCATTACATTTTACCCCCCCCCCCCCCTACCATATCACTTCCCCCCCCCCCCCCTTAACCCTTCCCAAACCCACAACCTTTCCCCTCTCCCCCCCCCCACCCCCACCCCCCCCCCCCCCCCCCCCCCCAGTTCCAAACCCCCCCCCAGCTACCCCGTCCCCCAGCATTCCATAACCCCCCCCCCATAACCTCATCCCCCCCATCCTACCCCCCCCTCCCCCCCACCTATTCCCACCACCAACCCCCCCCCAACCAAAAAAACCTTAACCCGCCCCTTAACCCCCCCCCAGCCACATCACCCCCCCCCCCTAACACACCCCTCCCATTCTCCCCCCCCCCTCTACCCCAACCCCCCCCCCCCCCCCAATTCAAACCCACAATCATCCACCCCCCCACCCCCCCCCCTACCACCCCCCCCCCCCCCCCCCCCCCCCCCCCCCCCCCCCCCCCCCCCCCCCCCCCCTCCCCCCCCCCCCACCCCCCTACCCCCCACCCCTTTCCCAATCCCCCCCCCCCTCCCATTCCCCCCCCACCCCCCCCCCCCTCTACTCCCCCCCCTCACCCCCCACCCCCCTCTCACTTTACCCCCCCCCCCCACCCCCCCCCAACTATCCCCCCCCCCCCACACCCACCCCCCCCCCCCAAACAACCCACACCCCCCCCCACCCCCCCCCCACTACCTCCCCCCCCCCCCCCCCCCACACCCACCCACCCACCCCCCCCACCCCCCCCCCCCACACCCCCAACACACCCCCCCCCCACCCACCCCCCCACCACCCCCCCCACCCCCCCCCCCCCCCCCCCCCCCCCCCCCCCCCCCCCCCCCCCCCCCCCACCCCCCAAACCCCCCCCCCCCCCCCCCCCCCACCCCCCCCACCCCCCCCCCCCCCCCACCCCCCCCCCCCCCCCCCCCCCCCCCCCCCCCCCCCCCCCCCCCCCCCCCCCCCCCCCCCCCCCCCCACCCCCCCCCCCCCCCACCCCCCCCCCCCCCCCCCCCCCCCCCCCCCCCCCCCCACCCCCCACCCCCCCCCACCCCCCCCCCCCCCCACCCCACCCCCCCCCCCCCCCCCCCAGCCCCCCCCTCCCCCCCCCCCCCCCCCCCCCCCCCCCCATATCCCATCCCTCACACACATAAAACCCATCCAATTCCCATACCTCCCATACCCCCAACATTCCTCCCACCCCCCACACACAATCATCTCCAATCTTATATCGCACCAGAAAATCGCCCCTGTTCCCCAAAAAGCAACTAACCACAACGATCCCCCAGACCCAGTCCCTGCTGGTACATCATGATCACCTTCGGGAATGACAAGGTATCCAGACCCTATACCTAGCTTGCAAAAAACACGTAAACTGCAACACAGTAAAATGAAAATCAAGCCCTCATATCCAAAATATTACTGAACGCTTACGCCACGTTATTATACATGGAGTAAAATCCAACAATTAATAACAAAAGACGCGGCAGGCAGGAGAGTTTATTAAAAAAGTGGAGAAATCTTCTTCATATCTTAAGCAGTATAACCACGAAGAAATCAAAATCCATATGAACGAAACAATTAAATTCCCAATACTATCTAATAGAACAGCTAAAAGTCAACGCAAGAAACCTAAAACTAGGCTTAATGAATGGGTGAACTCGTGCACACAGAGCGGGGTATCCTCCAGGGTCAGGATTAGGGGGTGGGGTTTAGTCTTTTAGTTCTCCATGATTTTGTTTCAACATCTTTCTTTGGACTTCGGTCCATGTTTAGGGCGTGGGGAAGAAAATGGGAAACAATTAGGAGACATCGAACCATAGCTGGGTGGAGCTTTGACACCCTCGAGATGGGTATTGAGTCGCTGTGGCGTCTTTTATGAACCGTTTTATGCAGCAATTGACTTTGTTGATTGTTTGTGTTATCCTGTATAGTTGTGTCCTTTCTGAAATAAATTTGTTCAAAAAAAAAGAAAAAATAAGCACCAAAGTTCCTAATATGATTAAAGAAAAACACTGACACGAAATATACGAAAACCCTATTAAATATAACTTATTTCATATCTTAAAAAGATCCAACCAAGCCACAGGTATGAAAACTGTCTACACTAAAATTCACTTTGTTACCCATAGCACCCACTCAAGCCAGCTGCCTCTCTCATTTATAGAGACTGTATGAATGAAAGGGCGATCTGATGGTTGCTATGGGACCAAGTGAATTTTAGCCTAGACATTTTTCATACATGGCCCATATGCTAAAGTGAGGACAATATTTTGTCAGACACACCATATATATATATATATAAATAAATATAAAATAATATATATATATATATAGTATATATATGATATAGTATATATAAGTTATATTGCTTGAAAATAGCCACCTAATTCAACTGTATCATATAGAGGGATATAAAGTAGACCATACATGATCAAATATATGGATAGAAAATGCAAATCATTCTACATCCTGCCTCTATCCCAATTCCTGACATATATATGTCCCGTCTAAAGGTGGAGCAATCGCCCCAAAAAAAGGCGGTCCTACCTATTGGTGGCTCACTCATATTTGTCTAGATTAATTTCCTGTGTCCTAAACAAAACAAACCCAAAAAAGAGGAATTAATATATATATTTCTATTTGGGTTTGTTTTGTTATATACACCTAATATAAATATATTATACAATATATATATAAATATATAAATAATATATATATATATATCTAAATATATACTTTTTAAATATATATACATAATATCATAAAATATACACACATACACACTTTTTGGGGTTTTTTTTATTATAGACACCAGGGAATAATCTAGATAACTATAGAGTGAGCCACCAATAGGTAGGAACGCCCTTTTTGGGGTGATTGCTCCACCTATAGCAAGTTCATACGATGCGTTTCATACGATGCGTTTCTCTCCCTCCTTCTGTAGTTGAGGGTTCATCAGGTGATATCCATTGTTTGCATCAAGATGAATGCGTATATGTGGGTTCCCATACACAGAACATCATTTCCATGGCCAAAGAAAGTGCTGCAACACGTGGCGGTTACACCTAATAATGCACCGCACTTTGTGTATAATAAATAGTTCCACAGGTATGTATATACAAATGTGTGTATATTGATCATGACTCAGCATACTAAATAGCTATAATAAAACTAACCTTTACAGCTGGGAAATGAATGGTAGCCTGGCCGGCACTGGTCACATTGTGCCCCCTCCACTTTAAGCTTGCACAGGCATTTTCCTGTGGGACTGCATACTTCAGGGAGCACGCCAGCAGGATCACAATCACACCCTGAACAATCAAAGGAAATGGCCTTTATACACTGAAAAAACCATGAATTATTTTGTATGTCACCGACAGGAAATTAAGTACAATATCAACCATAAAAGAACTCAATACTAAACTGTTCCTATTCTACTAAAAAATAAATCCATCATTATGAAGCTGGAAGAACAGAGGGGAAAGCATGCTAGTCAGATAATACCCTCATTGATTTATGCGCTAAACATATGTTGGGTGTTGTACTTAAAGGAATGTATAGCTATTTGTAGTAAACACCTATTTACCTTTACATTAAAATGATATTTTTAAAATTAATTTTCTGTAGTAAAAGAGGATTCAAATCACTCTACTTAGCTAGAAAACGAATATTAAAGATCACTATGCATAGGGATTCACACCCAGAAATAAATAAGCCACTGTACAGGATCATAAAAGGGAAGTGAACTTTGGACAATATGACTGTGCATGAGGACTTGATGGTGTTCACAAGAAACTAATGCTTGACTCACACCTCGGATTTTATTGTAAATCTATTTTCATCAGAACATGAGATAACAAGTGCACCTTATACTGTGAAGGAATTTACATTTTTAAAGATTCTGACAATGTAAGTGAATTATTTTTTAAGGATTTTATTTAAGAATTAATTTCAAATTATTTTTATGCTAAAGTAATTGAAAAAAGTATATTTTACAGTTTTGTTGCACTCGCGGCTGTCCGGAGTTCCCGGCACAGGCAGCGTAAGTGTCATCACGCTGCCTGCGCGGCCTGATGACATCACACTGCCTGTACCTGAAGACAGAGCGGAGCGCCCGGGAGTCGGAGCAGCGGGGGAGTGAGGTAAGTGTTTGTATTTTTTTTATATTTTTTTTTAAACCCTGCCTATACGGGATATTTATCTGCCTATACGGACATATACCTGCCTATAACTTGCCTATGGGGACATATACCTGCCTATGGGGACACATACCTGCCTATATCTGCCTATAGCAACATATACCTGCCTATAAGCTGCCTATGGGAACATATGCCTGCCTATAGGGACATATATCTGCCTATAACATGCCTATGGGGGACATATACCTGCCTATGGAGGACATTAAACTGCCTATAAAATTTCATTGGTAACCATTTTTATTTTTGAAATTTACCAGTAGCCACTGCGTTTTCTACCCTAGGCTTATACTCGAGTCAATAAGTTTTCCCAGTTTTTTGCGGCAAAAGTAGGTGCCTCGGCTTATATTCGGGTTGGCTTATACTTGAGTATATACACGGTATTTTTTAATATACTGTGTATTAATCCCAAATTGTTGTGTGAGCTCTCAATCATTAAACTTACTTTGACAAAACGGATAATGGAAGTATCCAGGAGCACACGTATCACATGCTATTCCCTGATAGCCTACACGGCAGGGACACTGTCCTGTCACTGTGTCACAATTATGGCTTAATGCTCCAACTCCTTTACACCTGCAATCTGTAAGAAAGAACAACATACAGAACAGTTTTCACTTACAATGGCCTCAGGATACAATATTTCAGCATGCAATGATCTTTTCTGGGACACTGTATCTTAAAACCAGACTCGACACACAATGTCCCAGACACTGTCAATCTGCAGCACATGTGACTGGAAGATCCATCCATCATTATCATGAACATTATACTGGAAAAGTTTCTGTATTAGAGAAGTGTATGCAGTGACTGGTGCTCTTGTAGCTCCTCTCTACAGTACAGTGTGGCACTACTTGTTCTGAACTGCTCTTTGCATGTGCCAGCTTCTTTACCAGTTTTCCACAGAGTTAGGCTATGTTCACACAGCTTATTTCGGGGAGTATTTGCGGACGTAATTACGTCCGCAAATACGTCCCGAAATACGTTTAAATAATGAACAATTAGATTAGCATTGATTCCAATGTAAAATACGCCTCGACGTTCACACGAGCAATATTTCCGCGACGTATTTTCGCCATGTAAATACGACTGTAAAATTTAGTCCCCTGTCACTTATTGAGGCGTATTTCGTGACGTAAATCCCCATAGTAAAGAATGGGGAATGTATTTACGACGCGAAATACGCGCCACACTTTGTGACACGTATTCGAAACTTATTTGCGGACGTAATTACGTCCACAAATACGCCCCGAAATAAGCCGTGTGAACATATGCTTATGGTTTCAACATACAGAGCGACATGTATGAACGGGGCTGCGGCAGATATCTGGCGTCTTTTCAGCCCGATATCAGGCGCAGGCCCTTTCGCTCCGCTCAAATCCCTCCCGTACGCCCTTATCAGGCGCATTACATATCGCCCGCGGCACTTTGTAATGCGCCCGATATCAGGGGTCGGTGGGGGGGGAGGCTGGGCGCACTAGAACCTTATGAAGCTATAAATCTATAGCTTCGCTACGGCATTTCTAGGCGCATTACTGCTGGAACAGGTAAACTACTTTGAAAGTGGTTTACCTGAGCCAGAAAAGTCGTAACAAGCGCTAGAATGCGCCTGATTTATGACCCGCTGTAGACCAGGTTCATAAATCAGGTGCATTCTAGACTAATATTATCCGCATGAAATTTGGCGAAAACGTGCCAAATTTCATACATGTCGCCCACACTGGTCGCCCCAGGCCCAAACACAACACATGCGAATGTGAGTGATGAGACAATCCCTTCCCACATTCTGTGGAAAACTGATATCATGCCGGGACGGGCATATTCTAGAGAGAGTATGCAGTGAAGAACTGTACCTATTTTCACGCTCGTTTCACACTGTGTATTTTTCCTACGGGAACCTTGGAATTCCACCATGTATTTTACTTTCTTCTTAACGTGGTGTTTACTGCATTTCAGTCCCATCCAATCCAGGCTGCGTCAAGTTTTTTCTGCTGAATATGTAAGTTTTTATGCGTTTTTTTTTTTCAATTAGATGTTGATTAGGAATCTGCACTTTCTGTACTAAATATATGTAGTTTATGAAGTAAACTGCAACTCATATTCCCATTGAAAATGTAACGCGTCAGAGCACAGATTTGCGCTAAAAACCGCTGTCAGTTTTCAGATTCCTATGCACTGAATGTAGGGGAACCCGACAGCAATCCGGCAGAATATACAGCATGTTTTAAAATGAATGGGAATCCGGTTGATTTCAAAACCAACCCATAAAAATCTGTGCTCTGCAGACTTCAGCACTGATTTTTTATTGCTGTATATGCGGCACTGGTTACAGCTGGATTTTTGGCGGATTCAAAATACTGCGGAAAATTGGACCAAAAACCAGTGCTGTGTAGACATAACCTTATTACGGTTTCCTTTCTACTGAGCATCATAGGTATATTCAGCATTCTGGGAAGATAATATACACTTATGGCTGATTTTATAGGAAATGGGGCCCTGGCCAACAATTAAAGTATGGCAGCTTTGTTTGACACGCTATATTGTGCATTATAGTAGCACCACATAATATAACCATATAATGCCCAATATACAGTATTCAAATAATTTTCCCTTAAAAGGGGTTCTCCAGTTTAGCAAACCCGTTTGTTATAGATTTTATCATAAAATATAAAAAGAAGGCTTGTGATCTTTTGGATAGTGTAGAGAGGTTACAAAGAGTATCTCTAACTCTTGAGACACAAACAACGCATGGACTCTGTGTAATGCCTAATTTCTCCTGTGGTGGCGCTGCAAGGAAATTGCATGCTTGCTGCTAGGTTTTCCTACAAGTTATAGCTAACTACGGGGGCTCCCAGCAGGGGGACAATTTCTGATCAACCAGTTGTCAAAAGACCCATCTAAGAAGTAGGGACTGTCCAAAGCGGAAAGACCCTTTTATATTGCCAGCAATTAGGGTACCCAGGTTTAGTGCCTTGCTTTGAAATAGAGGCCCTGTGGAACTACCCAGTTTTTAACCCCCTCAAACTGACCCCAGAGACTCTATTAAAACTGACGTACATCCCGGCAATAAGGGATAAGTTCCAGGTGTAGTATATCAGCCATGACATCTCACAAGAATTGCTATTTTTTTCACTTTGTAATACTGTGACCAAGGTGTTTTCCTGTAACTTACAGCTGCTTCCTACTAAAATATTTCCGATAATGGTAATAGCTTGCCTTTTATATTTCCAGCAGTTGGTTCGATAGGAATTGATGATGTGGTCGGAACAGGATAAAAAGGTATTCCTAAAAATAAAAAATAAAATGTATCATTCACTTTTAGATGAACAAAATTCTGCTAGAGAAAAGAGGTAATATGTACTTTTTTTTTACTTCAATCAATGCAGAAAAGAATGCCTGATCAGTGGAGGTCTTACGATCAGGACCCTCCCAACACAAATGCTGAGAAAACAGTATCTAGCGTGGATGGATATAACTGAGTTCACACATAATTTTTGAAGAGGGTGCACTGTTCACAAGCAACCAAAAGTCTGCCAGGAACAGGGGCTCACAAAATGGGCAACATGAATCTTGTATACCACACAAAAAACGTACAGAAAGTGAAATAAGTATTGAACATGTCACCAATTTTCAAAGTAAATATATTTATAAAAAGGTGCTACTGACATGAAATTCTCACTACAGTAGATGTCGGTAACAACCTATGCAATCCACACAGGCAAATAAATGAAATCCCACATGTCCATAAATTAAGTTATTTATGATAATGAGAAATGACACAGGGAAAAAGTATTGAACACCAAAAGCTAAAAAAGCCAAGGAAAGTCATGACACAAGCTGAAGTCCATCAGTAATTAGAAAGCAATCCTGCCATTTAGTGAAAAAGAATATCAGCTAGTTCAATTGATGACCTATAAAAAGGTTTCTCATTAACAAGGTGCCACACAAGAAACATCTCCTGATGTGTAAAACAAGCGATTTGTCTCAAGACCTTTGCAACCTTATTGTTGCAAAACATACTGATGGCATTGGTTACAGAAGAATTTTTAAACTACTGAACGCTCCAGTGAACACCAAATGTGGTCCAAAGAAAAAAAATATGTATGCTCTAAAGATTCCTATGGCTCGAAACAGATACCTGCAATGTAGGGGCAAACACAATGTGAATGGGGCCTCCCTTTAAACAAACACACAGCCCTATTGACCAAGGCTATGCCTGAAAACAAACTGAAAGAGACAATAACTCTGTATGGGTCCAATGTAGCAATTGTTTTATGGTCAGATTTGTATAAAATAAAAAAAAAATAAAAAACTCTGCACACCTTTGTATGAATTCAGGGGCATATAGAGATACAATAAAAGTCTAATGCACCCCTATTAAAACTATATTACAGCTCCTTACAAAAAGTAGCTGTAAGGGGATGTTCACACAGAGTATTTGAATACATTTTCGATCCGTAAACTGTAATTATTAACGCTGTGTAAAAAACATCCAACACGCACCCAAAGTGCGGTGCGTGTTTGGATGCGTTTTTGCTGCAGCAGAAATGCATCCTGTAGTTTTAAGTAGGGCGTCTGCAGCAATTCTGTTGTCAATTCTTCGAACGGATCCGAAAGACGTATCAGAAAGACGCATGTAAACATGGATTGGCAATCACTCGTTTGAACACCGATGTGTGTTTTACATTAAAAGCAATGTAATCACACTGCACATTGTTAGATGCATTTTTGGGTCAGAAACACGAATTCAAACATGCATCTAAGAAACGCCGTGTGAACATACCTTAATTCAGCTGTGTACATAAGCCCTCAGACTCTATTTTACAGAGGTCATGACTGTTTTTTATCTGCATCCTGACAAATTGCATTGATTAAGAATGGGTCCATCATCTTTCCATTTTTTTCTGGATAAAGCACAGAGGCTTAGGCTACAGCCACACGACAAAATACTGGTCGGATTCTGATTAAGATTTGAAGTATTTTATCGTCTTTTCAGTGGTTTTGGTGGATGGTTCTGTCCGCAGTTACGGATTCACCAAACCCCCATAACCACTGAATTGTATACCTTCCGACTGAAAATCAGGAGGGAGATTGTGCATGTTCCAAATTTTTCGGAATACTGACATTATGAAAATCCGTCCGGCTGAAAATCTGTTCAGTGCAGACTACTGGGTGGATTTTCTATTGAAGTCTATGGGGATGGTTGCTTGTCAGTTTTCAGACGGTTTTCAAATACCCAAACCGTCTGAAAATCCGACTAAAAAACCATGCTGTGTGGACTTAGCCTTAGAGTATTAATTAGGTGTTTTCTGGAAAACCCATATAAGCTATGCGGTCTGCTGCAATTTAACTTTTTCTCTAGTTTTTAAACTGGCACACAATAAAACTTTGATTGTCTGATAAATCTTGATAAGCAGCCTGGCTGTCCACCCTAACTAGCAATATATTGTTTTATTCTTCAATGTACCCAGAGGTTACATGCACAGAATGATTCATGCAGTTTCATATTACCTTTCAATTCCTCCCTGATCTCAAACATTGTCTCACCTTCACTTATCAATATTTACATCAAGTTCTGGTTTTATTTATGGCTCCTGGGCAGAAGTCACAAGAAATACGTCTTAGGGCTTGTTCACACGGCGTTTTTGTGATCCGTTTTACGGATCCGCAAAACGGATCTAACAATTGTCAGTGTGATTAACGTTGAGTTCAATGGCAAAAGCACATCGCCGTTCTCACCGGAGCTGTTACGTACCAGGAGTGTGGAGCGCTTTTGGACAGGTGCCTAAAGCGCACTCCATTATCTCCTATGGGCTTTCACTTGCGTAAACCGCAATAAGAATTGACATGTCAATTCTTAAAGCGGATCCGAAAAGCGCAGCGCAGGAGAGCTCTCAAAAGCGCATCGCCGATCTCCCGTGAGAACAGCGATGCGCTTTTGCCATTCAACTCAATGTTAATCACACTGATCACAAAAACGCCGTGTGAACAAACCCTTACACTGAACCACAGAGAGACAGTGTCCCTAGTGCATAGGTCACTACTATTAATATCATTTTACAGCAGATGTATCGGCCTCCAACAATCATATAGATAATAATTAAAGGGAACCTGTCACATAGATTATGCCCCCCTTACTGAGGACAGCACAAGCTAGTGACAGACCTGCTGTTTCCAGCGCTGTGTCCTTTATTCTGTAAGATGCTGCAGTTTTAGAGCATTTGATGCTCAAATCTTATTCATGAGCAGGTGTCAGCCGCACCCACCAAAGGCTAGCTCCGCCCCCTTATAGTTATTCACATGTTTCTACCTATTCAAAGTAATAGGTTTATCAGTTGAGGTGGGCGGGGCTAGCCTCAGATGGGCGGTGTTTGAAAAAAACTGACTCTTTGAATGACTTCTGGCTGAAAACTGCAGATTTGAGCATTAAATACTCAAACTACAGCATCTTACAGAATAAGGAACACAGCGCTGGAAACAGCATGTCTGTCACTAGCTTGTTTTGCCCTTAGCAAGGGGGGCATAATCTATGTGAGAGGTTCACTTTAAAGTAATACAGCTCTAGACACTGTATGCCCCCTCTAATTATACCTTTTATGGTAATTTTCCCATATACAAAAACGTTCTATAAATCTGAGGTGCCATACATTAATAAGGAGTTTGGATGCATTACATAAGACAAAGACCAAATACTATAATACATCTAAACAACCACGACTTAAACCGAGAGAGGGAGGAATCTTCCTGTGAGAGCTTAGTCTACAAGGTAGGGGGGAAGGAGACACATGGTAGATAGTATGTTGATCCAGGGATTATTCCAATTGCCATACTTGAAGTTGGAAAGGAATTTTCCTCTTGTATAAAACAATTAGCATTTGCCTTTCTGTGGCTCAATACTGTAGGGTTATAGGAAGAGCTCCATGGACCTTTGTCTTTTTTCAACCCTATCTACTATGTAAGGTAAGGAACAAAGCTGTTTGTATGGTAATATAGTGACAGCAGGGTTAATTTAGGTTGTAATAGATCCTGAAGAGATGGGTTTTCAGGTTCTTTTTTAAAGTTGGAGGAGAGTCCGATGTGTTGTGGTACTCAGTTTCTGAGTATTGGGGATGCAAGACAACATCTTGGAGGCTTTTGTGTGAGGAGCAGACAAAAGAAAAGCAGAAAGAGGTTCTGTGACAATTGAAGATTACATAAAGGGAGATATCAGGAGATTAACCCTTTAAGGTCTAAGCCTGTTTTGGAGTTCAGGACCAAGCCCTTTTTTTCAAATCTGACATGTGCCACTTTATCTGTGAATAACTTTTCAATACTTTTACCTATCCATGTGATTCAGAGACTGTTTTCTCGTGAAACATTGTGCTTAATTTTAGCAATTAATTTTGGTCGATGCAATCATTGTTTATGTGTGAAAAATATCAAAATGTTGTGAGAATTTGGAAAAATTTGCCATTTTCAAAGTTAAAAAATTTCTGTGTGTAAGACACATAGTCACACTAAACAAAGTAGTAAATAATGAACATCTACCATATGTCTACTTTGTGTTGGCATGATTTTTTTAAACATCTTATTATTTTTTAAGCAAATTTTAACAGTTTCAAGAAAATTTGCAGAACAGATTTTTTTGGGAACCAGGCTACTTTTGAGGTGATTTTGAGGGGCTTGTATGTAAGAAACCCCCATAAATGACACTCCATTTCAGAAACTACACCCCTTAACATAGTCAAAACAGCATTTAGGAAGTTTATTAACCCTCTAGGTATTTTGCAGAAATTAATGAAAAGTGAAGGTGAAATTTAAAATTTTTTACTTTTTTGCAGATTTCCGATTTTTGTTCATTATTCATTGGAACCCCGTAGATTTTACCAAGAAATCATAACTCAATAATGATTCTCGTTATTATGCAGTTTTTAGAAATATCCCACCTGTGGCCCATATGCACTTTTTGACTCTTCCACAGGCCACAGAATTGAAGGAACACCTTGTTTTAGAATATTTTTCAGGCTTTATTGGGGTAGTGATGGGCAGTGACAGATGTGGGAACAGAAGTTACAAACGGTCTTTTTAACTGATCAGACAGCTATAACAATATGAGTGAGGGGAACAGGGACTTGGCAATGAAGGGGTTAATTTTTTGGTGTGTTTTTCACTGTATGAGCCAGTGATGATCACTGGCAGAAAATTGCTAGAACTCGAAAGTGGCAAACTGTCTGATCAGACAGCTGCCACAATAGATCACAGGGGCAGTGAAGTGATTAGGCAGTGGAGGGGTTAATAAAGTATTTCAGGCTGTGACAGCCCAGATCGCAGCACAGGGCACTAGGACCCAGCACAGAAATACCATCTCCTCACTCTCTCTCACAGCAGACTGACTGACCAATCCCAACGATCCTCGGCACTGGGATCACTGGACTCTTGTGATTGATCACCTGCTGTGTAGCTGTGCTAATTAGCTGCCAGAAACAGCAATTAGCATAGAGCTTTCACATTATCTCTGCACAGGGAGACCGAAAGCTTTCATGATGTTCCTGGACATCATGGTGCATTAACAGGCAGTGAACCATGACGTACAGGAACGTCAGGGTGCCTTAAAGGGTTAAGGCAGAGATGTATGACGGGGCAAGTTATAGAAAGCCATGTATGTCATAGTCTGAACTGAATTTTCCAGGCAATGGATAGCAGTTGAAGGTATTGGCAAAGGGGTAAGGCAAAAGCTAAGGAATATAATTAAAGTAACATCAGTGGTAAATGGCCAGTGACTGAAGATAGAAACAAAATGGACAAGTCAAACATATATTGTACATTTGCAGTGTCTAGATAAAACTTGGATAGATAGTGTGTCTTTTCACATTAATGAATTTGTGTTATGTTCTCTTGGCTATGAATACCTAGGTTATAATTTTGTACCATCCTTTTTTAATCACCCTGTATATGTATGTGCAGTAGTGTGCTTTCACTGTATTGTAAAAGTGCCATATTAGTAAGATCTGCCTTGTGCTACTTCTATACAATCAGTGTTTCTTCTTAATTGTTATGCTAATGAATGGAAACTATTTTAAAAGCATATGTCCTTTTACATGGGCTGATAAGTCAACTGGCACTAAAAAAAAAAAGCATTTACACTGGGCAATTGCTGGGGACACCCGCCAAATGAATGATCATTCATAACTTGAAATACCGTACAGAAAAATTCAAGTTAATAACCCCTAAAAAATTACTGCTTTCATACAACTCTCCATTCTGTTCTACAGGGATTCTGAGTGGTGCGTTCGGCTATGTTTGGAACTCTCATAGAACAGAATGGGGAGTTGTATGCAGGCATGACCAACTCTCCATTCTGAGTTAAAGGGGTTGTCTCACTACAAGATTGCTTTTTATGTTACAGATCTTTCAGAAACAAGTCACTTTGCAATATGTGTCCATTAACAGTGTCCTACCTATTCCTAGATATCCCCTATTGTATGGGATGCATCAGCTCCTCAGGTCGCTATAGCTACAGACCTGGTGTCCTCAGCAGCTCGTCACTGCAGGCTTATAGTAGCCAGTAAACACGCCCCTGAATTAAAAAATGAAACTGAGAAAACAGGACAGAGGTGAGATGAATCCATGTAGTGAGACAACCCCTTTAAGATTTTCAGGGGCCTGATCCAAAGATACTTGAAGGACCCGCACCCATATCAATATGCCATTAACGTGCATGGTGGGAACATCTCTTTAAATCGGTTTTCACTCGGTTTGAGGTCTTTTTTAACCCTCTGTACCTGTAGATAAAGTAGTCCTTTATGTCTCTATTTTGCTGGACCGCATTTACTTCGTTATGCTATAGCTTTTGTCCGGAGGTCGGGGACTCGCGGCCCGTGCAGTACTAAGAGATTGGACATGTTTTACTGCAAAGGATTCAAGGTGTGAATACTACAGCTAATGGCATCTTAGAAAAGCTTTTTTTGTCCTATGGAGCATGATTAGAAATGGAAAGAGAAAAAAGAAGCCTACTCACCTCCGTGATGCTCCCATTCCATCCCAGTGGCTGACACGTACATCCCGGCTGCACAGTGCATAGCCAATTACAGCCCAGAGCGGTTATGTGCACATGCCGTTGTGGCCTGTGATTGGCCGCACATAGCATGTGAATGATGGATGTTCACTGTGCAGTCGGGATGCTTGTGATCGCCACCGGGACAGAATGGGAGCGTCACGGAAGTGAGTAGGCTTCTTTTTTCTATTTCTAATCATGCCACAGGGCGGATCTGCTGTGGATTTGGTGCAGATTTTGTCATAGATTAGTTTGTGATTTTAAATCTGCAGCAGCTCCACCCCAGGTGAACGTACCCCAAAACTTCCACCAAAGCAATCTATTTTGCAAACTGATCGTGATATCATATTATCCTTTACAGTTGTCTAAGCAACTACCAAATTGAAATTTTCAGTTCTTTTGTAAAAGTTATTTTTTGATTGTTTTATCTGCTTGCACAAGAGGTTTGTGACATTCATGGCACAGGTCATATTACTAGATGAAAAAAAAACTTTTCTAGAAGAGTGGCGTTAAATATGTCTTTCTCCAAAGTGAATGCAACACCCAAGTGGAGTAGTTCAGATAAACAGAATTTCTGAGTACTCATTAATGCTGCTGCACTTAAGCAGTATAATGGTATGAACTGGTACTTCTCCTTTAAAGAAATACAACTTCACAGAAATGAGGGATCTTCATGGACTTTATTCTTGTGTCATTATTTACTCACTAAGTGTTTGCTTTTTTGTACAGACACAGGGCGCTTTGTATTTAACTCAGTTTTTTGTGGGAAAAAAATCTGTGTAAACATAACTTGTTCCATTACATTAAACCAGATTGAAGCATTTTACTTCAAAGATCTGTATTATAGAGGGTGTGGTTTGCACATGCACAATCTGGCTTTATGCAAGTACAGCTCTTTCACCTGGCCACAGAATCCTTAATCCTGGACTAAAACACCACTTTTTTGGAGAGGACTTCATTGCCTCCCCCTCAACTTCTATAATGAGCTGTCAGAGGGGCCAACCTGCAATAGAGCAATACTGATGGTAAAGATAAGGCATTTCTTTCTCATGAGCCTCACAGGTCTTAGCAATAGAAGAGTCAAGAAATCAGGCGATACTTTTTAGAGGATAACTTAGTATATTTGATGGTGAGCTTTCAAGAGTACTAGCTCTCTTCTTCAGACATGACGTTATACAAGAAACTGAAAAATTAACAGACTTTTTATACACAAAAGACATGGATCTTCAAATGAATTTAGAATCTTTAAAAATAACAAAATGCAAAATAAGCAGAGGTCTTAGCAATGAAAGGCCAAAATAGTAACTGCTCATGAAAAGGCTGAAGCTACTCTCTGTCAGATTTTAGCACAATTACTCACAGCAATTAAGGTATGTGAAACTTTCCTTACATAATAAAACCTTCAAGGCTGCATAACTATACCAGGTCTTCTACTCAGGATTGAAATAATCCCAGCTAATATCTTGACAACTTCTAGAAAAAAGGATGCCTGGCAAATAAAAACTATTTCATAATTTGGAACATCATCTGAATATTAAACCTTCTGGAGAAGTCAGAAAAATAATAAGCCAAGACCGTTATGGGTCATTTGCTGAATACTGAATTATATGAGACACAGTCTTTTACACATCATGCATGGTATAACGGGCCATCACCAAAACCATCACATACTGACCCTTTGACACCCGTTCTCTGATATGGTACACTATTCACCCGCTGTATAATATCTCTGTCAATTTTATATGTATTAAGTAAAATTGATGATTTTATTCTTTTAGATGTGGATCATTGTAGATGTGAGCTATTTTTGTGTCAAAGCTGTTCGTTATTGATGATTATTTGGGTGAATTCACAGGGTGTTTACCCGGCTTATAGCGGTGTGTACTCAGTGCACTGCTATATGCATAGTGTTTCAAAAGTACGCGCTGGCTAGTTCACTGAATTACATTTGCTGAACCACCACTCTGCTATTAGATCTGGTTAAAGTCAAGCTTATGGGCTGCAGGCCATTAATTTAACATTGTAATACAGCCTAAATGCCTTTATTTTCTTCAATATGCATACTAGTCAAGGTAGATATTAGTTTTTCTATGCCCTTAAAGGGGTTGTCTCACTACAAGGATTGTTTTCTAGCTTACAGATCTTGCAAAAACAAGTCACTTTGCAATATGTGTCCATTAACAGTGTCCTTCCTATTCCTAGATATCCCCTCTTGTATGGGCTGCATCAGCTCCTCAGGTCGCTATAGCTACAGACCTGTTCGATCTCGCCTTATCGGCTACAGCCGCTGGTCACTATAGCTACAGACCTGGTGTCCTCAGCAGCTCATTCACTGCAGGCCAGTAGAAGCTAGTAAAACCAGTAAACCCGCCCCTGAATTCAAAATGAAACTGAGTAAACAGCACTGAAGTAAGAGGAATTGATGTAGTGAGACAACCACTTTAACTTTCTACCTACCAAGCTTTTTTGCGGGTAAACTTGACTTTTTGGAACCAATGTTGGGAGGGCACAACCTGAATTTTACTTATATTATTTGGCAAGTAAATTGTTCAAGTGCAATAGGAAAATATGGCTTTCAAGTTCCCACTTATTCATAGAGGATGTTTATTTAGACACCACAATTTCATGTGAAACGTAACAGTTTTGTAGTGAGACCTGCTATTTATATAGACTAGCACTACCAGCATCTAGCTATTTTGGCTGATTTGCCCTTATAGCAGAAGCCACTTTTGTCATCTTTCTTATCAGTTCTCGATCTCTAAGTCTGAATTACTGTAAGGCTATGTTCACACGGTGTAATTGCGGGGCGTAATTACACCCCGCAATTACGCCGGAGTTCGGGAGCTTGCGCGAACTCCGTGAATAATTGACATTTCACTTTCTCCCCGCTCGGCGTATTGTGGGAGCAGGGAGAGGAGACGTAATCCATAGTTCTCTATTGGGACGTATCATTGGACGTATTATTGGGACGTATCTCGCCCCGTATTGAGCGCAGTACGGCGCGAAATACGGGGCGAGATACGTCCCAACAATTGCCGTGTGAACATAGCCTAATAGTTAACATTTGGGTGAAATTTATCATAATGTAATTTGTCTATTATGTGTACGTTTAGCTATTTTATATTCACCTTTGCGATTTTTAGCTATGACATGCACTTAACATCAAATTTCCCTTCTCCAGAAGTAACTACTTCACATACCTTCTAATTGCTATGCTAAAATATCATGCTCCTAAAGGTAGGCCAAGGTTAACACACCTCACTGTCGGTATAAAATAAATGGAAATTCCCTTATTTCTCACCAGTCTTAAGGTGACTAGTCAGCAGTCCTATGTTCTCACTTAACAGTCTCTCCTACAATTAGCAATAAATGTATACAATTATATATTATCCGCCAGTCATATCTGACGCCAACACAAATATATTAAATGCGAAGAATTATTCGCTGCTGACTGCCATAAAAGCCATCAATCTGCAGAAGACTTTTTCATCTAATTTGAGTAGATCTGTTCTGTGTCCTTTTTTTAATTCCATTCCCCCTGTGATATCCACACATTTGCATTATGACCCAAAGAATCTTTTTAGAAAATAACTTATTTGTGCATTGGAACACAGTAGCTATGCACTGGTTTTAAGATCATCTTTTTTTCTGCTGAAAGAAATCAGTAAACACAGTAATGTCTTACAAAAAGTCATATTTCAATATAGGGTTTGGCCTGACAAGTTCCAGTGGGTATAAGACTTGTCCCTTGACAATACATGAAATATTATGTATTCGGATTATTTTTGTTTCATTTCCTTCCTAATTCAACTGTAGGTTTAAATGATTCTTAAGTATTCAGTTATAGTATGTTGCAAAGTAAAGACTAAAAATCAGTTGACACCAATATTATTAATACTGCTATTTAAAGGGGTGTTCTCACCATGTTGATTTATAGGGCCTACACTTCAAAAGAAGCTTCAGACTCCCACTTTCTGTTCAGGCTGTGGGTGGGTCTACATCGGTGATTGGTATATTAGCTCTGCTATTCATAGCTGAGCCTGTTAGAAGAACATTAGTGATAGAAGGTTTTAAACATCCAGGCAGAAGGCTACAGAGCTCTGGAGGTTTAAAATGTGTCAGTGGGAAAGATAAGCAAGCTCCTGTGCTACTGATAAGACACAGCTGGGAGTGATGTCACCAACCTGATCAGGGATGCTAAAGGAGACAGAGGTGGTTGGTTACCTATGAAAGCTTGTGTACACAAGCAAGAGATAAGAACTTTTCTAGCTCTGAAAGGAAGCAAAATCAGAACAGCAATGTATTTGGTATTAGTCTTTATTTACCTTTGTCTACAAGTTTACAGCTAACCAATGGAATGGGAACAACCTTTTAAGCTTTTTTGTTGCAGCTTTATTAAGTATATTTTCTCCTGTGCCGTATTTCTACTGTGTCAAGATAGTATAAATACTGCATAAAACCACAGTTATATGAATTTTTATACAGCCAAGATTGACTTAAATGTTTTTTGATTTTTTTTATCTTATACTGACAATTCTGGGACTCGCACTTATCTAAAAAATGGGCTCCCAAAACTCCTGACTCAAAAAGAAGATCTGGTCAAGCTTGGCAGGTTATTCTCCATTCATTTCAATGGAAGTTTAAAGCATAGTCGAGTGATTGCAGTCACTTCTCCATTCTTAGAAGGATGGGGGCCCGTTCTTAAGAAATGTCTTGAGACATTCATGGCATATTAATAAATTATGGCATAAGTCATAAATTATCTGAGATGATAAAAATAAAATTTCATGCAAATTGCAAGATGTACAATGTCGGAGACACATTATTTCCTATTGTGGTCATTTGTAGCTGTGTAAAATATATCACTAATAAATGCTATGTACTGCAAACTGTAGTCAGCTGTATATACAGTATACTGTGTTGCATATCTTATTGCTATTTCCATGGCCCACTTGCTGTTGGTGAGAGCTGTAAGGCTAGGGCTACACAGTGACAGTGAGGCAATGTAGCATTGTAGATGCTAGTGGGCCACACACTATTATTATGCTGCATTAAGGTATGTGACAAAAGGTATATACTAATAACATACACAAAAGCAACAACCTGGCAATTGATGCACAATGACCACTCTTTTGCAACCCCATCCTAAAAGAGGATCTTTGGCCACTCCTGAAATGTTCGTTTTAGTAAAGATTAGTAGTACTTGTGGAAAATCTTTCCTTAGATCTCGATGTTGTGTGATTTCCCTGTCCTTTCCCCTAGAAATTCATTACCAACTGAATGTGCATCCCTGTATAGATTGACAGGGGCATTGCTAGGGTTGTTAAGTATCTGCAGCACAAGCCTTGGTGTTATTTTGCACAATAGGGCTGGTTCACACAAGATTTTTCACAGCACATGAACTATGCCATGTATATGGATAAAAACATATGTTATTGTCACTAATTTTCCATGTTTTCCACATAGAAACTGTCCATAACCTAAGCGGTGCACTGTAAAATAAAAACCAGCACTGACAAATTTGCCTCTTTAAAACCTCTGATCTATGTATAACAGTATAATACATCTAAATAATCCAGCCCCCAAATAATATGCCTATAAATTGACGTTTTCTCTGTTGAGTCGTTCTCTTCTCCCTTTTTCCTTTCGACCTAGACTGCCATGAGGACTTCTTCCAGCCATGACTTGTCTCTGCATAATTTACCACACAAACATCCTAGAACCCTCACTTTTTTAGCACCTTCCTACTCTGTACAAACTTCCCATACAATGGTAGGTGGAGGTGTGAATGATGTGGTGGAAGCTGTATTTTGTGTTGGCACTAGGTCATATAAACACAATGGTTGCAGGGAGGAGCAGTTGGTGCCGTACAGGCCACAGCATTCTGGCACAATCTGGGTATATAGGTGTCCCCCCCTCAGAAGGTAGGGATATAGATGTCACCAGTAAGTAGAGATATAAGTGCCTCCTTAGTAGGTAAGGATATACGTGCCCCCTAGTAGGTAGGGATATAGATGCCGCAAATAATGCCACAAGTAGGTAGGAATATAGGTGTCCCCTTAGTAGATAGGGATATGTCGCCCCAGTAGGTAGTTATATAGGTGCCTCCTCAGTAGATAGGTATGTAGGTAACCCTCCAGTAGGTAGGTATGTAGGTGGAGGGGTAGGTATATAGGTGACCCCTCAGTAGGTAGGTATATAGGTACCCCCTCCATTAGTAGGTATATAGGTGAACCTCCAGTAGTTAGGTATATAGGTATCCTCTAGTTAGGTACAGTAATACCCTGTTACCCATCTCTACAGTATCCATCATTTCAGTTACATGACCATCAAGGTTGCAAAAAGTCTTGTTAACCGTCATTTCGCTTCACAGATACATCAATTCACGTTCAATATCCGTGAGTATGCAACCATCCTTATTCACTGCAGCTACTTTAGTTGGTGCAGTAAAGCCACATCATCTTTTACTATATCCCGCTTACAATGTTCTTTATGCCTTATTACATTGTAACATTATACTGCACTGAACAGTACTTTTTTGCCTCATTATCATTTCGTTATCCATCAAACTTTTCTGGAACATAACCCCAGCAGATAACGGGGTATCCCTGTAGATATAAAAGTGCAACTTCAGTAGGTATACAGATGCTTCCTCGGTAGGCAGATGAACAGGTGCCCACTTGGTAGCTAGATAGGCAAAAAAATAAAATAAATTCTAATAATAATTACATCACACCTCCAGAGCCTGTCTCGTGGCACACGGGAGTCAACATTAGGGCAGGGAATAGACATGCATACAATTTAGAAGAATTGCCTGTGTGAGGGGCCCACTGGGAATTTGCCTGATAGGGCAGATTGCCAGTCCAAGCCAGGGCAGCAGCTGCTTTATCACGGGTGATGCCCCTGCAGACTGATATTGTCCAATCAGCCCTGACAGACAAAGAAAATATAGGGGGAAACATAGGGGAAAACAATCTCTTTGAAAACTGGAAGGGGAACACCCAGCGGACTGGTTCAGTAATCCATTTCTGGAAGGAATAACTGAGAAACAAAATACACAGAGCTATATGAGAAGATGCTTCAGAATTATTTCATGGGAAGCACAAGGATAAACTAAAATAGACATATCAGTCGATGTTACAGGTCCTCTTTTAATGAACAGTTCCATTATAAGTATATTTTGTGGCTTGTATTGTTAGGTTGTAAGCCAAGAACCTGCTAAAAACTCTTACTTAGATTATCACAGCAATATTCGCCTGTTCACTGTTTTCAGAATGTTGACCAAGCTGTATTCACAGTCAACTAAAAACACAAATTTCATATCTAAAGGGGTTTCCTCATGAGGCTATTTAATAGGGCCTGCTTTTGACAGCCAGCTTCAGGCTCTGACTTCCTGTTGGGCCTGTGATTGGTTCCACAGCAGTGATTGGCATACCAGCTCTGCTTTTCAGAGCTGAGCCTGTTAGCGCGACATTGGTAATGAAGAGGTTTTAACAGTAGTGCAAAAGTTACAGATCTCTAAAGGATTACATTTTGTCAGTAAGATACCTAAATAAGCTCCTGTGTTGCTGATAAGACAAATCAGGTAGTAATTTCACCATTCCAGCCATGGTCTCATGGTTGGTAATCTACTGAACCTTTTTTTACACAAGCAGGGGATAAAATACATTAAAATACCATTAAAATACAAAGACACTAGGATTAGCAGATGTGTGTGTGTAATTATATACATACACACATACATACATACATACATACATACATACACTCACCCTACAAAGCCTCTACCTATCATGTGGAGAAACCGTTCGTGTTGTGAACCAAAGCTAAGCGCATTTTATGCCAGGCATGCAACTTTTGAATACGCCTAAAGTAGGTGCATCAAATATGCTAGCAATGATATGCTATGCACCTTTTTTTAGTATACGCCTAAATTAGGTCAATTAAATATGTTATACAAGGCATACCACACACCAGATTTTTGACAGGTTTATTTATTCAGGCGCATTATACACTCATTTAATGCGTCTTAAAACTGGTGTGGAAGCGCCTCTTTTCAGACATGTCACCCATAGGCATCTCTTTGGGCGACAGTTTTTTGGTGCACAATACACCAAAAATATGGTGCAGCCCTAATGGGACACGTCGCTCCTTGTGTTTCATTCTTTGTATTTGAGATTTGTAATAAAGTTGTTATACAGAAAAGAAGGACATTTCTTCATTACTTACTCAGACAGACTGGGTAACCATAGTAGCCCTCTGCACACCTCTCACAGATGTTTCCACCAAAGTTGGGCCTGCAGTAGCACCTTCCTGACCCCTCCTCACACCCGTGGGAATGTTCAGGGTTACAGCTGCAAGCTGGGGAATATTATAAATAAATTAATTCTAATAAGAGAATAATTTATTTTTTGGTTAAAATTTTTGTTAAAAAAACAGTGTCATAGCTACTCTAGGTTTAAAAGTACACAATACACCGACATGAAGACTGGGAACTCTGCCTACATGATCATGTAATAATAAGTATGGAAGCTAAAAGTATTCAGTGTCCTCAACCAAGAAAAAAAAAAAATTTGTTTAAAAAGTTTCCAAATCACAATAGATAGTTTATGACTGGCTTTTATGATGTGATTACTACATGAAGGAATAATCATGTACGGTCTAAAGCTTTTATACGCTTTTAAATTATAACTGGAGCCATCAATAAAATCTTTTGGCATATTTTGAAATGCTGGGATTTCTCTTGCACCTACTTCAATTTAACTACTTTAATACTATTAAAAATTCTAGGCTTTAAAGGGGTTTTAAAATTTTTTTTTCCTGAAATGCTCTCTTTTCCCCCCATGTTTTAAAGGTTTTAAGTTCCTGAGCAGGCTGTGATGGAGGGGTTGTGAAAAAAATACCAAGGGACAAATACCGGTCAGTTTATCCGACCGATATTTGTCCGGTTTGGGTGCAGTGCACACGGCCACTGGGGGGAAAGGCTTTTTCGCGTGAGGGAGAAAACCCCTCCCCCTTAAAATTTGGGCCTGCACAGATTTGCCCCAAAAACCCGAACGTGATTGTGCAAGCCAATGTTGGCGCCCCCCCAGGCGGAAAACCCGTGCAGGGGGATGCTGCAGGGTTTTCCATAGACCCCCATTGTGTTCATTTTCAGCCGGTTTTTCCCGGCGGTCTAAAAAAACCGCAAACCGGCTAAAAAAACGGCCAAAAACTGTCCCTTTGGGGACACCCTTAAAAACTGGGGAAAAAGGGAGTTGGCTTTAAATGTCCTGGTAGTTTATTTTGTCATGAAGGAAAGAAAACCTTGGGAAGAAAAATATTAAGCATTGTCACTAAAGAGAATACATAAAATTAGAAAGAGAGAAGATTCAGCATATTTCTATTTAAAATCGAACAGTTTAGTGAAAGAGAAAAACCTACATTCTGCCAAGACAACCTGTCTGATTCTTCTACATTCACAATGTATCTGTGTATTTACTTACAAAGATAACAGTGTCACTCAGCAGCTAAGTACTTAGCAGCCCTGATATGTTGGCTTAAGGCTACTGAGCTCTCCGTTTTTTTTGTTTTTTTTAAACAAATATTTTATTATAAGATATTAAATTACATTTTACAACATACTGTTTCGCTCACAAATAAACTTGCATTAGTCATTAGGCAAGTCAAACGAAAATTACACATTTCTTTATACATTCCAATAATCATAAATCATTGTTATACCCTCAAGTTTTCTTACAAACAGTATGTAAATATGCATTCTTATGGTATTATCCAAGGGGTTCATTTTTTATTTACTATATTATTTAAAAAAACCAAAAATCAATTTCAAAAACCCCAAAAAACGTTTAAACAAAAGTTCAGGCCCCAAAAAGTTTTGGAATGATAAAAATGTTAATTTTTACAAAGTTTGCATCAGGTTTTAAATGGAATTGCTATACTCAAAATGTTTAAAGAGTATAGTTAACAGCAATTAATTGCAAAGTAAATAGTTGCCTAGAAAGAACTTTTTCCCCAAAAAAACTTTTCAACTTCATTGGGGCCTCCCTTTAAAAAGGGACCACTAACATGTTTCAGTGTTTGTCCTTTAAAAAAGGTGGGGGTTTTGATGAAAAGGGCTGGAGATCAATTTCATGATTAAGTAGAATCACCCCAATGGACATTTTAAAAAGGAGGCTGGTCTTGGCATCATTTTTTTCTTTTTTTAAACCATGGTTATTTTAAAAGAACACGTCGTCTCATTGCATGCACAAAAGGGCCTAACGGGGAAAAAGGTATCGCAGTTGAAAAAAAGACCTAGTCAAAATTTCGCTCATCAAGGAATTAAGGAGAGAGGCCCATTGTTCCCAAAAAGACCCCAGGGGCCCAGAAAGACCAGCAAAACGCCGGGGCCATTCTTAAAAATGTTTTAGCTCGGATCGGGCTACCAGCAGTGCAGAGCTTGCTCGAAAAGGGCAGGGGGAGGGGGTGAGTGCATCTGCACGCATGTGAGGGGAGACTATGGAGCAAGGCCTGGGGTCAAGGGGGCAGCAAAAAAGCCCCTTTCTCCCGAAAAAACATCAGGGGGCGACTGATTTCTGGCAAAGGTACAGGGTGGGACTGCTGAGGACTGGGGTTAAAATCTTTTCTTGATGAAATCCCCCTTTGAATGTTTGGAAAAACTAAAAAAACTTTTCAAAACGGTTTTCGTTACCATCTTTTTCCAATAAACTTAAAATCAAACCTTCTTTTTTTCTTTTAGGGAAGGGAATCGCTCTTTTCCCGTTTGCCAAAAAAAACCCTAATGAAAATAAAGAATGGTACCGAATGTCCCCAAGAGCAACTTCCCCAACCGTCCAAGAGCAGTTTGGTGTCCAACAGCCTTTTCCCCCAGATGGGCCTTCCCTAAAAAAAAAGGTGATAATAAAGGGGTCAGGGAAAAAACATAGAAATTTTGGGTCCATGGCCTGGAAACTCCCCAATCTTAATCCCCTTGAGAACTTATGGTCAATCTCAAAAAGAAGGGGGGACAAACAAAAAAAACAAATTTTGACAAAAAGCAAGCATTGATTGTGCAAGAAGGATGCAATCAGTCAGGTTTGGTCCCGAAGTTGATTTAGAGCATGCAGGGGGAATTGCAGAGGTCCTGAAAAAAAGAAGGGTCAAAAACTAAAATATTGACTTTTCTGCATTAACTATTCTGTCAAATAAAAGCTTTTTTTAAAATTTTATGATTGCATTGTTTTCTGTATGTGATAAAAAAATTTACAAACACACATAAAAACCAGAGGGTAAAAGATAGGTGAAAATATAATTTTGTGTCATTTTAAAAAATTTTGGCATGATGTTGTAGTGGCCAAGGATTCCCATTTTTTTGGAAAAAATTACCCCATCCCACGGAATACCCTATATTTTCCCTTTCAGTTTTTCCCCTTTTGATAAAATGTCTTATTTTTTTATTATTATTATTATTAAATATTTTAAAAGGGCCCTTGATTCCCGGGGCTGTTACATTCAAAGGGGGTTACATACATAACTAAATCAAACGGTACAATGATAATAATTTAAGACAATTAGTGAAAGAGGGGGGAGGACCCCACCCGCGAGGGCTTACAATTAAAGGGGGGAAAGGAAGGAGGTGAGGGGCAGACATGTTTGAGGAGGAAGTATGACGCAAGGTTAGTGTAGGTTTTTAGGCAAACCTGAAGAAATGGGTTTTCAGGTTGCTTTTGAAGCTGGTGAAAATGGGGAGAGTTGTGTGTTGGGGAAGTGAGTTCCAGGTGTGGGTGAAGCACGGGGGAAGTCTTGGAGAGGTTGTGTGAGGAGCTGATAAGGGGGGAGCAGAGGAGAAGGTCTGGGAGAGGAGATTGCATGAGGGGAGATATTTGAAATTAGGGCAGAGTGTATGGGGGGGAGGTCATGAAAAGCCTTGTAGGTGGGTTTGAGCTTGAAAAAAAGAATTTTGTGGGGAAGGGAAGCCAGGAAGGGATTTGGGAGGGGAGGAGAGGGAGGGGGTATCGAGGGAGGGTGAATCGAAAGGGCACCGAGTTTAGGTGGATTGGGGAGGAGCGGGGGTGTAGCTGGGAGGCCACAGAGAGGATGTTGCATAGTCTAGGCGGGAGATGAAAGGGGATGGCCAGCATTTTTGTAGTGTATAGTTTGGGGAAAGAGCGGTGCGGAGATGTTTTTCAGGTGGAGGGACGGCGAGGTGGGGGTTTGGATGGGGGTTTTTAAGATAGAGCGGAGTTGGATTATCCAGGAACGGATTGCGAAAAGGGAGAGGTAGAGCCGTTGACTGAGATAGAGAGTCAGGGGGGGGGGGGTGAGTTGGACGGTGGAAAAATGATAGTTTGTTTTTCCACATTTGTTTTGGAATTTTGAGGGAAAAAGGAGGAAATGGAGGACAGATAGTAGGGATTGGGGGGAGTAGAGAAGTGACATCCCGGGCCGGAGATGTAGGTTGGGTATTGTCAGCATAAGGTGGTAAAGAAACCGTGTGTGCTATGAGCTGCCGAGGCCCCAAGAGTGTTGATGAGAAGAGTAGTGGGCCCGGGGACCCCCCAGGGACACCCCCGAGAGGGCGGGGGGAGGAGGTGGAGCGAGAATGAGGCGCTGAAAGTCCCATCAGAGAGGTCGAGGAGATCCGGAAAGAAACCAAGTCTGTGGTGCCGAGGGAGGAAGGATTTGTAGCAGGAGGGAATGGTGACAGTGTCAAAGGCGAGGACAGGTCCAAAGGGGGAGCACAGAGTAGTGGCATGAGGCTTTAGAGTTACTAGGTCATTGTGACTTTGGTTAGGGCGGTTTCGGTGGGGGTGGTGGGTCGGAAACCAGATTGTAGTGGGTAAGAAGAGATTGGGGGAGGGTGGGTGGGGCAGCTGAAAATAGAGTGCTGCTCGAGGGTTTGGAAGAAAAGGGGCAGTGGTGGGGCGAAGTTGGACAGAGAGGGGGGTCAAAGGGGTTTTTTTTTGTTTGTTGTTTTGTCTTAAAACTGATTGGCCTATAAGTTTTTCCTTTTTGTTTATAAGTTTAAAAACACAGTTTAATAAAAACTGCCATATTTAAGTCTTTCAGCAACTAGCTAGTCTATGCCCAGTAGCGGTTTCATAATGTTTTAGTCCCCTATATACGCATTTAGGGCCCCTGTATAAAAGGGGTTTATTTTTAAAACTCAAACTCTTTTTTCCCCTAGTAACCCATGGGCAATAAAGTGGTTTTTTTGGGCCCAAAACGGTTCTAATGTGCCCTTAGTCTTAATCCATTCCCTTAGTATACATTTCTTGGCTACCAAAAGTATCAAGTGCACTGCCTTGTGTCGTATCACTCTAGGCATGAGCAATTGCTTTTCAATAATAAAGATAAGGTCAGAGCCAGAGCAGCAATCTGGGTCCTGCTGACGAGACACAGCAGGAAATGACTTCACCGGCTTGGCCATTTGTAAAAAAGCAGGATAAAAAAACTGCTGTATCTTTTATTTAGCATAAACGCTTACTTAGTTTCCCTACTTGTTTAAACTTAATCAATAAGATGGAAATACCTCTTCAACAAAGCTTGACATTTTTCTACCTTGATATGTTATTATTCATTTTAAGCAAAAAGATAATCCCATTAGAATGCATTATACAATACAAAATACATACTACAGTAAGTAGTGTAAGTGAATTTGATTTCCCTGCATTGCCTTACTTCATTACTATAATTACTTCTGATGCATACAATTATGGTAATATCTACTATTCACAGACGATTGGCAAAACCTTTTCTGATTGCAAGGAGAGAAAAAAAATTGTATACAAGACTTACATATGCAGCTGTGTGGAGCTTCTTTTGGGACCCCAAAAGGCCTAAAATATCCTACAGCGCACTTCTCACAATTAATACCTGCAGTGTTATGCTTTAAGCGAGAAAAAAAAAACACACAAAAGGAAATCAAACTATTGTTCAGTTCAGGAATAGATAATCATGTATGTTAATATTATTATAGACGTAGTAAATGTAATCAAAGGATTACTCACAGACATGTCTTTGAAATATTTCCGTTGTGATATTCGTTTTAATTAAGGATGCCTGAGCTGCACAATAAAGCTTACCTTGTTCTGTCAGTTCTTGTTCAGAAAAAAGGCTGCGTGTTAATACAACACTGCTATATAAAGATACTGTTCAAACTTCCATTTATAAAAGTTTATAGAATTTTATCAATTTTACACAATTTAAGATTAACGTACTTCAAAGACAAAAATGATCTATATTGAGCTACAAATATCTACATTATCTTGTAGTATGAAAGCTTTCAGGATATTGCTACAGCAGTGAATACTGCAATAACGTTGGCTAATAGAGTAAAACAAAAATGTAAGTGTAAAGGAGTTCTTCAAGACTATATTTTTATTTGTTAAAGGGCTCTCAAGTGTATATTAAACTTTGTAATTCATTACTTACCTGTCCTGCTATGTAGAACCAGGCAAAGAGTCCTGTCCTCCCCCATCCCACGCAAACAATGTGACGTTCATTGTTCACATGGCCTCACTGGACGTTAAATCACACTCATTGGGTGTGCTTTGAAGCCAGGCTAAGCTCAGGAACACTCCCCTGTAGTGGGGGTGACCTGAGCAGAGAACATTCACTCTTATCAGCCTGTAGTTTGAAAGTTAATAGAAGTAATTATATTAATTACAGGGGAGGGGGACTGTTTGTTTATCTTTGAGTCCTGCTGGCAGGACTTACTAACAGTAATGGAAGCAAATGACAGCAGCTCAGAGCTGGTGGGCTGTGTACTGCTGTCATGAAAATGATATCTGCAGCTCTGTACAGTTTACATAGTGACTCATGAGTCCTAGCTAGCGTCATTATGACAGCAAGTGCAGAGCTCTGGGAGATTACACACCAATGTCAGCACAATGTCTAGCAGTGATAACTGTGGAAGGAAGTCCTAGATTGAAATGCAGTCTGGGAGTTGTAGGAAAGAGATGCTGGAGAACTACTGGCACTCCCACAAGCAGGACATTTTACTGCAAAAAGTGGATCTTATGACAGATGAATAAAGAGGCAAAAGAAAAAAAAAATACATGAAGATAAAAGAACATCTTTACTTTTCAATATAAATGTTCTCTATAGTGTTCTACCAAATCTTTAGAACTACCGGATCCTGATAATTACAATTCTTAAATATATCCGGTAAAGTAGTATATGGGCACATTATACCATCAACAATTCCTTTAAAGAACAAAGAATCAACCAGAAGAGAAGGGTGCAGTGTTCTGTTTAGTGCCTTCCAAAAAAACAGCAACTGTTTTTATATGGTGTGATCAATATGTTGTATGGTAATATTTATAGTTTTTCATTATAAGCTAAAGGGTTCAGGCCAACAAACCTCCTCCCACAAAAATTTATTTTATTTTGTTCATAATTTCACAGTTTAGAAAAACAACAAATCTGTCCCAGTTTTCAATTCTATACCATACAGGATAATGGTGCAATGTTTAAAATATAAAATGTCTTTAAAGGGTTGCTCCTACCATGCACTTTGATGGCAAATCAATAGGATAGCCCATCAAAGTGTGTAAAGGTGTGGGTCTCACCTCTGGAACACGCACCTATCTCAGGGACTGGCCCTCAAAAGTCTCGGCTCAGAATAGAGAGACAGTCGTGCAGTCAGGTGTCCGGCTCTCCATTAAGTTCTATGGCAGCTCTGATTTTTTAAACTGTACTTGGAACTCCGACGGAACAGAAAGGAGAATCTTGTGCAAGTGCAACTGCCTCTCCAATCTGAGCAGATACTTCCTGAGATAAGTGCACGTGCTAGAAGTGGGGCCTACACCTATCACTCTTTTATGGCATATTTTATTAATATGCCATAAAACTGCATGGTGGGAACACTCCGTTAAAGGGGTTTTGCCATGATCTCAGGTTGGCGTGGGATCCTCCAAAATGGGTATTTAATCACTTTTCTAAATATATGTCATTAAAAAAACGGAAGCCTGTGAGATCTACAGCCTTCCTTACATGCCCTTAGTTTCCCGACAGTTTACATTAGACATGACCAGGAGCTGATGTGGCGCGCTTGGCACCTTTTGGGGGCCATCACTTACTAGCGTCGCCGGGGCGCCTGCTAGTGCTTCAGGCCGCCCCCGCTCCCAACTCTCGGCACCCCACGGCCGTTCAGCTCCCCACTACCCCGCTCGTGTGCTTCGCGGGTACTGCGGGAGCACGTCAACTTTAAAGCTGGGACAGCGCGCCAATGATTGGTTTCACCGGGCGCTGTTCCTATTTAAGCCCTGCCTCTTCCCTACCACCTTGCTGAATCGGTAGTGCCCTGTGCCTAGAGAGGAAGCGTTCTGTCGTGTCTTATTGCCATTTCCGTGTATCTTACCCTTCTGCCTCCGTCCCTCAACCACGAACCTTTGCCGCCTGTCCTGACCTTCTGCTTGTCCCCAACTACGAGCCTGCCTTACGATTCTGTACCATGCCTCCCCTCGGCAGCCACCGCAAGCAAGTCACGACAGGGGTAGCGACCTGGTAGCAATCCGCCGCAGCAAGTCCTTCCCGCTTTGCGGCGGGCTCTGGTGAATACCGGACCTATTCCGCTCCCTGGCGTGGCTTATACCATCGCTTGCGGTGGTCCGGAGGATCCACTACTACTGACCGTTACACATTTGTATAGAGTATCCACTGGTTGTAAAGTAATTATCTGAGTAAACATGCAGATGCTCCCTGGCTCCCTGCTCAGCCCTCCTCCCCTCCCCCCCCTGCATCAGTTTGTGAACAAATGAAAGAACACTGCCTGCTTGGAGCTGATCTTCTCTCCTGTGCACAATACAGTTATCCGCTGTGGATTAGCCAAACAATGTTTGCTCAACTACAGAGACTGAATATCAGGAGCGTGCATGGGAGGTGGTGCAATGACATCACAGAGGAGGTACTTGTCTTTTTAAACACAGAAACACAACGCCCCTTTTTTCAAGGCTCAAGAGGGGAGTATCAGTCTGTTAGATAAGGAACTTACTTCTTGGCAAAACCCCTTTAATGATCGTAGTATCTGGATAACTGGGAAGATAAATACCATTGCCCACTTAAGAATGACTAAACACACTAGAAGTATTAATTTCACAACCTTAAAAATGTCCACGCAGTGCCTCTCTTATATGTCCAGCAGATTCTGGAGATTGCCTAACGCTAAGTGTTCAATGTTTTCAAACAAGTTGTTCTGCCCATTTAACAACACTATTAAGTCTATATTTTATATTAACATCATATACTCTAGTGCTGGATTTCATGACTGTTTCTTATGTGAAAACAAGCTAGATCATGCCATCTTTTGTAAAAATCCTATCCATCATCACAATCTGTACAATATATACATCCTTGAAATAGTCCATTTACATAAGTAACTACTTCAGAGAATTCAGCTTTCTCAACTACTGACTCACAAGACAAGAAACTACATGACACACTGTGCTGAATTATTATGTATCTATAACTCACAGACAGGGGAATTACATCAATAAAATATCCATACTTCATATATTATCTTATCTAGCAGTTACGAGGCATCATGCACATACTCACTCTACAGATCAGATTTTATTAGATCATCTATATTATAATAATTCTCGTAGACATGCTGGTTCCATGTTACTTCTAAGAGATATCTGGCTTGGTAGGTAGCAGTTATGCAAGACAATCTAATTAGTATACATAGGAGAGCTGCATAAGTAATTCTAGCTTTAAGGAAACAACTAATAACCACACAACCATACCACCTAGGCAGACACAAACATAACTTGGAAGCCTGGAGAATGCAAACACATAAAAGGTGAAGGGAAAATTTGTCTTTATCTACCTAAAATTATAGTGTTTCTAATATCAAGATTATAACCGAAATTGAATGAAGGCAGAAACTGCTCATTTGGTAGGGTAACAGCAGCAAGGTCTCATAGGTGGTAGGCTCTCCTGAAGAGGTGAGTTTTCAGGTTGATTTTTAAGGATTCAAAAGTGGTCTAACATGTCTGATGGCAATAACAAATTTGATTGACTTTAAATATGGAATCATTTTGTAAAAAGGTAAATCTAGTTGTTTTCACACTTGTATACCTACATATTAGTGTTGCACCTTCCATATCTGCTCCCTCATCTCTGTATATCTTTCTACTTGTGCTTTATGCCCTGCTGTTTATCTAGGGTTAACCTCCAAAATCCAAACCTCCTACTTTTGCCTTGAAGACTTTCCTCATGCTGCACCACTTCCCTGGAATTTGTTACTCCTAAAAGTCAGATTTATTCCCAACATCCCCAATTTCAGCTTATCCTAAAACCTATGTCACATTACTAGTATGGTAGAAAAGAGACAGATATTAATTTGTTGCAAGTAATCACCTAAGCCGTTTGAAAGTCCTCAATTGTTTCTGCTGTGACCAGCTCCTGAGGCAGCTATTCCACAAATTTACCCTTTTTTTTTTTTAGTAAAGAAAGATTCAGGGCTGTGGAGTTGGCAAGCCAAAGCCCCGACTCCGAAATTTCCCAAACTTCCGACTCCTGACTCCATCATACATGGGGCATGTTTAAGTGATAACTTTACTGTAGTAAAATGGTGACATCAGGCTGTTTATCGGTCCATTTTATGACGACTCCGACTCCTGCAAAATAGGCACCGACTCCACAGCCCTGGAAAGATGTACACTTTTTTTACAGTAAAAAAAAAAATCTTTTTCTCATCTTTTGAGGGATGTTTTTAGTCAGGCTTGGCACATTTCCTAATCTGTCTCCATTTTTACCAACCTCCTTCATTATGATTCCCACTATGTAAAATATGGCTGGATTGACGTACAAACACTTCTTGTGTCACCCCTATCTATTCTTTATAGATTGTAAGCTCTTGTGAGTAGGGCCCTGTGAGATTCTGTAATACGTCAAAAAAAGGCTAGAACACAATAGCGCACAATTAATACATGTAGTTCCCATCTCCTCCTTTCCCTTTTTCTTACAGGTAAATCTTGGGTTGCTTGATATAATATTAGGACAAAAAGAAATATTGTAATGCAAAAGGCAAATATATAGCTGCTTATATCATAAGAAACTAATATAATATGAAGCTACATCTAGGTCCCGGATTATATATTGTGCATTTATACTAATTACGGATTGGTTCTTAAAAGCTCTTTTGTCCTTGTTCTCAAGTATTCTCTTATTATTGCTATTAGGTGTTATCTACATTGGAAATATGTTCTTCAGTGCTGACAAAAAAAATAAATCTTCTAGAGCAGGAACTGAAGTGATGCTACTGGGACCTATGAGCTGAAGATACATTACATGCAAAATTAATATGAACTAGCCACAAAACTATCACAAAGACGTAAAATAGGTATTATTGACCAGAGGTAAAGTAAGCCTGTTCTAAAAGCATTTCCAAATATAAATGGTACACATCAATATATAATGGTTCAACAAAATTATTTTAAGAACAAGTACCTGGCAATTAATACAGACTCCTCCACCGCTGTATTGTCCATGTATGTCAAGACTTGCTTGTCGGTTATCTACGTCGCTATCATAATAGCAATCGGAGGCATGTCCATGGCAATTGCAAGCTATGGGGAGGTAACACAATAATCATAATGGTATTGTGATGGTAATAATTACAATGTCTCCACAATAGTATTTTTGAGAATATGAATATAAATGTACTTAATTTACAATAAATAGACAAATAGTCATACGCAGTATTGTGCATGTATGAGCATACTATATAAAGTGACTTGGCAGTATCTGATCAAAGTGATGTATTTGTGTAGTTGTGTGCCTTCTTTCAGTTTGATAGATGGTAGACTGAGGGTACTGTCTATGCACATGAGGAAACTGTAACCATGACTAACTCTGAACAGTGCATATATATGGAGTGGAATTTAGATGTAACATTTGATAACTGTGCTCAAGCATGTTCACAGCTACAGAGGCCCAAAAAGGCTTTTCTGTTCCCAAAGTTGAGCAATGTCAGAACAACAAACACTTTGTTGAACTCATCAAGTCACGCAGCAGTTAGCATTTTCTTCTTCAATCTATTATATAAACTTGGACAGTTAAACAAAGATGATGTCTAAGCTTGCAGAAAGATTTGGACTACAACTGTCCAAGATAATTCATCGCAGTGAGGGCTACAGATGGAAGATTTCAGCTTTGTGCAAAGAATAGGATTGCTGAAGCATAGAGATGAAGGGCTTATATTAACTGATTTTACTGATTGCACCATCTGACACTATGAGAGTTACTCTTAGGGCGCGTTCACACGGCACAGGACAAATACCGGTCGATTTATCCGACCGGTATTTGTCCGGTTTGTGTGCCGTGCACACGGCCGCAGGGGGACGGCTTTTCTCCAGGATGAGATTGGGTTGTCTCTGCAAGGCGACCAGACTACGTCCAGTGGTAAACTTCCCACATGACTGGCCGCTCCTGGTCTTCTGCAGTGTGGAAGTCAAGCGCACACACTTTCTGAGGTTAAGATTTAGCATTATGAAAATGCTGGTGCTCAGTCCTACAATTACCTTTGTACACCTAAGTGCCTAAAGATGTGTCTTGTTTTTGTGATGTTGGCAATGTTAATGGTGTTTTTGACCTTTATTTTGCTCTTCTGCATCCCAATTGTGCCAGATAACATGTACTACATTTATTGCATCTCTGCTTGCATTCTGTTAGCGGTTTCTATTAGGGACTATTCTATGCATCGTAACCTAAGGACTTCTTCACGTCTACCTTGTTGGTTTATGGGCAAGAATCATGTTATCTCTTAGGCTATGTCTCCACTGCACACAAAAATGTCAGTTTTTTCAGCATTTTTCATTTTCAAAAAACGCTGAAAAGAGGTCCCATAGACTTGTATAGTAAAAATGTTGTCTCCACAGCACTTTTTTTTTTCCAGCTCATTTTGTTACAAAAAAACAACTGAGCAGGGCAGAAAATTTACTATTGGAGTCTACGTAAAGCGGTGGACGCTTTTTGTTACATTTTTTGCAGAAATACACAGCAAATCTAATTTTGAAAACGAAAAACGATGAAAAAAAAAATGGATGTTTCAGTGTGTAGTGGAAACATAGCCTTAAGCTTTCAACACAGACTAAACCCAAACCACATTCAGGACCAATTTATTGAATCTCCCCCATGTTCATGACAGTGGAAGAGCTGACTTGGCTGTTCAGTGTCTTCACAGGAAACATCATTCCTTGTAATCTTTTTACATATAGAACTGAACAGAAATGTTTTCTTCTTTCCCATCCTTATGCGGCACCTGGATAAACAATCATTCAGAGAAAAGCACTCACGTTCACATTGATTGGCAGTGTCAATACTGGCAGGACGCCAAGGCTTCTGATTATAACCTGGGCAGCAGCGGTCACATATTTCTCCACATGTGTTATGTTGGCAGTTACACTGATATCTTAGTGATAAAATATAAAGAAAGTCAATAGCTGGACAGTGTATGTTTTGTTAACAATATTGATTACATGGATAAGTATTTTAAAAAAAAAAATAGAAAGTTCCCATTTTACATCATGAAATTTGAATAACTCATAACTTGGGTTCCGGAGTAACTTTTTGGATACATAACAAGCAAATGCTAAATAATTTAGGTTAGCAGAACAGTTCAGACCTTAGGTAAATAAATCAGTTAAATCACCCAGTGCGGTTTTCATCAATTCAAGTGAAAAATGCTCTAAATTACAATCCTGCTGTGCTTAGGAATGAATAGAAAAGTATGGACTACTGGTATTATACATAAGATGATGAACCAATACAAGTGTAGGGGGAATGTTTCCCCCCAAAACATTCAGGAACATCTGTTATGATCATGAGAGGATAGCACTAATAAGTGAGATTATCAAAAGATGGTTTTAGAGGAGCACTAAGCTTCTGAGCTGTGATGACATACACCGACCATTCAACAAATGTAGATTTTGTGGTTCACCAGTTGGAGCTTTAGAGCATAGTAGCAACAATAAAGTCGCAGTTAGGAAAGCCTGTACTACATTGCTTTTTTAACCAACTAAAATAATGTTTTTTGGCATCAGCCAAGAATTGTGGTAAAAGCATGAATGCTCTGGCATTCTGCTTTTAAATCAAAGTTCAGAAGCAGAGCTTTTATTTGCTCCCCTAAACAATAAGCTAAATCTACACGGGAATGGATTCAAATTAGCAGTATTAATAGCCTCAGTCAAATTTGTGAGTGGACTTGAACAGTTATGCAAAGAATAGAGGAGAAAACTGCATTGTTCACATGTGCAAAGCAAACAGACCTACCTAAGACACCTCTTAAAGACTAAAATGGATAAGTCAGGTCATGGCATTGATGTTTTTCACATATCAGATATCCTAAAACTGTATAATTTTCTATCTTAATCCTAAATAAAGTTTCAGCTTCCAATTAAAAAAAAAATCACTAAATATTATTGTTACATTCTAAAACATGCAAGGGATAGTAAGGCCTTGTCACCACAGCACCAGTTTGCAGCCGATTTTTAAGTCGGTTTGCGGTTTTGCAAACCGTCTGAAAAACCGGCCGCAAACTTTACATGGGGCTCTATGGAAACCCGTGCACCCGTGTTTCAGACTACATGTTCATTCTTCCGTCCGGTTTTTGGACGGAATATGAACAAGTGTAAACGGCCCTAATACTAGGAATTTTTTGTAGATCTCATAAGGGTGTGCTGGATTTTTTGTTTCTTTACACTATTAGTAGTGCTTCTTCTTTCCAGGGTGTAGAAACATTTGGCAGAAATAGATGTAGTATCTAACATATAATGTTGTAAATAAAGGTCTGGTCTGGACCCCTTGCCTCTCCTGAGTGCTGTGAGTACTGTTAATTTGACCATCCTTGGCCTTCTTGATGTTGACAGTTTCTATGCTTGCATTTTCCTTACTAGGAGCAACTATTAATTGCAACTACATGTGGCCAACAGTATTATCAGGTCCCCTGCAAGTTGATCTGCCCTAACTCCTGCATTGGCCACTGGTTCAGTATTGATCCACGACCACCAATGAAATAATGTATATATAGGGTAGACAAGAGAGAACACAAAAGTAAGAGCTTGGGACACAGGTGACTAAAAACACTAACTTGGAACGCATGACTGAAGACGTTTGGCACTCACAGGTAAGAAACTAGGGGCTGTCACTTCATAGACACCTTCACTAGGCCAAGCACCCTTACATTGACAGTCTATTCATAATTCAAACAGATAAACATATTGGAGCGATAAATCGGAAGACGTGACATTATGAATACCACGCATTACTTACAGGTTTTGATTGCCAAAACTCCGTACACTGCAAACATTAGCATGACCATGGCATACACAGCGTCCTCCAATACTTATATCCTTAATACTGTAGTAATACTATGAAAAATATATATTCAGTCATTGGTTGAAAATATGCAGTTTAAGTGAAGAAAGAAACATTAGATAGGAAAAAAACACCATCAAATACTAATGTAATATTTCTGCATTAGAGTATTTTATTGTTGTATTATCCTAAGTCTGATGGACACCCCTGACTTTCTCCACTAAAACGGAGTAGTACTGCTTAAACCTAATAAAAAGGTACCCACTCCTTACCTCCAACAATTACAAAAACTTCTGCATAAGACATGGGAACTAATTTTATCACCAAACCCGTTCCTGTTTTATTTTATCAGTATTTCACCAACTGGTTGTCTGCACCAGTCTAATCTGTAACCAGATAATGCATAAAGAAGCTTTACCATTTCCAGATAAAGCGAGAAACCCCAGCACAATATAACACACCAATAAGCTGCTCTTTTACGCAGCCAATCAGCTGCCTTTAACATACACTACTCTCCCATTAACCCCTTCAGATCCTTAAAGAGTACCTATCACCTCCATACAAACACACAAAATATTATAGTACATGAAATGATTTCCAATACATGTCATTAACAATCCAGAGAATTTACCTCATTATTACAGGGACACAGATTTTAGCTTCACTTTGTTAAGCATAGCTCATTTTCTAATATGATTTCTTCTGTTGGGAGATACCAACTGTGCAGGGGAAGCTAAGGATATAGCTTCTTGTACAGGGTAATCGGAGTCTCTTACTACATACAGTGCAGCAGGCACAGCACACTGAGGACATGGTTTGACAGGATTTACCTATTGCTTCCAGCCTCCTCCTCCATAACATATAGGCATCCAGATTACACTGCTGCTAGTGTATTAATATCCAGCACAGAAGTAGACTTCCTGGCTCCCCCTTTTACAGTGGACTCTCCCAGTTCAGAAGCAGTTACTTTGACACAACTGTCAACACAGTGATCCATCAAGCTGTCATGTGCCAACTTGACCCAACTTCAGACCTGTCTTAAAGGGCGCTTGAATTACACCTGAATTACAGGTGAAATGTTTTAATTTTCCTAATGAAGCATATTTGAGAGAGTGTTTGTGTTCAAGTCTCCTGTTACTTCATGAGGTTTCACTGGAGGGGATAGATATTCTTTAAAGGGGTTTTACCACAATAGATAATGATAGCATATCACTAGGATATGCGATCATTGTCTGATAGCTGAAGGGCCCATCTCTGGGCACCACACTTATCTAGGGAATGGTCCCCTGAAAGTCACAGCACAGACTTGATAGCTGGCCACCATTGCACAGTTACTCTTCATTCTGTTCTATGGGAGTTTGGAGTGTGTTCTACTCTACTCGGAACTCCCATACAAAAGAATGGAGAGCCGTGTGCAAGTGCAACCGGCTCTCCAGTCTGCTCTGTGTCTTTCAGGGGGCTGGGGAGGGGTAGCCCGTTCCTGAGATAGGGACAGGTCTCAAAGGTGGGAACCGCATGTAACAGACAATGATGGCATATCCTAACAACATGCCATTATTTTCCCGCATGGTAAAACACCTGCTGCTGTTAATGGTGGCTCTATAATGGTTTATGTGGTGTACAGATAACTTTTCCATTTTGTCATTATTTTTGTCTGGTGTTGTTCATTTACCTAATTCTAAAACCTTCTAAGGATCAGATGTTTTTTATTATTTCCTGATTCTTCAAACCATAGAATTTAAAGAGGTTGTACTTTCTTTTTCTCATAACATATTTACATTGTTTCTCGTTACACTGTTGAGATTAAAAAAGACACAGGTTCATCAAGTCCAACCTCTACTGTGTTGATCCAGCGAAAGACAAAAACCTATGCCAATTGCCCCATACATGAGAAAAAATTCCTTCCCATCTCAAAATATAAGAAAATAATAACAATAAATTCCTAGATCAATGTGTCTTTTTTAATCTTCTCATAACCTGTAATATTATATTTTCCAAGAAAGATATTCAGACCCTGGCTAAACCTGTTCTATGAATCCACCATCACATCTTGCAGCAGGAAGTTTCACGGTCTCACTTTTCTTACAGAATTAATGATTCTGAAGACTAAACCTTCTGTAGACCTAGGGGGTGCTCCCTTGACAGGGCTACAAGGCTTGGTATAAAAGGATCACATGAGAGATCTCTGTACAGTCCAGCTGTTAATGTACATTATTTCATATACAGTGAAACCGCTCCAAAAAATGCATTGAGAGGAACACTTCTATGTTCAGACAAGAAACAATGTTATGGATTTTTAGCATACAATGTGCATACTGGAAGAAGAGGACAAGCCTCCTAAAAGACCTTTTTATGCAATCTTTTGTGGTTATCCCTTGATATCACAAATATATAACTACAAAAAGTTGTGTTTCCCCAATTTAGGCAGTGAGTCTGCACAATGTACAGTATCAGACAGTAGGTATATCATTACTTTAAGACAGACCTGCAAAACTTGGCATGATGTGGTGACTCAAGCCACCCGCTAATGCCCCTGACCTTCTGGGAATCCCTCTATAGAGACTGGACCACCCAGACTGGGACTGCCCACTTTGGGGTGTAGTTTGCATAAGCACCACCACTTTGCAGTATGTTGTGCAGGCCTGCTGTAAGAACTTTTATCTGTAATCTTTCTTTTCGTGTACAAGGGACACAATATACTACGATTATATATATTTACAATATATAGGTTACGCTTACCCAATGGTACTTACCCTCCGTGTTACGGTTTGATCTTTCTCTGCTTTTGATATTAAATGACCAAGAAGAGTGTTTGTCCTGAGGAACCGCATTCTTATGTTTGTAGCCTTTGTAAAATCTCTCAGTATAGGAGAGTCCATAAAATGCTTGGCACCAGGCCTTCCACTTACCAGTCTCACCACCACCTGAAATTTATAAGAACATAGTCAGTTTAGACCTAAAGAGATTGTCTGGTTTAGAAAACCCATTTTAGAAAAAAAACATCATATTAGAACGATATCTGAACAAAATCCTGTTGTGGAGCCTCAATCGGCTACAGCAAGGCTATGAATAGCATTTTCTGGTCTGGAGGACCGACTGCATCTACCATAGATGTAACTTGAAGCTCTTGGACCCCAATTAAAAAAGTTAAATCGGGCCCCCTGACTATTAAGTGCTAATTATAATACTGTTTTCTCCTTATGTGGCAGAAGAGCTTTTGGGCCCCCCTCAGGCTTCAGGACCCGGTAGCGATGGCTACCTCTGCACCTCCTATAGCTACGCCTCTGGCATCTACATATGGGAACTGTGTAAGGTTTCTGGTTCTGTCGAGTTCACCACAGACCACTAGGGTGTTTATTTCTTATATGTGTCAATTAATCTTTATTTCTTTCTTTCAGTGAAGAAACACTCAGCCAGAAAAAAAAATAGCAAGAAAAACCATGTAAAGCAGCCGTCCTCTACCACATACCAAAAGTGAGCAAAGCCCTTGCACTCTCCTGTCTGTTACTGTCAGTAGCATATTCCTGCCTATCCTGTCTATTGCAATACAATTCAAAATTTTAAACCCCTTCAATTATTAGTAAAAGTATGATCTTTACAATATTCTTAAAACTTGTAGTTACAATTAGAGATGGGCGAATTTCTCAAAAATTCGGTTCGCTCACTTCACCGAATTTCCCGACAAAAAAAAATTCGGTCCGAATTACTTCGGGACGAATCACATTAAAAAACAGCTATTTCCAGGCTGCACAGAGCCTGCAGGGTGCTGTAGAACGTTGTGCCATGCTAAATATGCAGAGGGAGCTTGGTTTGGTCTTCATACAATGTTGTGTTTTAGTATGACACGCAGATGACTGCCGCCGCTCTTAGAATCGCTTCACTATAAAATTCTCTGGGCACTTAACAGGGCAAAACTGACCAAAAAACTGAAGGGGGAATGTAGCCTGATAAAGTCAATGCAGCGACAGCTGGAAAAAAACAAGCCGAGAGCTCAGGTGGCAACATGAGTGACAGAGTGTGTAGGTGATGGCACTATCAACAGCAGCATGAGGTCAGACAGTGGCACAATGACATTCTGGAGGTGGCAAAAACAGGAGTAGGCCACAGAGTGGCACAATGACACAGTGTGGAGGTCACGGCAGCAGCCACAGCAGCAGCATGACATTCTGGCACAATGACATTCTGGAGGTGGCAAAAACAGGAGTAGGCCACAGAGTGGCACAATGACAGGGTGTGGAGGTGACGGTAGCAGCAGCATGAGGTCAGACAGTGGCACAATGACATTCTGGAGGTGGCAAAAACAGTAGTAGGCCACAGAGTTGCGCAATGACAGAGTGGAGGTGACGGCGGCAGCAGCAGGAGGTCAGACAGTGGCACAATGACATTCTGGAGGTGGCAAAAACTGGAGAAGGCCACAGAGTGGCACAATGACAGAGTGGAGGTGACGGCGGCAGGAGCAACAGCATGAGGTCAGAGAGTGGCACAATGACACAGTGTGGATGTCACGGCACCAGCAACAGCAGCAGCAGTATGAGGTCAGAGAGTGGCACAATGACAGAATGTGGCGGTGGGTGGCAATACCAGCCCCTGGTAAAGATGGTTGGTGGCAGATGGAGAAACTGTCAGCATATGTGTGGCATCAGGCGGGTGGCGGCATCAGAATAGTGGCTGAGGCAGGTAGTTTGAACCCACACTCATTTTTCACAGTTTGGGTGAGGCGTCATGGCTGATGTAGTCTGACGCCTAAGGCATTGGTGTGTGGAAATCCTGGCCGATCCACGCCTGATTCATCCTGACAAAGGTCAGCCGTTCCACATTTCCCCTGGACAAGCGGGTTCTCCTTGGGGTAACGATGGCCCCCGCCGCACTGAACACCCGCTCTGATGCCACACTACTGGCCGGGCAGGACAGCTTCTTCACTGCAAACTCGGCAAGTTGCGGCCACACATCCAGTTTGGGCTGCCAAGTAGTCCAGCGGATCTTCTAACTGGGGTGGCAGAGTGCTGTCCAAGTAGGCCACCACCTGTTGGTTCAGGGTCTGCTCCAGTCCTGCTGCTGATGGCGACTGCCCTCCTCACTAGGCGGGTGAAGGAAGCTGCTCATCAGTGATTCCAGACTTAGGTTACTACTGATGGAGCTGGTACTGCTCCGACCCCACCCCCACCTTCCCCCAGCAGCCGCGGCAGTAGTACGTGAGCGCTGAGGAACCCACCGGTCAGACCTGTCAGAGGAGGGACGATGCCGCACATAGGCAGCGGCCAACTGACTATGGAGGATTTTCCTATAATATTGAAGTTTGTCCTCCCTCTCAATAGCTGGGAAAAAGGCTCCCATTTTGGACCGGTAGCGAGGGTCCAATAGGGTGGAGAGCCAGAAGTCATCCCTCTGCCGGATGCCGACTATTCGGCTGTCACTAGCCAGGCAAATCAGCATGCTGCGGGCCATCTGCACAAGTGACTCAGAGGGGCTCCCTGCCTCCATCTCCACTGTATACTGCCACGGTGCTTGCGGGTCATCTGCCTCATCTTCCTCATCTCCATCTACCTCCAACTGCTCCTGCTGCTCCTCTCTTGTCACCTGGGTAGAAAATCCACTCATTTCACCAGACAATGCTTCTGCTCGAATGTCGTCCTCCTCCTCCATTTCAGTCCCCACAGGACTCATGTGGCCGCGAGATGTAGTCGCCACGTCTCCAGTCCCCTGCCCAGACAGATTTTTCAGCATCTGTTCCAGGACATGAAGCAGTGGAATGACGTTATTCATCCCGTAGTCCTGGCGACTGACAAATAACGTGGCCTCCTCGAATGGCCTCAACAAACGGCAGGTGTCACGCATGAGCTGCCACTGGCTGACATCAAAGTTACACAGGGGAGTACTCCTGTCCGCCTGGATCATCAAAAATTCGTTAATTTCCTTGCTCTGTTCATACAATTGGTCCAACATTTGCAGGCTGGAATTCCAACGGGTGGAAACATCACATATCAGAGAGTGTGTTGTGGGAAGCCGTTCTGCCGCTGCAACTCGTGGAGGGTGTTGCTGGCTTTGTAGGATTGGATGAATTTCATGCACAGTTTGCTGTCCTTTTTCAGAATCTTCTGAAGATCGGTGGAAGACTTCAGGAACCTTTTCACAACCAGATTGAACACGTGCGCCATGCAGGGCGCATGGACCATCCCTCCTCGGTGCAGCGCGGACACCATGTTCCTCCCATTGTCCGTCACCAGGGTTCCGATTTGCAGTTGGCGCGGAGAAAGCCACACATCGATTTCTTGCTGCATGACGCGGAGCAGTTCCTCCCCTGTGTGACTTCGTACGCTGAGGCAAGCCAGGTGTAGAACTGCGTGACACCGCTGTGCCCTACACAGGTGGTATGGTGGAGCAGTACTTGTGGAGGCCGAGATGGTGGTGGTGGTGGAGGAGGAGGCGGAAGCGGACATTGGCGCAGGAGCCGCATTTTGACAACGTGGAGGAGAAAGCACCGTCTCCTGTCCAAGTTGTTGGTGTGCCTGGGCAGGAAGCACATTCACCCAGTGAGCCGTAAAGGACATGTACTGGCCCTAACCGTAGTTACAGCTCCAGACGTCCGCGCTGCTGTGCACCTTGGAACAAACCGATAAGCTCGAGGACTGGCCCACCTTCTGGTCTACATATTTATGAAGTGCTGGTACTGCCTTTTTGGAAAAGAAATTACGGCTTGGAACTCTCCATCTTGGCTCGGCATAAGCCATTAGTTCTCTGAACGGTGCAGAGTCCACCATTTGGAAAGGGAGGGACTGCAGTACCAACAACTTGGACAGGAGCACGGTCAGCTGCTGCACCTTAGGATGGTTGGACGCATATTGTTGTCTCTTTGCAATCGCCTCGCTGAACGACTGCTGGCGCCATGAGTAGCAGAAGCATCTGGACCGGGAGATGATGTCAAAGAGAAACACTCCCTTCTGCAGAGGTGGTGGAGCCTTGACTGGCTGCAATGGCATGCGTGCCACTGGGCGCTGCTGCAGCTGTTGCTGCGGCGGCAGGATGGACCACCAAATCTGAGCCACGTTTCTCCCAGGCCACCGGATGGTGATGCTGCATGTGTTGACGCAGGGCCGTGGTGCCAACGTTAGCTCCCTGGCCACGCTTCACTTTCTGCCCACAGATTCTACATATACCCATATTCGGCTCCTCCGGTGTCTTAGCAAAGAACTGCCACACCGCCGAGTATCGGATTTTACCGCCAACGCTCCGCACTGAGTGACTACTACCGCCGCTGCCTCGCTGAGCCCCTGTGCCGCTACTTTCTTGGACCTGTGAAGCGGGTTTTTTACCCCGTGGCCGCTTGGCTCCCGACCTCACACTGCTGCTACCCTGCTGACTCACGGCCACACAACCCACTTGCTGGCTGCGCCGCTGCCTGACGCGCAAGCGGACGCCCTCTTCTCCTGACGATGATGAAGCCCTTGCCTCACCTGGCTTCCAAGTGCGGTCGGCTACATCATCATCTATTTGTGTTACATCGTCACTGCTGTCCTCATCACCGGTCTTGGTATGCAGAGGTTGACCCCTCACAACATGACCTCCCATGCCACTCTCAAAATCTATACTTTGCCGCCTACTGCAAGAAGCCGGGGATATTGGCCCCATTTCTTCGCTGCCAAGTAGCTGCTGAATGCCCTCCTCAAATTGTTCATCCTCGCTATATAGTGGCGCTGAGCCCAGACCACATAGTAGATCTCTGGCTGAGGGAACCGATTGGACAGAGGCGGGTTGAGGACAGGTGAGGGCTGCTGACCCGCTCCCGGGCCATGCCAACTAAGGGTTGTGTCTGACGTTCCCACCGACTCTTAGCTGGAGTTGTCAGATGTCATCTGGTAGGAAGTGGATGACCTAGTCAACCAATCAAGAACCGTTGGGTTGGTCGTCAGTACACGGACGCTTGATGACAGCGGCAGATGTGGCCGCACCGAGTGACCCGTGCTGCGACGTCCCCTTGCTATGCTGCGACCCGGGCCTGCTCCAGGAATGTTTGTGCCTCTGCCACTCGCAGGTGAAGAGCTTGCCACCTCTCTGCCTGACATACTGTTTGTTCTAAAATGTACAGACATTGTTTGATGTAGATATCTGTATATGATAAATACACACCCTGTATTTGACTCCAAATGAACCCACTAAGAAGCTTGGGTAACCCTTGGATATAAATTGCTCTCCACAAATGGGCAGGAAAAATTGACTTGTATGTGCCGTTTAAAAACTCTGTGTATTTTACTGAATATACTGAATATAAAAGCACAAACAGGCTTAATTAACCTTCAGATATGAATTATGCTACAGAATTTATTCTGTGGCGGTGAAAAACAAAGTTTCTTTTACTGAGTACAACTGCAGAAAAATACTTAATTAACCCTTGGATGTAAATTGCGCAAAAGAATTGAGCAGCCAAAAACTACCAGCTTTGTAGCGTGTTACAATGGCGTGTGTTTTACGCTACACAACAAGAGGAAAACTTGTAATTAACATTCGCTGGTGAATTATGCTACAGGAAAAATGTAGTTTTTGGCAGTGAAATAAACGTTTTCTTTTAGTCACCACAGCAGCAGAACAATGCTGAATTAACCCGTGGATGTAAATTGCGCAAAAGAATTGAGCAGCCAAAAATGAAGTGGTATTTGTATTGTAAAAACGCTGTTTCTTTAAATGAATACAACAGGAACAGGCTTAGATCCCCCTTGGATATTCAATGTGCTGTGAGCAGATAGCATTAAAAAGTATATGCAGCTGCAGTGGACGCACACTGGACTTCAGATCCAATACCCCACAAAATCAGAAATAGAACGTTAAGAGAAGCAGTCTCTGAGACAAGATGAGACACCCCCCAAAAATCGCTGTATAAAAATCAGTTCTTTAGTATCAGCTACCACAAGCAGCCGCGGCAGCACCTTCCCTGATCAGTACAGTGAGAGGAGTGTGAGCTCCCAGCGTCGCGCCCGGACTTATATAGTGCGGTGACGTCACAGAATCCCACAGGTCTATGCCCTTCTTCCTCCCAGAGTGCTTTGCCACATGTAACGCCATGTGCTCGCAGCCAATTTATCAATCAAAAGCACACTTCGTTCACCCGAAGTACCCCAAACTTTGACTTCGTTCAGAACCAAAGTTTTCCTGAAATTCTAAACGAATTCCATATCGTTAGAATCAATTCGCCCATCTCTAGTTACAATCCATTAGGGACATACTTATTGAATAGGCCACTGAATAAAACTGCTTTAAAAAAAGACTACACTTGGCAGAAGCAAAGCATATTCTTGCTAATTCAGTATGCCCTCTCCAAAGTACAGCTTAACTAGCAGTGTCAGAACTTGCGTTTCATCTCACTGCATGTGATCCTTATCTTATTACATACCAGTACAATTAAATTACTTTATTGCTAATCTAGCAGTAAGCATGGAAAGGTAAGCATTCCCTTTCATCATTATCTAACACATAGGAGGTTCCCAAGTTTTGGCAAGTCTACCACGTGCAATAAAATCAATTTATTTCACTTGGAACCAAATGACACAAACAGATGTTCTATTTTTTCAGGTATATCTTGGGCTCACAATCTGTTTCTTCAGCCACTATTAATCCTGTTATATGAATACAAAAAGAAAAAAAAAGGATTGAGCAACTACCTCGTCCCTTGTATTATACCTGTGACGGAAGGGCGTTCTCTTCGGGTCAAAGAGTCTTTCATTATGTGATCTTTATTGTAATCCTATTAGAACAGCAGTCTTTGAAACTTAAGCACCTTATTAAGAATGAAGCTCAATGGTACCAGATGTTTTTGCACATGGTTGTTTTATGGTTGTGTACAATCTTCTCTTTGGATTTCACACAGAGCAGCAATGAGTTTTTTAGAGTTAAATTCCCAAAAATCTAAATAATGAAACACAATTGTGGCATGTTCCATTCTAATACAATGGTAAATGGAGATACCATACTGCAGCACATGGAATTCCTATGTTTTATGCTTCAGAGCCATAAGGAGACTATGCTTCATTAGGCATACTATAGGCCTTTATTTAAAGGGGTATTCCTACCATATTGATTAGCTTTAAACATATAGGCAAAGTTAAATAAAAAGCATTACCAAATACATTGCTGTTCTGATTTTGCTTCCCTTCAGAGGTAGAGCAGTTCTTATTTCCTGCTTGTGTACACAAGTTAACCATCATCTCTATCTGCTCTCATTGCTCCAGCTACAGTGGCTGACCATGGTGAGGTCACTCCCTACTATGTGTTATTAGTAAAACAGGAGCTTGTTTCTCTAAACTTTAACCCTTCGGAGCTTTGTAGCCTTCAACCTTACTGTTTACAACCTTCTTTTACCAATGTCCCTCTAACAAGACTTAGCTAGGGATAGCAGAACTGATACACCAATTACTGCTGTTGAACTACCAACAGCATGAACTGAAAGTGAAAGCCTGAAGCTGGCGGCAAAGAGTAGGCTCTGTGAAACAGCATGGTGAGAAAACCCCTTTAACTTTTTGGTGGATTTATATTAAAATTAATTCCCCTTTTTTAAGCTGACCAGTTGGATCTGACTACTAGCCTCCTAATGATAAGCATTTAGTATTATAGATGGCCATGGGTGGAATACATAAAACATTCTTTGTATGATAGCAGCTCTCCCTTGTGAGAAAGGGCCCAAAACAGGACCTCCCTCTATGAATAAAATATGCCCCAGTAATGTATATAGACATAAAGGGTGAGATGTCTGAAATTGACGGTGCTACGTCAGTTTTTAGGCGCATTAAATAAGTGTAAAGTGCACCAGAAAGTCCGACCCTATAAAAAATCTGGCATCAGGTATACCTTGCATAGTAAACATAATGCGCCTAAAAATGATGCGCTTTGCACCTCAATAAAGAAATACGCCTATTGAGGGTCATAGCACTTCATTACAAGTGCATATGTGTTAGGCACATTTCACATTTTACAAGTATGTGTTAGGCGCATTTCATATATTTGTAACGATAAAACTATGCGCCTCCGTGCAGATTGTGCCTCAATAGGGGTATTACATACGCTTCTAATGATATGCTATGTGCCGTGGTTTGCGCTAATCGCGGCACAAAACATTTAAAATGTGAAATACACATATACTGTACACTTATAATGATGTGTTATGTGCCTCAATAGGCACATTTCGTTATGGAGGCGCACAGCGCATCATTTTTAGGCGCATTTTAGGCGCGTGTCGGTCCCGGCATACAATGCGCCTAGTTTTGGTGTACGACAGTACATTTACATCCAAAATATGGTGTCAAAAGCGGTTGTAGCGCAATATAGACCAAACAAATGCCATTGGCGTGTTGGGAAATGTCGCCCAAATTGTCCTCTTCAGACAACCAAATGAATTAAGTTCAACTCAAAACTACACCTAGCATTCTCCCTGCTTGAATAAAGTTTTGACAATGACTGACAAAAAGTGAATAGTCGATTGTGATAGTTAAAGGGGTTGTCCCATTTCACATATTGATGGCATTCTGATTGGATATATCATAAATGTGTGATAAGCTTTCTCGACAACATTGCCCTGAAAAGTCTTGGTTGAGAACGGAGAAGTGGCCGCGACTCTTCCATTCATTTCAATGAGAGTTCCAAGTAAAGTGTCAAAATATCATAAATGTGTTAGATGTGAAAACCCTTTTACAAACATTTTTTCAGGGAAAATTGAAGCTAACAGTTTGAACCTCGGGGTCATGCTTTAGAGGTAGTTTTGCTAGAATATTGTGGAGCTGTATGATAGATGAATCCACTCAGACTACTCAAATTGCTATTCAAAGACTTGGCAGAACTGACTTGGCCAATGAAAAGAATGGCAACTTGCTAACATTTTAGCTGGTGCATGAGCGAAGGTAAATGGAAAGTGTGAAAAAGAAGAGTATATATTTAGTTTAAAATAAACTCCACACTATACCCTTAACACTGTAATAACAATACTCCTATTAGCCTTCTAAATGCCAATCCTGACAAAATATCTCTAGAGTTGCAGACTAATAGTGAAAAGAAACTAACTTGACTCCAATTGGTCCTACCTGCCAGAAATGTATATTTTTGCAATATGTTATATGCAACTTTCTCTTCCAGTCACTAGTTATCGGCAAGAAGAGTAATTTCCAATCAGGAGCACTGTATTACTGAACCAGTATTTTTGGCACAGAGCAGATGCCACTTAGAAACTTTTAATTAGATACCTCAAAAATGTATTACTACTTGTACAGTGCCTATCCTAAAAAGAAAGGGAACGGCTTATGTTGTGGGTATTGCTAAATCTACAGACTCTTCTTGACTAATCCTTATTTCTTCAGACTAACTTACCGTAAATGTCTTGAAGTGGTTGACCCACAAAGAATATTATTAATAGTTAACCTCATCCCCAAATTATGAAAAACATTGGTATTTTTATTGTTCAATGAAACGTAAAATGGAAACTTTGTAAAATGCTCATATCACAAAATATTCCACAAATAAGGCTACAACACCTGCAATTATTCATGTATACTATCTCCTCTGAGATGCACTGAAAAGCTTTAGAGGCATCTGCATCACCACACCAGCGATCCCTCTGCATACCTGACTGAGAAAAGAGAAAAGCAAGACTATGCATTCGTGCCGACCTCAGTAGATTTACTGAGCTGGACACAACACAGCTATTGGAAAGAACCAGCAGATAGTGCTATAATAACATTAGTCCTGGAGTTTCTGGTGATATGAGCATTTTGCAAATTATTGTAAATGCAAAAAATTAGTAGTTTGGAGCCGGCTAAAACAACAAATAATATTCTTCATGGGACAATTCCTTAAGAAACTCGGTCAGATTTATTTTATGCTCTCTCTCTAGAATCTGCCCCTCCCGGCATGATATCAGTTTTCCACAGAATGTGGGAAGGGATTGTCCCATCACTCGGCTTTTGTTTTTTTTTTTTGTTTTGTTTTGTTTTTTTTGTTCCAGGACGACCATTGTGGGCGACATGTATGAAATTTGGCGTTTAAATGCCAAATTTCATGCGCATAATATGAGTCTAGAATGCGCCTGATTTATGAACCCGCTCTACAGAGCATCATTAGTCAGGTGCATTCTAGCGCTTGTACGACAATTCTGGCTCAGGTAAACCACTGTCAAAGTGGTTTACCTGTTCCATCCGTAATGCGCCTGGACTTGCCGTAGTGAAGCTATAAATCTATAGCTTCATACGGTTCTAGTGCATCCCGCTTTCACAACGCCTCCCACCCCCCAAGATCGGGCGCATGTAATGCGCCTGATAATGGCGTGCGGGAGATTTAAACATGCATAAACGCAGCTGCGCCTGATATCGTGCTGAAAAGACGGAAGAAATCTGGTGCAGCCCCGTTTATTCATGTCGCCCTGAGTATTTGTACATGTCAAAGCTGTGCGAAGCACAACAGTCATAATGAGGATACATCTTCTTAATATACATACCTCTCCATTTTCAAGTGGCACAATTCGGGAGTACTCTGTTGTGCCAATTATATCATCATCTCTAGTAATGGGCTGCTTTGCATCTTTTCCAAAATGAAGCAAGCAGTCCTGTTTAGAATCTAGAAAATAAATCCATGTCATTTATTATTAGTGCTATATGGCGACGAACAACGCTCTGCATGAATTATAAGGAACCCATTGAAAAATCTTATGACAACCATGCAAAAACATATTATTGTGCTTGTGCATTTCAGTACATTGGCTGAATTAGGAGTTACACACAGCTATCAACATGGTTGAAGAGAAAAAAAGTAAGTAAATATTTTCACTGGGTTCACACACTTTAGCAGCTGCCTGCCAACAAAACCATGCCCACATGCAGCCACCAAAAGAACTCCAGAAAGGACCGCACAGGAAATAGAGATTCCGTAAAATCCTGTGTTTATTTCAAAATGGTTAAAATCCTAAAGATATAAAGATGCCAGAAACCACTGCTAGTTTACACATTTCGAGCATGATACGAGTTTAAGTCGCAAACATAGACATAGATAGATTTTACAGAATCACTTTAAATATAATAAAAAAGTCCGTTAAACGTACACCATAATGCCTAGATCCATATATAAAGTCCCTCCTTGACCTTTTTTCACTGTTTCAAAATATTTACAGATCCAACTTATGTAGTATAACTTATTTATTTCCAAAATTACGTATAAAAATTCACAACATGTATAGAAAGATGATGATAAAACATATAGGAATGGCAAGGTAAACTTAAGTTCCTTGGAAGTCCATAACCTCCTCTTTGCATGCAAAGATTCTCAATGAGATAGCAGGGAGACGCTGACGACCAGGCTAGAGACGCAGCTGCTACGTTTCGATGGTGTAAGCTTGACAAAGAAGGTTAAACCTTCGAAACGTAGCAGCTGTGTCTCTAGCTTGGTCGTCAGCGTCTCCCTGCTATCTCATTGAGAATCTTTGCATGCAAAGAGGAGGTTATGGACTTCCAAGGAACTTAAGTTTACCTTGCCATTCCTTTATGTTTTATCATCATCTTTCTATACATGTTGTGAATTTTTATACGTAATTTTGGAAATAAATAAGTTATACTACATAAGTTGGATCCGTAAATATTTTGAAACAGATTTTACAGAATCTCTATTTCCTGTGCAGCCCTGTTTGGAGTTCTTTTGGTGGGACACTACACTTGTCTTGGAGCGAGGCACCTGCACGGAGATTAAGAGACTGCTAGGATATTCAGGTGAGCTGGCCCCACGCTTTGTATTTGCCCCATGCATGTTGTATTTGCCACCAATGGCTGCATGATTTAGCGGGTGAAACAATAAGATCACCTGCAAAACTGTGAGACCAATGGCGCTTCCCTATAGTGTGTAGACTTGATATTTCTAGATTTCTGACATGATTTCCAATATATTGTTGATTGACTGTATATTTAGTCACAAACCTAGACAAACGTGATCAAACTGACTTGAAAATGCATTGTTTAGTGACTACATTTAGAAAAAAAATCCACAGCGCAGGGAGAAAAAGAAAGTGAATCACCCTGGTAATAACTAGGTCAGGACCTATTTTGGCAAAAGGTTTAACTAGGAGATGAGATTGAAAGTGTGGGTTTACGAGTGAAATACCCATTAAATAAAAGCATTCAAATTTGTTCTTCTCAGGATACAATGGATAGTGAAACAACTCTCAGAAGACCTCAGAATATAAATGATATAGACAGAAGAAGCTGGAAGAGGATACAAAAGCATTGCTAAAGACTTGGATATACATCTTTGCATGGTTAGGCAAATAGTCTACATGGTGAAATTTAGAGCTGTTGCTACTCTCCATGGGAGTGGGTGGCATGTAAAGATCACTGTAACAGAACAATGGGAAATAGTCATTTAGGTGATAGAGAACACAAGGGTAACAGCAAAAAACCCCTGTGTTCGTCTACTACAAAAAACTGAACACAATGGTGTTCGTAGAAGGACACCATGAAGGAAGCAGCTGCTGTCCAAAAATAAAACATTGTGGCACCTCTCAAATTTGTCCCAGGCAGCGCTTCTGTGCACATATTGTATATACAGTTGAGACAAAAGGGGTTTTCTCTCTACAAAAATTAGCTTTCAACACAAAGGGACAGTTAAATGAAGACTTTTTTCTAACATTCTACATTTATCAATAGATTTTACTTTAGTCATGAGATAAGAGTTTTTATGTGCTCAGAAGTGTACACAGGTTTCTTTGGTAACCTGTATACCAGACTGACATCTGTTATCTGATTAGCTGACAGCAGGAGTGACATCACCCCACTGGTATACTGAGATGGAAGAAAACTAATTATATCTAACAAGATTACTTTCACTAAACAAAACATGTGATGTGAGGACTGAAAAACATGGCTTTATTGGTTAATCTTGTAACAGATAATCTAATGCACTGTCACAGTAGCAGCTCCCTAGAAGTTGAACATGCTAAATCACTGCTGTAGAAGACAGTAAATGCAAAATTGCTAAAACTCAGTGAAACAGCATAATGAGAAAACCCCTTTAAGCACAAATGCGCAACCTTAACTCTATTGAAATATTGTGGCATGACGAAGGAGGAGGATGGATGGAAGGATGAAGAAGGCTGCGTGAGCAATGCATCTCAAAAATATTGATGAACTGAAACATATTTTCTGAAAAGAATGGTCCAAAAATCCTCCTCAACACTGTGTGAATCTTGTTAGCAGATACAATAGAATTTTGGAGGTGGAGGTTAGTTGATTGCTGCTAAAAGAGAAACTTCAAAATGATTGAATCCAATGATTCACCTACTTTTTCTCTCTGTTCTGTGGATGTTTACTGAAAATTCTTAATAAAAAATACACACACGACAACAGTTTGTATGTTGCTGGTTTTTCTAAATTGGGCTTATCTATAAATCTGACTTATATACTTATCATAGACTAGGCTTTTTAAATTGCCCAGCTGTGCTGAAACTGTTCCCATATCCCTAACTGCTCAGCTCACCAGCTACAAAGGCTGGTATAACACACCATTTTCATCACATAATGGGGGACATGAACAGAAGTCTGGCATCTTTTCAGCGCAGCGCCGTTCGTTATATTTTTTAAATGGCCGCACTCCGATATTAGGCACATTACAGAGCGCCCTCAGCACTTTGTAATGCGCCTGAGACCGGCGGGCATGCTGCAGGCATGTCACACTAGAACTGTACGAAGCTACAGATTTATAGCTTCAGTACGGCAAATCCAGGTGCATTACTGCTGGAACAGGTAGAGCACTTTGAGAGCCAGAATTGTCGTTTCTGGCTAGAATACACCCGATTTATGACCCACAGTAGAGCGGGTTCATAAATCAAGCACATTCTATACTAATATGTGCATAAAAATTGTTGTCTAAGCGCCAAAAATCATACATGTTGCCCAATATGTATTGGGGTCTCCCTATTTTCTATTGAAGGCAAATGTTTAGGGAAATACGGCTGTATATTAACATGCCTAATGATATTAAGGATCACTGTAACTAGATGGTCAGGCAGTGACTTTTTAACCCCACTAAAATAAAAAATACATGCTTTATGGTAGAGTATAGCTGTCTGCTGAGCACTAAGGTGCCAATACACATAAGAGAATGGCTAAGGATCAGGGGTGCTGAAATTCAATGTGCTGGATGCTTTATTTACTTGGGAGATAATCCACTGCCAGAGGTGTCTGAAAGTGGCTTATTCCCCTATTGACATTATGCATGCTTAGCCAAACCGATCATGCATATGTACAAGAGGAAGATCTGTCTGCCAAGACAGTAATTGAAGGTGTATTCCCACTTTTAGACTGACAACACCATCTCAAGTGTACAACCAGCTTCAGTGGGAACATTAGGAGTCGGTGCAATGTTAACTACTTTAAGTGCAAACAGAATTAAGAGTTGATCCTTGCTAACAAACGACAAAAATGTCATCATTAAGACTCCGTTTCTACATTTAGTGCTCTCTTTTCTTTGATCCATACACTACCATATTGTTGGTTTCTTCTGTTGTCACATTTGGCCTACCTCTGAATACTGAACAGAATAAAATATGTTGGCAGGAAAATGCTAGAGAGATAAACATTTTACCTGCATTCCACATACACAACGGACAGCAATTAACAGTACCGAGCCCTACAAAGGCAACGTGCCAAGAAATACCTCCTGGATTACGAGACTAGAAGCTCCAACACCTGCAACTCTCCTGAACTTGGTCAACATTCAGGTTTTTGTACGTACATTCTGCTCTGTATGGTAAAAGGGCTTATAATGTAGGCTATGCTCCTGCATATTACTGTCTCACCCAAAAAATTCTATCAAATCCTGTGGGTACCTTTAGGGCATGTCCCCACGGCACGGGTTTTCGGCCGGTTATTCAGCCGGTTTGCGGTTTTTCAGACCGCCTGAAAAACCAGCTGTAAATGAGCACAATGGTGCTCGATGGTAAACCCATGCAGCCGTCCCCACTGCTCGGGTTTTCCGTCCAGCGGTTTCTCTGCCCGCGGGCCGGCCGCGAAACAGTGTGCATGCACAATCTTCCCTCCGGTTTCCGGACGGAATCTGTGCAAGCCAATGTGAAGGGGGAGGGCTTTTCTCCGCTCATTGCAGAGAAAAGCCGTCCGCCCCGCGGTCGTGGCCGCAAAACAGGCCAAATGCAGACCAAATACCTGTATTTGTCCTGTGCCGTGAGAACGCGCCCTTATATTTTGAAAGAAACAGTAGACAATGCAGCCAGCTGAGCCTATGGTCCACCGGACACAATCACAAAAATCTAAAAGATATACTTGCTCCAAAATACATAGGTCAAGGGCACGTACCTCGCCCCAAGAAGCGCTGGCATAAGAATTGGTGACTTCTAACGACTCCATCTAAATATTTGGGTTTCCCCATGCAACTTATTTTATACATTAGTGTTTTTAGGTGTCTTTAAACAAATTGCAACTGCCAGATGTCTATGTTACATGTTTACAACTTTCTGTTGCGGAAGTCTTCCTGTATGACCTGTGGCTCTTCTGGTCTCGGACTCAGTATCTATTGTTGTAGCGCATATTTGTGTTCCATTCATTCTGTATTGAGCATGCGCAGTAGCACGGGAGGTATTTCCGGCGGAATTAAACTGCTGTCTCTTTTCTGGAACACACTTTGCGTTCCATGAGCCGGAATCTGAGCCGCATTCGATACAAGTGGGTTAATGCATAGTTTATTTGCATCAGCTGTTATTTGTGGCTGTAATTATGTGTTCTATTTAACTGTTTTACACTGTGTTCTCTGCTATGACTAAGGGCGTTTTCCTGCCTGAAACGCGTCAGCAGATCCTGTCTCTACTTGTTTGCCTGATGTGAAGATCGGTTTTAACTAAATAAAGGATGTGATTTTTTTCTACTTTCGGTTGTGTGGACGCAAGTGCTGACCACCAATTCCTTCACCAACCTTTATATATTGACATTATCTGTTAATAACAGACATATATGTATTAAAACCATACAGAACATAGAAATGACTTACGTGCAAAATATTGCCAGGGCATGTAACTGCTGCCAAAATCAACTGATCGCTCAAGTACCCAGAGATCAGGCCGTGGAGAGTTTGCAAATTTGATGAGGACGTAAGCGACATGGAAAACCTAGTGATACAACCAAAAATATAATAACCATATGAGAAAGCAATAAGTAACATATTGGGCCTTATGTATGAATAATATCTACCAGCAAGACTGTCAGAGCTCAGTTTTCATTTCATATAGGGCTCTGGAAAAATAAAAGCATAGCTTTGATTGTTTCCTATGGGCAACAAGGATAGTCTTACTGCTAGAGAGTTTTCATACATAAGGCCCATTGTGTAGTAGACAATACTTAATTCAATATTTGGATTTAATTATTAAAAAATGCATACATATGTAAATTATTCAGAACTATCTTCACACACTTTTTTGATGACTGATATTTTTGTTTTACCTTGCCTGTTTTGCCTTCCTGTATGTCCCTCAGGATATTTCATTCTCTTCTCTTTAGACCTTTCTATGTTGCACTGTACAGCTCCCAAAAACTCCCCTTTGGACTTACATATTCACCTTACAGTATATCAGTTTTATGATTACTATATACTGTTTATCTGTATTTTCTAATCTTTCTGTAGTAAACTGTACAGTGGTTGGACAAAATAACTAAAATGCCAACTACAGATAACACTTTTTTATTGATAAGTGATAGGACCCTCTTTTGCACATAAGCTGAAATCTGTCAAGGAACAGACAAATATAGATTACAAACAACATGTATGTCAATGTTGTTCTACTCCTCAATTACAGATGCTAACTTCTTGACAGAAACTGGGTGAAAATTTACACTTTACTATTGTTCTCAATAATTTAGAAGTCTCGTCACTGAACTTGTCATTGTAGATGCTTAAAGGGGACGTATCGCTTCATCAGTTCAGCTGTTTTCTTGAAGCTTGATTTTCTCAGTTTTTGGAATCCAGGGGCGTGTCTTCCTCTTCCAGCTGGGTGTTTCTTAACTGAAGGGGGATGACATCCTCTTCCTCCTTTATTGTTCATGCTCGCTCCCTAGTCAGTGTCTCCCCCACCCTCTCTGAGTCCACATGTCACTGTCCTCTCCCTATGCAGTCTTATTTTGTAAGAACTGTTTACATACCACAGGCCTGCATTCAGTCTAGACAGTCTTCTATGAACTCAAAGCACTTATCTTTTCTTCTCTCACAGCTGAAGGTTTTTTTTACAGTTGAATCCAGTCTTCTATGAACTCACCCAGAGCACAGATCCGTCTCCCTTCTATGTTTACACACAGCAGCATTAGGCACCGAGGCACAATTCTGCTGTTTTCTGATTGTAGAAGCAGCTGCAGTGTTACTGTGGAGCTGCTGGCAGTACAAAGTGAAATTGTTGCCGGCCCCTTATTCTGAGTGAGAGAGGCAGGAATGAGACCGGGGGCCGAACAGAATGTAAATTAGTAGAACCATCAGCTAATGAAATGAAAGGAGGTGGGATCAGAACGGCACTGGGGAACAGTGTTTACAGAAAATGAAGATAAGGGAGACTGTGAGAATAAGACAGCTTTGCAAATGACATCCAATTGCAAAGTTGCTTGTTTTCACTGTCCCCTTATTCTGAAGACCATTTAATGAAATAATACAACCCCTTTAACTTCATTTACATGCTTCTTTAACCAAGATCCAATGCAGCAAACATTGTGGATAGGAGCACTGTCATGCTGGAGGATAGAATGTCTACATCGGAACAAAATCCGGACTATGGGATAGAGTTGTTTACTTAAAACTCATGGCTGTTACTTTACCTTTGAGGATAACTGTGTGTATATGTATGTACAGTGCCACTGAATAAAGTTCCTACATTCCAGGCCAGCTTTTGACAGGTTTCTAGAATACTTAAAAGCCTATTTCAGGTGATCAGGGTGTGTGGTTTTGCTACCTGATATGGGAGCAACAGCAGAGCTGAGGAGGAGGCTCTGATTACCCCCATGGGCTGGATGACAGCCTGATCAAGGGGAGTCTGGTGAGGCACAGACCACTGTTTAGAGAGGGTTCTCTAAATGTGTTTAGTCAGTGGCCAGATGGCTTGAGGTATTTTTTATATTTTGTTTGTTTCTGTAATTTATACCGATAATAAAGCTGGCTGAGGCCAGTTTAAAGAGAAGCCACATTTTTGTAAATATTGTATTCTATCTTTTCATGGGACAGTCTTGTACTCCTCCACCTTCCGTTTCAGGATCCCCACAGATTATTAATAGGATATAGGTCTGGAGACATGATTAGCCAATCCAGCACCTTTACCTTCATTTTCTTTAGCAAGGCATTGGTCATCTTGGAGGTGTATTTGGGGTCATTATCATGTTGAAATACTGCAACGAAGGGAGGAGATCATGCTTTGCTACAGTATGTCACAGTATATGTTCCCTCAATTAATTGTAGCTCCCCACAGCCGGCAGCACTCATGAAATCCAAAACAATGACAGTCCCACCACTATGCTTGACTGTAGGCAAGACACACTTGTCTATGTACTCCTCACCTAGATGGCGAGACACGTTTGACACCATCTGAAGCAAATATGTTTATCTTGGTCTCATCAGATCACGGAACATGGTTCCACTAATCAATGTCCTTAATCTGCTTCAGGGACGACAGCCATGTAGACCAATTCGAAGCAGTGTGCAGCGTATGGTCCGAGCACTGACAGGATAACCTCCCACCCCTTTAACCTATGGCGCATTGCTGGTAGCACTCATTTGTATTTTAAGGCACAACAGAAACACACTGTTTCTGTGTGTAACATCATGGAAAAGTGTAAAAAAAATAATCAGCCAAGATATCAGGAAGAGAATTGTGGACTTGCACAAGTCTGGTTCATCCGTAGGTGCAATTTCCAGATACCTGAAGATGCCTCGTTCATCTGCAAACAAGAATGGAATGTCCAGCCATCAAATCACTCAGGGAGGAGATGGGTTCTGCGTCTCAGAAATGAACGTGCTTTGGTCTGACATGTACATATCAACTGAAGAACATAAGCAAAATACCTTGTTATGATGCTGGCGGAAGCTGGTAAAATTGTGTCATTATCCACAGTGAAACGAGTACTGTATCAACATGGGCTGAAAGGCCACTCTGCCAAGAAGAAGCCATTACTCCAAAAGAAACATATAAAAGCCAGATTAATGTCTGAAAATGCTCACAGGAACAAAGACCTACATTTTTGGAGACATGTCCTGTGGTCTGAAAAAAACTAAGATTGAACTGTTTGGCCGTAATGGCCATCATTACGTTTGGAGGAAAAAGGGAGAAGCATATAAGCCTAAGAACACCTCTCACCTCTGCCTGCCACCTCCACCTGAAAAATATTTTACGCATCCGCCCATTCCTCAACTCTGACACTACAAAAACGCTAGTCCATGCCCTTGTCATCTCCCGCCTAGACTACTGCAACATCCTTCTCTGTGGCCTGCCATCCAGCACTCTCGCTCCCCTTCAAACCATCCTCAATTCTGCTGCCAGTCTTATCCACCTCTGACCTACAAGGCTCTCCATAACCTCTCTCCTCCATACATCTCTGCTCTAATCTCCAGGTACCTCCCCTCACAGGACCTTCTCCTCTGCTCCCCTCTCACCAACTCCTCACACAACCATTTCCAAGATTTCACTCGTGCTTCACCCATTCTCTGGAACTCCTTAACCCAAAACATCAGACTCTCCCCAACTTTCACCAGTTTCAAAAGCAACCTGAAAACCCATCTCTTCAGGATAGCCTATAACCTACACTCACCCCACCACCAGTACACCGGCCCACAAACATGTCCGGCCCACACCTTCTGTCTCTCCCCTTCTCCCTTCCCCTTGAATGTACAGCGCCCTGGAATCAATGGCGCTCTAAAATAAATAATAATAATAACACCATCCAAGCTGTGGGGTGGCAGCATCATGTTGTGGGGTTGTTTTGCTGCAGGAGGGACTGTTACACTTCACAAAATAGATGGCATCATGAGAAAAGAAGATTATGTGGAAATACTGAAGCAACATCTCAAGACATCTGCAATGAATTTAAAGCTTGGGCGGAAATGGGTCTTCCAAATGGACAATGACCCGAAGCATACTGGTTACAAAGTGACTTATTGATAACTAAGTCAATGTTTTAGTGCGGCCATAACAAAGCCTTGATCTCAATCATATTGAAAATTTATGGACAAAGCTGAAAAGGCAGCTGCTAGCAAGGTGACCAAAGCACATCCATCTCTGAGACATAGAACCTGACTCCTTTCTGAGCAGTATGATGGCTGGACATTCTCATCTTGTTTGTACTTGTTGTACAGATGAACAAGGCACCGTCAGGTATCTGGAAATTGCACCCAAGGATGATCCAGACTTGTGCAAGTCCACAATTCTCTTCCTGATATCTTGGCTGATTTCTTTAGACTTTACCATGATGTTACACACAGAAGCAGTGTGTTTCTGGTGTGAATTACATCAAAAGAGATGTTGCCAATAAACCAATTAATCAGAGGCTTCCAAAGACATGGCATCATCATATGGGCTGTCCCAAATTGTTTAAAGGCACAGTAATCCTAGTGTATGTAAACTTTTGACTTTGCAGAAAGTAATAAAAATGACTTAAAGAAAAATTATCTTTCATTATTCTGGCGTTTGGCAAATATAAATAAATTTTCATAATCCTAATACACCCTTGGTTTCAAGCGTGTGTGTGTGTGTGTGTGTGTATATAATCACAACCGATCTGCGTATGCAGGTGTATGTATCACAGCCAGGGAGCTAATTCTACTCTGCCATGGAAAACCTTTAGTTCTAGCAGTTTCATCCCTTGTGTGCTGTAATCAATTCTCATCACAACCATCAAGGAGAGTGAGAAAGGGCAGGGGGTTCCCATTTGTTATGTCTCAGTGATAATGCCTGGCAGGGCATACTTTACCTATAAACAAATGCCACTGCCTGTTCTACTCCTCAGGCATAGTACTGCCATAATGAGATGTGCCAGTACATTATGATTTCATAATACCAGTCAAAATAAAAAAATTCCCTAACAAAGCTAAAAAACAGCTTTGTATTTTAGAAAATAAAGTAAAAAAAAGGAATAACTTTACTAAATACACATTAAAATACAGTACATAACATACACATATTTGCATGGGTATCACTAAAATTCAAAGGGCCCCATGACAAAATGAGATGGGCACCTTAAACCCAATAAAATGAAAACTATAACAGATCCAAAAGTGTCAATACTTTTAGGTATGGATCATAGTGCTATGCATCAGAGAACGTGGATAGCAGTACTACATAGATCCCGTCATACCTTTGGTCCCATAGCAGCTGCTATGGCTATAGTTGCGCTCATGCTTGTTTGGCACTTCCATAACTGTAATAACTCTTTCGAGTATACCAGTCCTTAGGGTTATCAGTTAACAGTGTAAATTTCATATTATAAAAATAAGCTGCAATTATTTATACATATTGCATAACAAAAAATAAATGCTATCATCTAGTATGTCTACCTAAATGTGACAAGTCCTACAAAGATCAAAAAAGCTTCATGCAGTTATATCAAAAGCAAAATAATGAACAGAAAAAGCTATTAAAAAAAAAAAAAACCCTGATCTCCTTTAGACTGTTGCTACAAACAGCCAGAAGTGATGGACTAGAAATGAACCGCCATTAATCCAGTACTGACTCCTGTTCTTACTAGAGCTTACTGGGCATACTACAATCGCACTGTTTCTGACCTTTAAGCCGGCTCGTCCTGTCAGATCATAAACCATTAAAAGGGCTCAGCCTCAACTACTGTCTTCTGGCGCGAATAACACTGTGAGCTCATTGGGGAAAAATGTAACGTTTTTTACATCTAACCACCAATTGAGATTCTAAAACGAAATGGCACTGCCAGCCAGGGCATGAGAGAGGCTGACACAAAGTGGAAGGGGCACTTCAATAACAGAAAAGCAAGCTGTGTACAAAAAAACAACATAATGATCTGCATTATACAGCACAAACAAATTGCTGCAGCTTGCCACTGGGGTTCTCTTACACAAGCTAAAGACTATGTACAGCAAAATCCTTTAACACCATCCGGGACAACACAGATACGAAGGGCGACATGTATGATCTAGGCGCAAAGAGGCCAGTTCTAAATAGCTTTAAAGCAGTGTAGAATGTGCCATAATGTATGCACCTGTTCTACTGCGGGTCATAGATTTAGCGCTTTCTAGTTCCAGTACAACAACTCAGGCTCAGTTAGACCACTCTTAACTTGGTCTGGCTGTTTCAGCAGTAATGTGCCTACTTTTGCCGTCCTTCCGTCATATGGTTGTAGTGCAACACGACCCTAGAAAGCTCCTACATTTTGGGCGCATTACAAACTGTCATGGGCACCGGAAAATATGCCTACTTTTGGATTGAGTCTGGTCACACATCGAAAGAAGTTTTGGGGCTGAAAGGACTCATACATACAGTGGGGAAAAAAAGTATTTAGTCAGCCACCAATTGTGCAAGTTCTCCCACTTAAAAAGATGAAAGAGGTCTGTAATTGACATTATAGGTCAACCTCAACTATGAGAGACAAAATGAGAAAACAAATCCAGAAAATCTCATTGTCTGATTTGGAAAGAATTTATTTGCAAATTAGGGTGGAAAATAAGTATTTGGTCACCTACAAACAAGCAAGATTTATGGCTCTCACAGACCTGTAACTTTTTCTTTAAGAGGCTTCTCTGTCCTGCACTTATTACCTAGAGTAATGGCACTTGTTTGAACTAGTTACCAGTATAAAAGACACCTGTCCACAACCTCAGTCACACTCCAAACTCCACTATGGTGAAGACCAAAGAGCTGTCAAAGGACACCAGAAACAAAACTGTAACCATGCACCAGGCTGGGAAGACTGAATCTGCAAAAGGCAAGCAGCTTGGTGTGAAGAAATCAACTGAGGGAGCAATAATTAGAAATGGAAGACATACAAGACCACTGATAATCTCCCTCGATCTTGGGCTCCACGCAAGACCTCACCCTGTGGGGTCAAAATGATCACAAGAACGGTGAGAACAAATCCCAGAACCACACGGGGGGGAACTAGTGAAAGACCTGCAGAGAGCTGGGACCAACATAACAAAGGCTACCATCAGTAACACGCTACGCCGCCAGGGACTCAGATCCTGCAGCGCCAGACGTGTCCCCCTGCTTAAGCCAGTACATGTCCGGGCCTGTCTGAAGTTTGCTAGAGAGCATTTGGATGACCCAGAAGAGTACTGGGAGAATGTCATATGGTCAGATGAAACCAAAGTAGAACCGTTTAGTAGAAACACAACTTGTTGTGTTTGGAGGAGAGAAAATGCTGAGTTGCATCCAAAGAACACCATACCTACTGTGAAGCATGGGGGGTGGCAACATCATCCTTTGGGGCGGTTTCTCTGTAAAGAGACTAGGACGACTGATCCGTGTACATGAAAGAATAAATGGGTCCATGTATCGTGAGATTTGGAGTGCAAACCTCCTTCCATCAGCAAGGGCATAGAAGATGAAACGTGGCTGGGTCTTTCAGCATGACAATGATCCCAAGCACACCACCAGGGCAATGACGGAGAGGCTGTGTAAAGAAGCATTTCAAGGTCCTGGAGTGGCCTAGCCAGTCTCCAGATCTCAACCCCATAGAAAAAATTTGGAGGGAGTTGAAAGTCTGTGTTGCCATGTGACAGCCCCAAAACATTACTGATCTAGAGGAGATCTGCATGGAGGAATGGGCCAACATACCAGTAACAGAGTGTGCCAACCTTGTGAAGACTTACTTGACCTCTGTCATTGCCTACAAAGGATATATAACAAAGTATTGAGATAAACTTTGTGTTATTGACCAAATACTTATTTTCCACCATTATTGCAAATAAATTCTTTCCAGATCAGACAATGTGATTTTCTGGATTTGTTTTCTCATTTTGTCTCTCATAGTTGAGGTCTACCTATGATGTCAATTACAGGCCTCTCATCTTTTTAAGTGGTAGAACTTGCACAATTGGATGCTGATTAAATACTTTTTTTCCCCACTCTACATGTCGTCCCAAGAATGGGATCATTAGAAAAGGAATTCCCTGCAGAAACTACTATGCCTATGGAGAGCACTTGCACATCCTAGACCAAAGCCTCCCTGTAGTATCCTGTCCAAATGTGTCCACATATTATCCCATAAAATAATACCACACTACCCTTCCAAAACAACATCCCAACAACAGCACAACCATCTGCCACCCTGTAAACATTTATGCAGAAATAATTTTTTCTCAGTCCCACCACGCCCCCATATAGCAACAGGTTGTATTAAACAGGATGCTGAAACCCATGTCATTCCATTTTGGAGCCTTTAGGAATTGTCTTTGGTCTCATAGTCAGAGAACATACATAGAGGTATGCATATTCTTTCCTGCTAGATCTATATATGGCTGTTAATCTTGTGGCTCTTATTCTCTTTGTGGTGCAGCCAAAACTTTTGCCACCTGGGGCTGTCTCTGTTTGCTGCACCTTTGGGGAATTAGGGATTTTGTGTTCTGTTTTTTTTTAATTTGTTTAAACATTTTTTAGTCCTAACATTTGACTTTTACATTACATAGTAATGCATTACTGTGTTGCTATGTATTATACTGTACTTGTGACATGAGCCTTTTAGATTCTGATAAGCTCCTGTACATGAAAAACACTTCCATGGATACCATGGGCAATTGTGATAGTGCTGCAGGGGTGCCCATGGAAGACAGAGGGAGCCTGTAACTGGTAGTCTGGTAACCACCTAAATGCCGCAGACATTATTGACCACAGCATCTAGTGGGTTAAATAACCAGGATTGGAGCAAGCTTCATTTCCAGCTGCGGCAGTGGAAGCCCGGGTGTACATTACAGCTGGCTCCTGCTGTGGATGGTGGAGGCACAACTTCCAAGCCTGCATCATCCGAATGCTGCACATGGTGCTCGAGAGACTTGCCAACTCTTCCGGTGGTCCTTATTTTTTATTCTTTCTTGTCAGTAACAGTATGATGTGCCATTACATCTGTATTTCTATTCCCATACATTTATTGACCATAGTTAAATAGTGTAAGGTATGATAATAAAATTCAAACAGTATACAGTGGCGGAGTTCATACTTTGCACTGACTCCCTTCAATTAGAACTTATCAAGAATAAAGTGCTAAGGTCAGTCAAAAGTGACTCCTCATTCTCCGTGTTGAGCAACATTCTGAGAAAACATTACAAGCAAGCAACCACTATATACCAACATATCTATCATACAGTGTAATCTTATGTAATACATACATTAGTATATCATACATACACACTCAAATAGCATATTATACCTAAACATAACTGTCATACATACAACATATTTGTACATACAACAGCATATCTGTCATTCATACAGAAACATATCTGTTAGAAACACAAACACTTCATAACATCATACATACTGTATCATATGGAGGTCTGAATAGGACCCAAACGAGAGGTATCAATAGTGTAGGAATCAATAGTGTAGGACCACTTGCCTTGAGGTCTCGTTGAAGTTCGGAGGTGGCTTAAGCAGTTTTGATCAAAAATGTGAAGTGAGAATCTCAAAAAAAATTTCATATATCCTAGATAGCAGAAATGCTTTTTTCAAAATTCCTATGTCCCCTTTAATAGTGCTTCAGTTTATAGTGTGCCACTGTTATTGAAATATGTATGTATACTACAGCCGCACCAGTGTTGCACGTATGTTAATTTTTTTCAAAATTTTTTGGGGGATGTACATAACCATATATTGCTTTTACTTTGAGTTTGGAGGAGTGGCTGCCTCCATTTTGTTTTTTTGCACTCCACCCACCTTGACATGGCTTTTTAATATCAGTGCAGTGTAACTTGCAAGCTGGTTCCTTCATTCCCTGGATTATGCAGGTCTGAATAGGACCCAAACGAGAGGTATCAATAGTGTAGGAATCAATAGTGTAGGACCACTTGCCCTGAGATCCTGTTGAAGTTCGGAGGTGGCTTAAGCAGTTTTGATAAAAAAATGTGAACTGAGAATCTCAAAAATTTTTCATATATCCTAGATAGCAGAAATGCTTTTTTCAAAATTCCTACGTCCCCTTTGATAGTGCTTCAGTTTATAGCGTGCCACTGTTATTGGAATACGTATGTCTGTTTGTATACTACAGCCGCACCAATGTTGCATCAATGTTCATTTTTTTCAAAAATGTTTTTTGGGATGTGCACAACCATATATTGCTTTTATCATACAAAAACAAACCAATCATACATAAAGCAAGATATCTATCATATCATACATAAACATAACTACCACACATAAAACATAACCTTTATGCATATAGCAACATATCTATAATATATACATCAACATATCTACCATTCATAAAACAGAATATCATTCATAAAAAAACATACACGATATATATGTATCATAATATCATCCATATAGTACAGCAGAATTTCTGTTATACATTAAAGGGGTTGTCTCACTACATTGATTCATCTTACCTCAGTCCTGTTTTCTTGGTTTCATTTTGAATTCAGGGGCGTGTTTACTGGCTTCCACTAGGCTGCAGTAGAAGCCAGGTTTGTAGCTATAGCAACCAGTGCTTGCAGCCTATCATGAGAGATTGAACAGGTCTGTAGCTATAGCGACCTGAGGAGCTGATACAGCCCATACAAGAGGGGCAATCTACAGTAGGAATAGGTAGGACACTGTTAATGGACACATATTGCAAAGTGACTTGTTTTTGGAAGATCCTTAACAAAAAAAGCAATCCTTGTAGTGAGACAACCCCTTTAAGTAGAATATATTGCATACAGAAAACTTTATTATACATACAGCAACATACATCATACATACATCAGCATTTCTGTTATATATAAAGACATATATCATACCTACACAAACATATTTATCATACTTAAAGCAACAGTGCTGTTGTACATAAAGCAAGATATGACACATACATAAACAAAACTGTCATACAGTACAAATAACATTTATTATACATACAGCAGCATACCTATCCTATATTTTATATATATACATACATATATATATATATATATATAATATATATATAAAAAATATATAATTTATATATATATTATATCATATATCTTACATAGAGCTATAGAGCTACATCTTAGGGGCCATTCACGTTATCTTTTAGACTCCATTTAAGATTTTCATTGGAATACATAAAAAAAATAGTACTCCAACGTGTACCATCATAAAGAATAGGGCAAGTGTAGTCCTCTTTGCACTAAATTTGCTCTATTTGCCAAATTTACATGCTTTTTGTGCCTGACACAAAAGTAGTTTACTTTTTCTCTGTTCTTTGTAGTTACCTCATGGTCCACATCAGGGTATTGTTTTATATGATATCCCAACAGATACTACGAATAGAGTCTAAAACATAATGCAAATGGCCCCCTTCTTGCCAGTAGTTGTAATTCTGGCAGAACCACTTTATGCAAACCGATCCCCCCCAAAACAATCACCATTTTGGTGAGATTTCCAGGTTTTGTGACTCAATAAGGTCCTGATAAATGGTCACTGGTATTTGGATCCATGCTGACTGTATCACACAGCTGCTGGAGGGTGGGTGGGTGAGGATTTATACAGAAAACATGACAAGATCTGATAGATGCTCGGTTGGGGTCAAGTCTGGGGAATTAGAGACTAGGTCATTATTCAGAAGTCTTAGTTATGCTCTTTCAACATGTCGCATTGTCCTGCGGGAAGTGTATGTGATTTTCGGGAATAGGTTCATATTCAAATCGGCTAAAAGTGCCACATGGATGACTGAGCCCAGAAAATGCCACAAAAACATTCCCCAGACCATAATGCTTTCACCACCAGCTTGTGTTCTTCCAGCAATGGCTGCAGGGCGTTTGTTCTCTGATGTTTCTCAATATCATTCACAGCTACACATTTACTATACATACAGCAGCATTTTTATCATGCATAAAGCAGCATATTATACACACAGTACCAATTAATACAGCACTATAAGGAAGGCAAAAACTTGACACTGTGTTACATGGCATTGAAATGAAAGATACAGATCATTAGACTGTGCATCTGTATATTTCATGGTCCATAGTATTAAGTTAATCATATTTGCAAATGCTGTGACTAGGTCATGAAGCCCTGTGCTTTTCTTTTTTATTTCCTGATTGATTTGTGAGTTAATATTGTATTTTCTAATACATAAGGATAACCTTCACATTCCATTGACACTGATATGACATACAGAAGAAACCACAAACTCACCGGTTAATCATTACTTTAGCAAAGACCAAGACTACAGCTGTAACCTGGATGGAAAATGCTGAAGAAAGGATATGAAAGCAAGATTATGGCATTATGTGGTACAAGACTATTCCCCCTATCAGCACCACGGACAGAGGTTGAGAAATGGGAAGCTGGTGTTGATTATTATTAGGAGATGATTAGTTATATAAATATACCGCAAGGCATACTGATCCAAGAAATAAACACGTCTTACCTGTCCAAGGTCAATAGTGACATTGACTTCATTGTATTTTAAGCCCAGGGATAACGGAGGACTTTGCCACCATCGCTCTGTTCCATCTATGGCATTCGAAGCAGGATGTGCTTTATTAGGGTCCGAAGAGTCGCAGAAATCACACGACTGCCCCTGTGAGGGGAAAATAATGGTTAGAATTCAAAGAAACAATAACACAGATTGAACAGGCAATTTATAAATGATTTCCTACTGTGCACTCACAAGCGAGGAAAAGGATCACACCATATCTGCCAGCTTCAAGCCATTGTAACCTTAACAACTAGAGAGGTGGTACAAATGCTTACTGAGAAGTAACCGCAGACAATTACTAGAAACTTAACAGCTTGCCCACTTTGTACAAAAAAATTTGGACTAGAATGGGAAAAAAAACCAACCTAATATTTACCTAGCTTTCCCCCATCACCGCTGCTCTGGAGCTTCCTGCGATCCTCTCCTCTTCTGGGTTCTTGTCCCGACACAAAGCAGATAACTACTTTGAGTGTTTTGCCTTTGGGACTAGGTATAACTACTTGTTGCCATTGATTTCTGTACTTATTTTGTATTTATGCAACTTTGTCAACAATTATTTGCATTATTTATTATTTTTTATTTATTGAACAAAATAAGTTGTCATTTTGTACCTTAAAGGAATTTTCCAAGATTTTTATAACTCTTTTATTTTTAAAAACTTACCTCTCCCGTCACCACCGTTCCAGCGCTGCCAGAGCTCCATTGTTCCCTCCCGAGTCGCTCACTGATGAGGCCACATTCATGGATCACATGTTGCTGCAACCAATCTCTTGCCTTAGCATTCACAGGCCTGCATGTATGACACGTGACCACAGAGGTCAGTAATAGGCTGCAGCAACATGTGATCCATGAATGTGGCCTCATCAGTAAGGGATCAATGGGGGGAGGGAACTGGAGCTCTGGAAGTGCTGGTACGGTGGTGACGGGAGCGGTAAGTATGGGTTAACTTTGTGTTTAGCACAGTGGGAGGTGGTGGAGAGATTTTTAAAAAAGTCTTGAAAAACCTATTTAAATATGTATTAAATTTGGTATCACAAGTGATTTTTCTGATCCTATTAGCCTTTTTCCCAAAGTATACGGGTATTTTCTAGCGATACACATTGTACCTATGCATATGGTTTTTAAAAATAAATATAGTAATGTGGTTACATTTTAGCGTCGATTATATTTATATCACTGTGATATTTGATATTGTTTAACAAACATTTATTGCTTTCACTTTCTATTATCTGTATGTTGAGTATTGCTTATACATTTTTATACACATGTTTAACTTTATTACTATATTTAATTACAGTCAATTTTGACCATTCATATTATGTTTTATCTTTTGCATTCAAGATTGTGATATACATTATTTAGTTCGATTTTTATCTATCAACAGCATGGTTGTCATTGTAGCCAGTATTGTGGTATGTGTCCATTGCGCATACATTGCCACTTTATATACTTCATTCGGAATGTAGCATGCGTTTAGATCGTCATATTTGCAGCTGCCACAGCGCATGCATTTATTTATTTTGCGCAAGAGCACTGTATCCTCCTGGACGCCACTTAATAGCAACATTACACATCATGCCTCGTCCCTTACTTCTACTTACTAGGTACTATTTCATATGCACCTGTTTTTGATTACCTTCATTATATTATACATGTATATTCATGTATGACAGCCTATGGGGGACATGTATGAAAACTGTCTAGGTGTAAGACTTTCTTTGTTGCTTATAGGACCAATCAGAGCTCCCCTTTCATTTTTTTCAGAACGCTATATGAAATGAAAGGGGAGCTCTGATTGGTTGCTATAGGCAACAAAGAAAGTCTTAGACCTAGACAGCTTTCTGTCCTGCGGCATTAAGGTTCAGGTTTATATTCTATTCCCTCATATTTATTAATGTGTCTGATCTCATTTTGATACATTTTTGGTAAATTACTGCTTTGCACTTCATGTACTATTTGTCATTTTTTTAATTTAATTTATTTTTTGGCAGTTTGAATTTATTTTTGCTGGACTGAAGGTTTTATTTTTATACTTATACGGTTATTGTCATTTTCTGTATTTAATAGTTTCGATTACTCCTTTGGCTTTGTAATATTAAAATGTTTTGATTTTGATATATTTGGGTGTGTGCCCTCTTTTTTTAGTGCTGTTCTCTCCTGTGGCCTACTCCTAATATATATTCACACAAGCTGCACAACTTCTTTTTAATTGTGGTGGCCATTATTTGTGATCCGATTATGGCATCACAGAGGAGAGACTTGAACTCCTTTAACTTACAATGGAGCTCAAGTCTCTCCTCCGTGTCAAGACAAGAACCTGGAAGTGAAGCAGAGTGGATCGCCAGGGAGCTCTGTAGCTGCAGCAGCAGGGGACAGCTGGTTTTTAAATCCAAAATGATAATGTCTTCGGCACCAAGTGATATATGAAGACATCCAAACAACCCTTGGTGGACAGCTAGTTAAGTATCATTGTTTTCTTCTTTTTTAACCATCCTTTCCCCGATTGTATTAATTTTTTTTTAGAGAACAACCCCTTTAAAGGGAACCTGTTACATAGATTATGCCCCCCTTGCTGAGGGCAGCACAAGCTAGTGTCAGACCTGCTGTTCCCAGCACTGTGCCCCTTATTCTGCAAGATGCAGCAGTTTTAGAGCATTTACCCCTCAAATCTTATTCATGAGTAGGTGTTAGCTCCACCCACCAAAGGCTATCTCCGCCCACTGACAGTTATTCAAATGTTTCTACCTATTCAAAGTAATAGGTTTATCAGTTGAGGTGGGCGGTGCTAGCATCAGGTGGGCGGAGTTTGAAAAAAACTGACACTCTGAAGGACTCTTCGAATGACTCTTCTGGCTGAAAACTGCAGATTTGAGCATTAAATACACGAAAACTACAGCACCTTACAGAATAAGGGACACAGCACTGGAAACAGCAGGTCTGACACTAGCTTGTGCTGTCCTCAGCAAGGGGGGCATAACCTATGTGACAGGTTCTCTTTAAGGGCATGTCCACACGTCACGGGCCTTCAGACGGTTTTTCAGACCATCTGAAAAACCGGCTGCAAACGAGCACAACGGGCTCCTATGGAAAACCCGTGCAGCAGTCCCCACTGCAAGGATATTCCGCCCGGCAGTTTTTCCGCCTGAAAAACATTGAACATGCACATTCTTCCATCCGGTTTTCGGACAGAATATGTGCAAGTGAATGTGAAGGGCTTTTTTCCGCTCATCAAGGAGAAAAGCCACCGCCCCCTCCCCCCGCGGCCGTGTGCACGGCACACAAACCGGACAAATACCGGTCGGATAAACTGACCGGTATTTGTCCTCAGCCTTGGGGACATGCACTAAGAGTAACTCCACAATCATTGCCATGAATGTGCTGAATACAGCTGCGGTGTTGATATGAATATTATCCCCCCCTCCCATATTGAAAATCAGCAACAAAAATTAACACGGTATAGTTTGTAATGTCAATTTTCAAACAGAAAACGTCTGAAGCATGTGTATAAGATTTGTGACATCTCATTTAACTGTCTGGTACTGTAATCCATTGCAGATGTTACCTGCTGAAATCGACTTCTGTGATCCGCAGGGTAGATTTCCATAGGCCCTGTGGATTTGTCTAGCCAAAATCTGCAGCAGAACACAGTAGCATGCAAATGGATGGGATTCATGAGCTTTAGAAATTTTCTGCAGGGAAACCGACCTGTGTTGTGGATTTTTACAATTCTGTTGCGGATAGTGATTACTGGCTTCAGTATTGACCGAAGAAACCTGCAATAATATCCACAGTAATGTAATGTCTGGTTTTGCAGTGGATTAACTACAGATTTCAAAACCACTGACTTTTTTCTTTTTAGATTACACAGAAAAATCTACATTAACGTTGCACAAGATGCCACATGGACTCGCAGTCTTGCAGACTTCTCTCCGTAGATGTGTTGCAGATTGAAAATATTCAAAACGAATCCGACGTATGTGAATTTACCCATGCCATTTGAACTTGAACACACCCTAATGGCTAACTTTACCACCCCAGGAGCTTCTTTTAAGATCCAAGCAATACATTTTGATAAATATTAACATAAAACACTCCAAGAGACGTAATTCGCAAATTTTCGGGCATATTGCCAGGCACCCAGAATTATCCAGACCTGGTAAGTACTAATTGTTTATGCATTTAACATTGAGATATAAACTGATCTAAGACTGAGGATGGACCAGCACACCACTATGAAACCGTTCAGTAGCTAAAGACAGACATGAGCATGGACGAAGAAGATTAAAGGGATATTCCCATCTCAGACATTTATGGCACATCCATATTTCATAATGAAAATAATGGAGACACCTATGAGTTACCACCTTTCCATTCATGGTGGCTGTGGCACAAGGATGAAGTGTAAGGGGACCATTGTTCTTGAAATATTTGCAGGTCCACCTTTAATGGCATGGATTCCTATCATTTGCTATCAGCTGGTTGTGCAGTAGTGACAAATAAGCATTGGGGAAATTAAACATCAAGGACTTCAATACTAACGACCTATTCTTAGTGAATTGAATGGACTACAGACCCGAACACAACAGCTTACAAATTCAAGTAGCTATGCCTATGTAAATAATGAAGAAGACCTTCCTGCTCTTTCATTGTGCTGGGGGAATCCAAAAGTTCAGACCATAATGATAAAATATTGATGGCCTATACTAAGAAAAAGTGAAGTTACCAACGCTGAAAATATTACAAATCTGCACAATGTTAAAGCCTTAAAGGGGTTGTCTGGGTTTAAAAAAGAAAACAATTTACTGAGCCAGGGAGGGGGTCAAAGTGAAAAGACAAAAGACTCATCTTTGCAACCAGCTCCGTTCCAGCGGGGACGTCTGGTACCGCTAAACTCAGCCAATGATGTCACATTCACCGTTCATGTGAATCCACAGGATTTCCCCGACCTTAGCGGTCTCTTCCTGTTTGAGCAGCACGTGACCGTGGAGCCATGTGACTGGTTGCGTGGCCACATGTCGATGACCGTGACCGGGACCAGAGCTCAATGCTGGAAGGGAGCCGGTTGGACAAATTAGTCTTTTTTTTTACCCCCTCCCAGCCTGCTAAACTATCTGGACTACCCCTTTACACTGGTACTAGTTACTTTTGACTGGAAATGTCTTTAGGACTATAACTAGATGCGCGTGCAACTGTTACATGACAAAATATCATGAATGACATGAATGGAATGAAAAAAGCGTCACAAACAGGCTGGAGACATAAATACAGGCAGTCCCCAGGTTACAAACGGGATAGGGACTGTAGGTTTGTTCTTAAGTTGAAATTGTATGTAAGTCAGGACAGGTATATTTATAAAGTGTAACTCCAGCAAAAAAAAAAAAAAAAAGTTTTGGATAGTGCAGGGAAGGGTTTTTACATTTGTTTTGCTGTCTGTTCCCTTTTTTAGAAGATGTCCCCTAACGTTCTGTATCTCATGTGCAGCTGTGTCATGCTGTCACCTGGTGATTATGGGGCGGACTTAGTGTTGAATGTCAGCAATGCACCATAAGTCTCCGTTTGTAACTAGGAAACGTATGTAAGTCAGAACGATGTAAGTCAGGGACTGCCTGTACTGTGATATGTGTAGCCCCAGCATCGGTTCTGTCTATAGACTGCCTACTAAACCCCTCTGACATAAAAAGAGGCTACTCTATGTCTTCATGTATCATGTCGTCATTTGATACTCCCTGACAACCCCTTCGAGTCACTCATCATGGAGTTGCTCTTACTTTGTGATGTTCCAGAGAAATCTGAGGAAAGCCTTGCCAGTTCTAGAACAAACAACAAAGCACAGGTATGCAGAAGGACATATTGGAAGCGTTCAATTTTCAATGCTTGACAAGAAAAGCCGCCCCTTGTATTATTGTAAGTGATTATATGATGAGACATGATAGCTCTAAAAAGAGAGGCTGAATCAGACAGCATACACTGAGCAGTGTGACATTATTAGAGACTATCCTCCCGCCAACGGAAATACCGTGTCCCATTAGTCACAGTAGAATAACTTCATCTGTTTTGTCCAAAAAAGTCTAACTTTCCTTCAAACACCTAGGGGCAGACTTATCGAGGTGTTACAGTAACACGCATTGCTGTACAGAGCTGTGTGGTAGAAATGAACTAAGGTGCACCTAAACTGAACATCCATCTTGTATTTCTTGCTTCTGACTCTAAGGGTATGTTCACATGGCGTATTGGGGCACATATAGTACACGCCGCTATACGGCCTGTGTTTTGGAAGCACGCACTGATCAGCGGCCGGCCCCTTTGACTTGCATTGTCAGTGGCGCGTAAGCGTCGCTAACAATTGACATATCAATTCTTCTCCCGCGCGTACAATACGATCGCATTGTACGAGCGGGGAGACGATGTGTAATCCATAGCTTTCTATGAGAACTATGAATTAATGTAATTGCGCCGCGCATTTCGGCTTGTGAACATAACCTTAGATCCCGTCTACATGGTAATGATTTATAGCCAGTTTTCAGATTGGGAATCAGCTTGAAAACCAACTGTAAACCATTTCCTTAGACCTCAGTAGAAAATCCAACCGAATTTTCTGAGGTCAGATTTCAAAACCGACGGCTTTGCAAAAAAACTCGGAATATTCACATTCTTTCGTTGGATTTACAGAGGAAAATGTACTGTTCAATGGCCTGGCTAAATTCAAAATCCGCCCAAAACGAACACCGATTGTACAAAACTGTCGGATTCTGTTATGGAATCTGACCAATGTTTTACAATTGCTGTGTGAACGTTCCCCTTAAGATCTTTGCTATAAAGAAAATAAATTTGCTGACAGATGGTGGAATGAATAAGACGGTCTAGGTTCAGTTCCATCAAGTATATTTAGATGATTTGCAAGTTTAAAATCTGTTATTTAATGTAGACGCTAAAACTGCAAGCAAGTAGAGGGGCAAGTTGATTTTTTTTTTACACAATAAAGGGATAATGCGCTTTTTTACCTTTATTAAAGAGGCAGGTCTAGGACATATTACCACTTTAACACAGTAAGGCTATGGTCCCATGGCAGAATTTAACCGTATTAGCCTATGTTCACATGATGGATTTTTCTGTCCATGTTAAACTGTTTGTAGATTTGGTTTTGCAAACTGGTTTAATCTTTATTCAATATAATGGTGAGTGCACAAAACACCAGCAAATACCCAGCAAATCCCAGAACAGCTTATGTTAAAATATCGTCGAAAATCAGACAGTATTTTAACATCGCCATACTGCGGTTTTTGGCACGGGTTTGCGCTAAAAACCGCAGTCGATTTTCAGATTTGCTGCCGGCCCAGTACGTGGAGTGTTGGGGAATCCACTGGAATAAAGAACATGTTCTATATTCAGGAAGAGGCTGGCGGCTGACAAATCCGACAGCAGAAATTCCGAGCTATGTAGACTACAGCACGGATTTTCTATTGCGGTCTATGGGCACTGGTTACATTCAGATTTTCTGCGGATTCTAAATAGTAAATTTCATACCTGTGATGAAGCCACTCTGACGATACACATTCCTCGGGTTCCTCGTGTTCACAGCACACAGGTTACATCTTTACCCATACAAATATTTGCCTCCTTTATTTTTTTGTCACACCCCTGAGAAAGCCATCCGGTTTTGGGATACATGTGGGAAGCTTATGCCTCCTTTATTTTGATTTTTTTTGTATAATATTTGCTCATGTGCTTCCTCTTAAGCATATATTTTGTATACCATGTATAATGACTGTGCTTCTCTTCATGTGATTACATATTTATTTTCTTTATAGGAGAGTGTATATTTTTTTATTTTTCCTACTGTTTAGTATGGGTTCCCATGTGTGGTGCAGTTTACTGACCAACTCTGGAAGGGTCCTGTATTAATTTATAGAGCCTGTCTGGGGCTTTTTTTAGTTGTTTTGATCCTATAGTTTTTTTTTGTATTTTCTGGATTTAAAGGGGTTTTGCCACGAAGTAAAATTGACATGGGAAACTTGCAAACCAAATAATCAACATTTTCACTATTCATCATTATTAAAAATTCTGGATCATTTTTGTTTTAGCTGCTCGTTTAGTGATCCATTGTTTACAGCTCGTTTCCAGGGGATACGACCAGGGCTGAGAGCTTCTCAGTTCTGGTCGCACATGCTCAGACATCACCTCTCTTCTCAGGCAGCTACTGAGTGTTCACTCCCCGGTACTGTCACTCTACTCCCGTCCTCTGTCCTCCTTTGTAAATAGTCAAACAGTGCAAATAAATAAAAAAAAGAAACCTCAATGAGGTACTGTATGTGCATTGATAAAGAGAAAGAAAAATCCACAGGTTTGGTTCCTGCAGGGATTTGAACCTAGGACCCTTGTGCTGTGAGGTAAAAGCTTTACCTCTGAGCTTCTCACAGCTTTATACATTAACAGACCTTTCTTTGACTACAGAGAGTAAAGGCCTGGTGATGTCATCCTGCTGGGTCACATGATATGCAATTCAAGCACATCACACATGCCCCCTTCTGAGCACACAGAGCTGAAGAGCTGGATACAGGTGTGCACCCTCTATATGCTATATGTGTGCTTGTCTTCTAAATGTCTTGTTTTTTTCTTTACTATTGCATGTTTTTTTGTGCAGCACTCTTAAATATTTTGTGGTGCTTGTCTTGGTTTTTTCTTCTTAATCTGATTACATGACATGGCTGGGTTCTGTTGGGCAGCAGGGAACCCCCTCTTGTTATTTTAATGTAAGTGATTTTGTTGTGGCTTGGAAGTGACTCGCATTTTCTTACCTAATCAGGTATCAGAAATGTAACTAGAACTGCTCCCATTACATTTCAGTGATCCCAAATTTTATGCACAAAAGTTTAATTCTGCATTTTTTTCTCACTAAAGCCTAAGGGGATATAATGGCACAAACACCACAAAAATGTACTGTTCAAAATACGCAGCTATAAAAAAACAAGGCAAAATCCCAAAACCAATAAAGCTTATTGAGAGGGTTTCCCATGAATAACATTGATGTTTTTGCAAGTAGTGGTGATTTATTTGCTACTTGGAAGATTGTTGAGAATTTCAAAGGGGTTGTGCAAGTCCATGAAATGTTTTTCAAAACATCTTACAATAGTGTAAGACAAGAAAAGAAGGAATACACACTGCCACCATTCCCTGCTGACGCTTCCACAGGTCTCCGCTTCCTGCTCCAGTAATGACATGTTGACACCACTGAGGTCACCGCTATGGGCAGTGATTCTGTGACTGGCTGCAGTGGTCCTATGTTATGTCAACACGTCAACGCTGAAGCTGAAAGAACAGAAACTGAGGAAAGAGACACATATTTGCCGGTTATCCATTGGTGCCTTATGTTATCTACTATCATGGATGACATAAGGAGCTAGGATCTATTTTTCATTTTATCTCTACATATCTAATTTTTCCACAATTTTCCACCATTGGGTTCAGTCAGTATTGTTTAGGTCTGCCCTTTTTAGAGCAGATCCTCCTCTGTAAACCAGAGCCAACTAAGGGTTTTCCTAGGGTACAGCGAAAATGATCCAGAGTGCTATTTATTGTAATTGACTGTCACAGCATACAAGTGAATTCCTGTATTCCAGGCTATATTGGAGGAAGACAATTTAAATGTCACTGCTGGGTCACATAAGTATTGAACATGTCACCAATTTTCTAAATGAATATATTTCTGAGGCCATGTTCACACGGCTTAAAATGGGCCGTATTTCGGTCCGTAATTACGCGCCGAAGTGCGCCAATTATGGGCCGAAAACGGCCAATTCATTACGGTAATTCACAGTTCTCATAGAGAACTATGGATTACGTCTCCTCTCCCTGCCCAGCGAAGCCGCCGGGCGGGGAGATAATTCACATGTCACTTTCTAGCGGCGTATACGCGCCGCTAGCAGTGATTGTCTATGGGCCGGCGAGGTGCCGGCCCCCCGCTCACTGCCCCGCCCCCGTCCACACGGCGTAATTGCGGGGCAAAATTACGCCCCGCAGTTAAGCCGTGTGAACATAGCCTAAAAGGTGCTATTGACATTACATTCTCACCAATTGTCAGTAACAACCCATCCAATCCACACAGGCAAAGAAATCAAACCACAGAAGTCCATAAATTAAGTTATGTGTAGTAATGAGAAATAACACAAGAAAGAGAAGTGTAAAATGCCATGGAAAGTCATGACATCAACTGAAATCTATCAGCAATTAGAAAGGAATCCTGCCACATAGTGAAAAATATCAGCTGTTTCAACTGATGGCCTATAAAAGGGTGTCTGGTTACAAAGGTGCTACACAAGAAACATCTCATGATGATTACTGTTTCAAAACATACTGATGGCATTGGTTACAGAAGAATTTATAAACTACTGAAGGCTCCAGTGAGCACTTTAGGGGCCATAATCCAGAAGTGAAAAGAACATCATTTCACCACAAACCAGCCATGACCAAGGGCTACCTGCAAGATTTTAGAGGAGTAAAAAGAATTTTCAAAAGAGTTGTGCAAGAGCCAATGACCACCTGTGGAGCGTTACATAAAGACCTGAAATCAACAGGTATAATTGTTTCAAATAAAACAATAAGTAATGCACTTAACCTCCATGGCCTGTATGCACGCTCACCATGCAAGTCTCCATTGTTGAACAAAAAGCATGTTTAAGAGTGTTTAAAGTGTGCTCAACATCATTAAGACAAGACTGTGAAATACTGGGAGAATGTAGCCTCAGAGGAAATATAGGTCAGAGGAAAACTCTTTGGATGCCATAATACCCAGGTCCTGCCTGTCCCCCAAAAAGACCACATCAACAGTGAAGTTTAAAGGTGGGAACATCATAGAGTAGGGATATTTTTCAGCATACAGCACTGGAAAAATTCATATAATTGAAGGAAGGATAAATGGACAAATGTACTGAGACATTCTTGATAAACATCTGCTGCCATCTACAAGGAAGATGAAGCTGAAACAAGGGTGGATTTTTCAGCAAGACTACACAGCATTGGACAAAAAAAACGACCTGAAAACCAAATCCTAAAAATGTTCCCAAAACTGAATTTTTGGTCCACTGGTCAAAAGCTGCAGAAAAAATGTCAGTTTATTGGCGCGTTTTTAGTTTTTTCTGGCGTGTTTTTTGGCGCTTTTCTTTTGCAGAGATGCAAAGCAATAGATTTTCTATGTATTTCTGCAAAAAACGTGCCGAAAAACATCCGGCGCTCTGCATAGAATCCAATAGTAAATTTTCTGCCCTGCTCAGTCGTTTTTGCAACATTTGAAAAAAAAAAAACGACCTGCAAATAAAACGAGTAGAAAAAAAGACGTTCTGTGGAGACAAGAGAACATTTTGACTATAGAAGTCTACATATTTTCAGCCGTTTTTAAAAAATGAAAAATGCTGGTAAAACGGTTGTTTTTTTGTGCTGTGTAGAAATAGCGCAACACACAGCGAAGGAAACTCTCAACTGGTTTCAGAGAAAGAGAATAAAGCTGCTACAATCACCAGAGCTGAATCCGATTTGGAAGGAAGCAAAGCTCAGAGTTCATAGAAGGAGACCACAGAAGCGACAGGATTTGAAGAGTATTTGTGTGAAAGAATGGGCTGTGATCCCATCTGAGCAATGCATGAGGCTAGTTTCTCCATACGGGAGGCGTCCTGTCATCACCAACAAAGGCTTTTGTACAGTACATTTCAGTAAGGGTGTTCAAAACTTTTTCCGTTTTTCATTTCTCATTATTACATATTAGTTAATTTATGGACATCTCTGGTTTGATTTCTTTGCCTGTGTGGATCAGATGGGTTGTTACCGACATCTTGTGAGAATTTCATGTCAATAGCACCTATAGAAATATATTTACCTAGAAAATTGGTGACGTGTTCAATACATATTTCACCCGCGGTATATATTTACACATACATACAGATAAAAAAAGGGATTTTTAAAATATATTTAAAAAACGCAAAATTTTTAAATTCTAGTCCCCAATATTTTAAAAATGATGTGAATTATATGTTTGTCATGTAAACTCACAGTAATTCCAGCAAAATCTCCATTACCAGAAAACCATTACCTGTATCAGTTGGAACAGGCAGGTAACACCTATTTGGATTGTGAGGACATATGTTTGCATTTAGTCAACCTGTTTCTGACCCTAAACACTCATGACAACACACACCTACATCACAGGCATGACAAGGAAAAGCGCAGCTGTCCCACAGGAAACATCTCACCTATGTAGCATTAATGCGGAGGGATTTCTGTTCCCTTAATTTTACCAAAACCCCCCCTGACGCAATTAAAAACCCCAATATTTCCGAATCCCCACTGCACTGCAAAGGGAATCTTTATTACCCAAAACCCCTGCACCTAGCGTAATCTTTATATTACCAAATCCCCCCTCATGCAAGGGAATCCTTATTTACCAGAAAACCCCACTGCCTGCTAGCGTAATCCCTTTTATATAAACCAAATCCCCACTGCACTGCAAGGTAATCCTTTTTTTTTCCAAATCCCCCCTGCATGCTAGGTAATCCTTGTAATTACCAAATCCCCACTGCACGCAGGGGAAACCTTGTATTTACCCGAAAACCCCACTGCACTGCAAAGGGAAACCCTTTTATTTACCAGAATCCCCCCTGCACTGCTAGCGAAACCCTTTATTACCCCGAATCCCCCTGCACTGCAAAGGGAAACCTTTTTTATTACCAGAATCCCACGCAGCTAGCGTAATCCTTAATTACCCGAATCCCCACTGCAAAGCTAGGGAACCAAAATTTTTACCAGAAACCCCACTCAAATGCAGGTATCCTTGTAAATTACCCGAACCCCACTGCACTGCTAGCGTAAACCTTATATTACCAAACCCATGCACTGCTAGCGTAATCAAATTTTTACCAAATCCCCCCCTGACTGCTAGCGTAACCTTGTATATTACCCGAATCCCCCCCTGCCGTAGGTAATCCTTGAATTACCAGAATCCCCACGCACGCAATAATCCTTATATTACCAAACCCCACTCACTGCTAGCTAATCCATATTTACCAGAACCCCACGCACGCAGGTAATCCATAATTACCAAACCCCCACGCACTGCAGGAAACCTTTATTTTACCAAACCCCCCACTGCACTGCGGGGTTTAATCCTAAAAATTAAACCAAACCCCCTGCCCTGCTAGTAACCCTTATTTTACCAGAATCCCCATGCACGAATGAAAACCAATATTACCAGAATCCCCACTGCACTGCTAGTGTAACCCTTTGTATATTAAACCAGAATCCCCACTGCACTGCTAGCGTAATCCTATATATTACCAGAATCCCCACTGCAGCTAGCGTTAATCCTGTATATTACCAGAATCCCCACTGCACTGCTAGCGTAATCCTTTAAAATTACCAGAATCCCCCACTGCACTGCTAGGTAATCCTTATAATTACCAAGAATCCCCACTGCACTGCTAGTGTAATCCTTGTATATAACCAGAATCCCCACTGCACTGCTAGCGTAATCCTTTATATTACCAGAATCCCCACTCCTGCTAGCGTAATCCTATATATTACCAGAATCCCCCACTGCACTGCTAGCGAAAATCCTTGTATATTACCAGAATCCCCACTGCACTGCTAGTGTAACCTTTATTTTAACCAGAATCCCCACTGCACTGCTAGGTAATCCTATATATTACCAGAAATCCCCACTGCACTGCTAGTTAATCCTAATATTTACCAGAATCCCCACGCACGCTAGCGAATCCTTGTATATTACGCAGAATCCCCACCCTGCTTAGTATATTACCAGAAATCCCCACTGCACTGCTAGTGTAATCCTATATATTACCAGAATCCCCACTGCACTGCTAGCGTAATCCTATATATTACCAGAATCCCCACTGCACTGCTAGAGTAATCCGTGTATATAACCAGAATCCCCACTGCACTGCTAGCGTAATCCTATATATTACCAGAATCCCCACTGCACTGCTAGCGTAATCCTATATAATACCACAATCCCCACTGCACTGCTAGCGTAATCCTTGTAATATTACCAGAATCCCAACTGCACTGCTAGCGTATTCATATATATTACCAGAATCCCCACTGCACTGCTAGTGTAATCCTATATATTACCAGAATCCCCACGCACTGCTAGCTGTAATCCTGTATATACCAGAATCCCCACTGCACTGCTACGTATCCTATAATTACCAAATCCCACTACTGCTATTAGCGTAATCCATATATTACCAAATCCCACTGCACGCTAGCGTAATCCTTGTATATTACCAGAATCCCCACTGCACTGCTAGCGTAATCCTTGTATATTACCAGAATCCCCACTGCACTGCTAGTGTAATCCTATATATTACCAGAATCCCCACTGCACTGCTAGCGTAATCCTTGTATATTACCAGAATCCCCACTGCACTGCTAGCGTAATCCTTGTATATTACCAGAATCCCCACTGCACTGCTAGCGTAATCCTTGTATATTACCAGAATCCCCACTGCACTGCTAGCGTAATCCTTGTATATTACCAGAATCCCCACTGTACTGCAAATGTAATCCCACATTACCAGAATCCACACTGCACTGCTAGTGTAATCCTATATATTACCAGAATCCCCACTGCACTGCAAGTGTAATCCTTGTATATAACCAGAATCCCACTCACTGCAAGCTGCGTAATCCTATATATTACCAGAATCCCCACTGCACTGCTAGCGTAATCCTTGTATATTACCAGAATCCACACTGCACTGCTAGCGTAATCCTTGTATATTACCAGAATCCCCACTGCACTGCTAGCGTAATCCTATATATTACCAGAATCCCCACTGCACTGCTAGTGTAATCCTATATATTACCAGAATCCCCACTGCACTGCTAGTGTAATCCTTGTATATAACCAGAATCCCCACTGCACTGCTAGCGTAATCCTATATATTACCAGAATCCCCACTGCACTGCTAGCGTAATCCTTGTATATTACCAGAATCCCCACTGCACTTCTAGAGTAATCCTTGTATATTACCAGAATCTCCACTGCACTGCTAGCGTATCCTGTATATACCGAATCCCCTACTGCCTGCAGTAATCCCTTATATTACCAGAATACCCACCGCACTGCTTGCGTTATCCTTGTATATTACCAGAATCCCCACTGCACTGCTAGCGTAATCCTTGTATATTACCAGAATCCCCACTGCACTGCTAGCGTAATCCTATATATTACCAGAATCCCCACTGCACTGCTAGCGTAATCCTTGTATATTACCAGAATCCCCACTGCACTGCTAGTGTAATCCTATATATTACCAGAATCCCCACTGCACTGCTAGTGTAATCCTATATATTACCAGAATCCCCACTGCACTGCTAGTGTAATCCTTGTATATTACCAGAATCCCCACTTCACTGCTAGCGTAATCCTATATATTACCAGAATCCCCACTGCACTGCTAGCGTAATCCTATATATTACCAGAATCCCCACTGCACTGCTAGCGTAATCCTTGTATATTACCAGAATCCCCACTGCACTGCTAGTGTAATCCTTGTATATTACCAGAATCCCCACTGCACTGCTAGTGTAATCCTTGTATATTACCAGAATCCCCACTGCACTGCTAGCGTAATCCTATATATTACCAGAATCCCCACTGCACTGCTAGTGTAATCCTATATATTACCAGAATCCCCACTGCACTGCTAGTGTAATCCTATATATTACCAGAATCCCCACTGCACTGCTAGCGTAATCCTTGTATATTACCAGAATCCCCACTGCACTGCTAGCGTAATCCTTGTATATAACCAGAATCCCCACTGCACTGCTAGTGTAATCCTATATATTACCAGAATCCCCACTGCACTGTTATTGTAATCCCATATGTTATCAGAATCCCCACTGCAATGCTAGTGTAATCCTTGTATTAACCAGATCCCCACTGCACTGCTAGCGTAATCCTATATATTACCAGAATCCCACTACTACTGCTAGCGTAATCCTATATATTACAGAATCCCCCTACTGCAGCGTAATCCTTGTATATAACCGAAATCCCCACTGCACTGCTACTAATCAAATTACCAGAATCCCACTCCTGCTAGGTAATCCTATATATTACAAATACCCCAATGCACTGCTAGGTAATCCTATATATTACCAGAACCCCACTGCACTGCAGCGTAATCCTTGATATTAACCAATCCCCACGCACCTAGCGAACCTTGATATTACCAGAATCCCCACAGCACTGCAAGTGTAATCCTATATATTACCAGAATCCCCACTGCACTGCTAGTGTAATCCTTTTATATACCAGAAATCCCCACATGCACTGCCTAACGTAATCCTATATATTACCAGAATCCCCACTGCACTGCTAGCGTAATCCCATGTATTACCAGAATCCACACTGCACTGCTAGTATAATCCCATGTATTACCAGAATCCACACTGCACTGCTAGTATAATCTCATGTATTACCAAAATCCACACTGCACTGCTAGTATAATCCTATATATTACCAGAATCCACACTGCACTGCTAGTATAATCCCATGTATTACCAGAATCCACACTGCACTGCTAGTGTAATCCCATTTATAACCAGGCGCTCCACTGTAATGCAAGTGTAATCTCATATTAACAGAAACCCAGCTGCATCCCTGGTGTAATCCCATACATTACCAGAAATTCTTATGTAATGCAAATGTAACCCCCAAACATTCTGATTGATTTAAAAGAATATGAGCGACATTCTGTTTGTCAGCTGTGTTTTTCTGAATGTGGATTTCATGCAGAATATTGAGCATGCCTCTGGTTTATGAGTTTCCTCTCCAATTCCACACGGATTCTTCCCATTCAAGTTAGTGGAGCAGTTAAAATCTGCATACAATTCCTCTGTCTTTATGACACATATTGCGAACGGATTTAACACAGATTTTTCTATTCAAAGCGTACTCTAACAGGTAAATTTACACGACGGATCAGAGCAATGAATTCAATAAGAATTTCACATTGGATTCCTTGATAAAATCCACATGTAATCCGACTGCCAATCATGTGAATGGCCAGTCCGTGCTGTAGTTAACACAGCGAAAGGAAGAACATGTTCATTCTTTTGCGGGATTCTCCTCGGACCCCACTCTGGTAGCAGTGATGTGGGTCAGCCCCACTGAAATGGGTCTGAATACCCCCTCTGTGAACCTAAAAACCTCGGCAGAAATTCAAAGTACTGCCTTGGATTTCTGCTGAGGATTACACGTCGGATTTTCTGTACAATGAGTGAACTAAGCCCTAGGCTCTGTTCATATTCACGTTTATGCCTTTGCCTCAGGTTTCCTTTGCTTTGTACAGCTAGAGAAGAAAACGGGTACGTCCCCATGGCACGGGTTTTCAATCACTTTTTCAGAGGTTTTCGGATTTGAAAACCGACTATCAACCATCCATGTACGGGTCAATAGAAAATCCGGCGAGTAGTCTACAGTGCACGGTTTTCTACTGGGTGGATTTTCACACCGCTGGTGTTTCGAAAAACTCAGAACATGCAGAATTCTGCGCTGGATTTTTGGGAGGAAGGTGTGATATTCAATGGTTAATGGGGACAGGCGACTCTGTAAACCGAGGACAGAACCGTCCCCCAAAACCATCAAAACACGATAAAATACCGACCGGATTCTTAAATAGAATCCGACCAGAATTTTACACTTGCTGTATGGTTGTACCCTAAGGCCATGTTCACACGGCGTAAAATGGGACGTATTTCAGTCCGTAATTCAGTCAGTACTGCGCGAATTACGGCTGGAATCCGTCCCAGTCATTGCGGTAATCCACAGTTCTCATAGAGAATCCGCCGCGGGGGGAGATAAGTGACATGTGAATTACTAGCAGCGTATACGCGCCGCTGATAATGAATGTCTATGGGCCGGCGAGGTGCCGGCCCCCCCCGGCCCACCCCCGTCCACACGGCGTAATTGCGGGGCGTAATTACACCCCGCAAATAAGCCGTGTGAGCCCAGCCTTAGGCTCAGTTCACACTAGTAAGTCATAATAAGGGCAGACAAATCAAAATGACTTTAGTGCCGTATTCATTGCACAATAGAGACACCAATGACCCAATGTATCCCACTGACTTTCAATGGTGTCCATCAGGTTCCATTATGGTGTCAGCACTGCATGCTGTCAAATATTCTAGAATTACCTAAAGATTGACTAGTGCCTCATAGTGTGAACAAAGCCCTGTCTAGCACTGTCAAAAACACTAGAGCCCTGACAGGAACTAAACAGTTTGTGAATGGAAGCCATGATTGTAGTGTGAACAGAGTACATTAAAAACAGCGGTACAAGTTACGATCGCTCTGATACTAAGAATGCAAGAAAGCAGGTCATCTATGTAAAATGAAAAACTCAACGTGTGTATGGACACAATGGCCCTCATTTACTACCAAAAAAAGTGTCTTAAAATGCACCAAAAAAAGTGGCACGTTTGGTACAGCATGTCACAGACACTTTTATTAAAGAGGTTTTGTCACCATAATGTTTCACAGAGCCTCTGCCAGCTTCAGACTCACTCTTCCTGGTCCAGCTGTGGGTGGGTCTACAGCAGGAATTGGCTCCAGCTAATATTCCTAGCTAATCCTGTAACAGTGAAATGACTGCAGGAGAATTATAATCTGAAGTGCACAAAGCTACAGAGCTCTAAGGATTAAACTCGTCTTTAATGCAGGTAAACAAGCTCCTGTGCTAGAGATAAGACTCAGAAGGGAGTGACTCACCATGGTCAGACTCACACTGACAGCAGCTTAAATCAATCACATAAGAGAGAGCAGGGAAAAGTGGTCAGTAACCCAGAGAAACTTGTGTACATTACCAGAAGATAGCATTTTCATCATCTCCTTAACGAAGCAAAATCAAAACAGCATTGTATCTGGTAACAGTCTTTATTTACCTTTTTCTACATGTTAAAAGCTAATCATTGTAGTAAAAAAACAAACAAACATAAGAGTTTAATGGGTGCCTGTCACATTTAGTATAATACATAACAATACGGTAATGTATAGCGATGTATTATGAAAGCGATCGCATTGTCTAGTCCCATAGTAGGGCCAAAACAAGTAAACAAAAAAGTAAAGTAATGAAAAATGTCGGAATAACTAAACGAAAACAAACACAAAACCCCTGACCCCCCTTCAAAAAAAAAAAAAAACAGTAATAGGGCAAAAACAGACCATTTAGACTACATTTGCTCTATTTCTCAAATGTACAGGCCTACTGTGTGGGACATACTGGTCTACTATGCCCTTTGTCCTGCACAAAAAGCGTATATCAAATAGAGCAAACATAGTCCAAATAGGATTATGCTTGCTCTATTATGGTCTATTGGCCGGCTGCGGCTATGTCGGGGTACACGGATGGATGCCTCCAACATAGTCAATGACGCCATGTGAACTCAGTCTTAGGCCTCGTTCACACGGCTTATTCTGCCACGTATTGGCGCCGTACTCCGCGCCGGATTTGCGCTTCAGTACGGCGCCAGTCCGCGGCAGCAATTACGGTAATCCACTGCTCTCATTGAGAACAGTGGAATCCGTCGCTCCTTCCCGCTCGGCGAATCCGCCGCGGGGGGAGAAAGTGACATGCACATTATTTACGACGCGCCGTAAACAATGCATTGTCTATGGGGCCGGGAGCGGCGCCCCCGCCGCGCTCCGGCCCCGCCCCCGTCCCGCCCCTTATTCACGGCGGATTTGTACGCTCAATACGGCGCACAACTCCGTCGGGAATAAGCCGTGTGAACACGGCCTTATAGGTATTGTCACATCTGTAATGATCCAATCTGTAAGATATTCATGTTGTATCATCCACACGGAGAACACTGCAAAAAATATATACCATGCCAGAAATGCCTCATAAAAAAACAGACTGAAAAGTGATCAAAAACTCTTATGTACCCAAACATGGTACCAATAAAAACATAACCTTATCCTGCAAAAAAACAAGCCCTCACACAGCTCCAACGATGGAAAAGTAAAAAGTTATGACTCCTAGAATATTGTGACATAAAAACATGATTTAAGTGCCTATCACGATTTATGGGTGTAAGGAGTGACCTGTATAAGAAGGGTGGCTGAAAAAATGGGGATGCTTTTTGTAAAATGTGGCAGTAAACCCAGGGTCAACCCCTCTATGTATGAATGTATGTATGTATGTATGCAAAATGTGTCTGTGTGCATGTATATAACGTATGTATGTGTGAATGTATATCATATGTGGCTTCACAGAAAGGTGTTGTGGCTTAGGCTATGTTCACACGGCTTATCCACGGTGTAATTGCGGGGACGGATTTCGCCCGCAATTACGCCGTGTAGCGGGGGCGGGGAGGCGGCAGCTCGCCGGCCCCATAGACACTCACTATCCACGGCGCGTATAACTGACATGTCAAGGAGACGGAATCCATAGTTCTCTATGAGAACTGTGGATTACCATAATGACTGGGACGTATTTCAGCCGTAATTCGCGCAGTACGGCGTGAAATACGGAACAAAATCCGTCCCAAAATAAGCCATGTGAACAGAGCCTTAGGGGATGTTCACACAGCGTTTTTTAGACATGTGTTTGAGTACGTTTTTTGGACCTAAACACGTAATTAACAATGGTCCAGTAGTTTCAATGTAAAACATGTATTGGTGTTCCGATAATACGTCTGTTACATGCGTCTTTCGGTGCCCTTCAAAGAATCGTCATGCCAATTCTTGATCCATTTGAAGCAGCAGACGCCCTATTTAAAACTATAGGTTGCATTTCTGCTGCACAGAAAACGGATCCAAATACACAGCACACTTTGGGTACGTGTTTAGATGCGTTTTACGCCGTGTGAACATATCCTTAGTGTGCGCCAAAACTTTGGCACAGTTAGTGGATCAAGTAATCCAACTTAAAAATGGTGTAGAGTTAGATTAGACTGTTTTAACCTGTGCCAGCTTTATCACCGCTATGAGAAATGTAACTTTACACCGTCTTAGGGTAACACCGTTTTTGGACGCACCCAATATGCCCATAAATAAGCATCCAAAACGACACTTCCCATAGACTGCCATGTAAAATCGGCTTCGTGGTTTAGACGATGCTGATTTTACTCAAATACTAAAGCACAGGAGGCAGAAGTCTGCTATGGGGGCAGTCGCCGTTGTTGCCTCATTGAAATTGTAAGCGTGGAATTATCAAGGAGGGACCCACGCGTTCTCGCCGCTCCAAACAGTAAATCCCCTATGACTTTGGCAGGATTGATAAATCTGCCCCAATGTGTATAAGGATGGGCTTACATTACGGTATTAGCTCCGATGCAGTTTTCCGTTGGGGTAAAAAGCTGCGCCCGGCCCATAGTCATTAATAGGACATTTGCGCCCTTTGCCGGCGGTATACGCTCTTGCTGCAGGACACAAAAGCTTGGTAGAAGAATACCGACAACGCAGCAAACCCTGCAGTGTGACCCCAGCCTGTGTATATCATGGCGTGTGCATGTGTGTAAGCGCATGTTCACATGATGGATTCTTCTCTCGGATTTTGCTGCATTGGGGTCACCTATGGGCTTCCCAATGACAAATCTGACAAGATCCCACCTCACAGACGGACATGCAGCTTCTTCTATTCCATGTACAATGTCCACAGAAGAAGCTGAGTGTGAACAAGGCCCGTGCGTGCGTGTGCGTTATCTGCCAGTACCTGGATGGTGTGCCCCTGGCTGGAGGATGTCACCGGTCCTCCCACCAGCTTACAGTACAGGTCCACCCTGGGCTGGGGGCCCCCGGCCGGGCCGCTCTCCTCCTCTCCGCAGGTCGCGCTTGCCGTGATCTTGGCTCCTTCTGCCAGGTTGAAGGCAGGAGGGTGCAGGCTGAACCCGCTGCTGCTGCCAAACTCCTGGCCGCGTCCTCCGGGCAGCAGCCCCAGCGCCACGATCAGTGTGACAGCCGTGCTCATCGTGTGGCCCCCCGGGCGGCGGGCCCCTAGCACCATGGTCATGAGGAGATGCCCCCTCCGAGCAGCACTAGCTCCCCGCAGCCATTCACTGTCAGCGCTGCAAAACAAAGCAGCTGCAGCAGCAGCGAGGCTGCCCCGTGCGCCCTCCCCGGGTGTGGGACACTCCCCCAGCCTGCCCGCCCGGGTCACCTCCTGTACAGGTGAATGCGGCTATTGCCGGGAGAAGTGTGCGCTGAAGCTAATGCGCCCAACATTACAGTAACAGGCGCATTCCCCGTCTGACACCTTTATGGCGCTTCACCTGGAAATCCCCATACTGGCTGAGAGGTCCTGGTTCTACTTCAGGGGCTGCCAGAGGTTAGAATGGGGGTCCCTGCTCGGTGCTCCAGACAGAGGATATGATGGGGTAGTGACTGCTTCACAACTGTAAGGGCTTGTCCCCACGGCACGGGTTATTGGCCGGTTTGCGGTTTTTCAGACCGCCTGAAAAACCGGCCGAAAATGAGCACAATTGTGCTCTATGCAAAACCTGTGCAGCAATCCCCACTGCATGGGCTTTCCGTCCGGCGGCAAAACATTGTAGAAGCACAATCTTTTGTCCGGTTTCCCGACGGAAGATGTGCTTCTCAATGGGAGGGGGGGGGGGGCTTCTCTGCTCATCACAGAGAAAACCCGCCCCCCCCCCCACCTGCAGCCGTGGGGACGGCCGCAAAACACGACATAAAACGGCCGGCAAACCGACAGGTATTTGTCCTATGCAGTGGGGATGCGCCACAGAGGTCACACAAAACAGTTTAGGCTACGTCCACACCACGGATTCTCCCATTGAAAACCGCGTCGGACGAGTATTTCATGTGGATTTTAGGTCGTTTACAGTCAGGAAACAAGTTCCATTCATCTCTATGGGGTTTTGAACTTGAATACACTTGTGGAATCTGATGGAAGAATGAACATGTTGTAAATTATTTTATTCTTAATAACCGACCAAAATGCGCATTGTATGAACTACGACACATATTATACTGAGGCAAATGGGGATGAGTTTCTTTCAGTTTTTGACAAGTATTTGAAGTCGGAAATGTTGTGGATTCCGACTTGAAATATTTATTGTGCGGACGGGCCCTTACTGGATTGCTCATTTAGGTTACTTAAAATACTGCCCGCCATACAGTGCCCACCATAACAGTGACCACCATAACAGAGCCCACCATAAAAGTGCCTACCATAACAGTGCCTGCCATACAGTGCCCACCACACAGAGCCCACCCTAACAGTGCCACCCATACAGTGCCCACCATAACAGTGCCTGCCATACAGAGCCCACCATAACAGTGCCAGCCATACAGAGCCCACCATAACAGTGCCAGCCGTACATATCCTTCCATAAAAGTGCCTACCATAACAGTCAGCCATCCACAGCCCACCATAAGTCTCAAACAACTAGATCCCATCCTAAAAGTGACCACCATAACCGTGCCAGCCATAAAAAGTCCACCATACAGTGCCCACCAGAACAGTGCCAGCCATACAGTGCCCACCATAACAGTGCCAGCCATACAGTGTCCATCATACAGAGCTCACCATAACTGTGCCCACCATAACAGTGCCTGCCATATAGTGCCCACCATAACAGTGCCCACCATAACAGTGCCTGCTATACAGAGTCCACCATAACAGTGCCAGCCATACAGAGCCCACCATAAAAGTGCCTACCATAACAGTGCCTGCCATACAGAGCCCACCATAACAGTGCCCACCAGAACAGTGCCAGCCATACAGTGCCCACCAAAACAGTGCCAGCCATACAGTGTCCACCATACAGAGCCCACCATAACTGTGCCCAACATAACAGTGCCCGCAGTACAGTGCCAGCCATACAGTGTCCACCATGCAGTGTCCAGTCCATTACCAGTCATACAGGGCCCACTATAACACTGCCTGCCATACAGTGCCTGCCATAACAATGCCAGCCATACAGTGCCCACCATAACATTGCCGGCAATGCAGTGCCCACCACACAGTGCCAACCATTACAGCACCAAGCCATATCATGTCCATAACAACAGGGTCAGCAATCCACTGCCCACAATAAAAATATGCCCACCGTAGCAGTGCCAGCAATCACAGTGCCCGCAACCCAATGCCCACCATAACAGTGCCAGCAATCACAGTGCCCGCTGCACAATGAGCAACATAACTACCAGCCATACCTTTCCCCCCATAACAGTGCCAGCCATATAGTACCCACTAAAACAGTGCCAACCCTACAGTGCCCACCATAACGCTGGCATCCGTAGCTGTGAAAAGATGAATATTACTTTCTGAAGTATGAGGACAGAGACAAGGCATGATGGCTGGGGGCCACACAGAGGTGCACATGGGGCCACACATTCTGCACCCCTGAGCTTGTCCAGGAATACTATTATTACTTCTTACAATTCTTTTATTACTATTACGGTATACTTTTATTGCCATCCATGCAGCAGATGTTGCCACATGGTGTCCCCAGGGTCACCCAAAATGATTTCCTCCCAGCTCAGGCACATGAATTTACATGCACATAGCAGTATCTCTGCTCTGTTTTACATGGAGCTTTATTAGGAATCCCATTGTAGTGTCACTTTGGGCCCTTTGCCATTTTTACAAGGAATCCTGGAAAAAAAGCACCTAAAAATTCATTGCACAATTTCTTCCAAGTTCAGCAATACTCTATATTTGGGTGTATACTGCTGTTTGGGCGCATGGCAGGGGGTACAAGGGAGGGAGAGCTATTTGGCTTTTGAAACGCAGATTTTGGGGGTGTCATGTCGTATTTGCAAAGCCCCAAAGTACCAGAACAGGTGAAACCTTCCAGAAGTCATCTAATTTTGGATTCAACATCCCTCAGGGAACAAATGTAGGGGTGTATTGTGTACTTTGGACCCACTGGTGTTCCAAAGTTTTTTAGCATTGGGCAGTGAAAATGCAAAAACAACCACAGCGATTCCGAGATTAATTTTTACAGTGTAAAAGTGACATGATAACTTTACTATGCGGGTCGGTACAGTTACAATATTATCAATTTCATAAATTTTTTGTTTTATTACATTAACACTATAGAAATGCATAGGTAAAAAATTGTGTTTTTATGTAGTCCTATTCTGACATTCCATTCTTTTTTGTCTATGGAGCTGTATAAGTTCTTTTTTGTCTTTTTTATTTTGTCATATACAGGGCTGGTTAAGGGCTTTTTGAGGGGTGAACTGACATTTTCATTGGTACCACTTAGGGGTTTATATGACTCTTAGATCGATTTTAATTCCATTTTATGTGCATTGGGAAAAACAAAAACTGCAATTCTGCCATTGTTTTTTTTTTATACAGGAGCCCTATATATCTACCTACTGTATATACAGTGCTCAATGAGAGGGCGTGATGCAAGGCTTTCATCATGCCCCCTGCGACGAAGGGTCTCCTAGGAACAGTGTACCGAGAGCAGTGTGCCGGTATAAGCGGCGTGATGACAATACACTGCTTACGCTGTTCACCAGTTCCCAGAGCTAGTGGCACTCCAGGGGAACATGGAGAGGTGAGTACCTTTTTATTTTCTTTTTTACTGTTTACACCTGCCGATACCTACTTATACGGGGCATATAAGGGCATGTCCCCACGGCACGGGTTTTCGGCCGGTTTTTCAGCCGGTTTGCGGTTTTTGCAGACCGCCTGAAAAACCGGCCGAAAATTAGCACAATTGTGCTCTATGTAAAACCCGTGCAGCAATCCCCACTGCACGGGATTTGCCATGTGCTTCTCAATGGGAGGGGGGAGGGCTCTTCTCCGCTCATCACGGAGAAAAGCCGTCCCTCCCACAGCCATGGGGACAGCCGCAAAGCCGGACAAATACCGGCCGGCAAACCGGCCGGTATTTGTCCACTGCCGTGTGGATGCGCCCTAACTCTACCTACAGAGGGCATATAAATTCACCTACAGGAGCATATAATTCTACCTACAGAGTGCAAATAGCTCTACTTACAGGGGGCATATCTTTACCTACAGGGGGCATATACCTACCTACAAGGGGGACATATATCTACCTACAGTGGCTGTATATCTACCTAGAAAGGGAGGCATATCTCTTCCTACAGGGACCCTATATATCTACTTACAGGGCCCTCTATATCTACCTACAGGGCCCTCTATATCTACCTACAGGGCCCTCTATATCTACCTACAGGGGCCTTATATATTTACCTACAGGGGCCTTATATATTTACCTACAGAGGTCTATATATCTACCTACAGGGGCCCTATATATCTACCTATAAGAGCCTATATATCTACCTACAGGGGCCTATAAATCTACAGTTGAAACCAGAAGTTTACACAAACTATATAAAAAGACACATATGCATGTTTCTCACTATCTGACATGAAATCAGAATAAACCTTACCCGTTTTAGGTCAATTAGGATTACCAAAATTATTTATATTTGCCAAAGGCCAGAATAATGAGAATTTTTTTTCTCTTTCATTTTTATTACTTTCTGCAAAGTCAAAACTTTACATATACTGGGATTCCTATGCCTTTAAACAATTTTTGACAGCCCACATGATGATATCATGTCTTTGGAAGCTTCTGGTTTATTGCCAACATCTGAGTTATTTAGAAACACACCTGTGGATGTATTTTAATGCACACCACAAAAACACACTGTTTCTGTGTGTAACATGATGGGAAAGTCTAAAGAGATCAGCCAAGATATCAGGAAGAGAATTGTGGACTTGCACATGTCTGGATCATCCTTTGGTGCAATTTCCAGATACCTGAAGGTGCCTCGTTCATCTGTACAAACAATCATATGCCAGTGCAAACAAAATGGGAATGTCCAACCATCATACTGCTCAGGATGGAGATGGGTTCTGTGTCTCAGAGATGAATGTGCTTTGGTCCAACTAAAATTGAACTGTTTGGCCATAATGACCATCATACGTTTGGAGGAAAAAGGCAAGAAGCCTAATACCTGCCTGTTGGGGGACCTATGAATCTCCTTACATACATACTATATTGGGGAATTTAACTACCTCCTATATGGGAATACAAACAAGATTAAAACTTGGTGCACAAATGAGTGCCCCATAACCATTTGAGGGTAATTTTATTGTTAGAGGCACAATGGGGTAAATATTACCATTTGGGGCACTATAAATGGGGAGTTTGTACTGATATAGGAATTCGTAGGGAATTGTTGGAAAAGTGAGTAGCCTAAGATGTTTGTTTTGTAAATTCTAAGGGGAAGAGTCGTGGCTGGGAGAAGTTCTGGCCGTCTGGGACCGAAGGAGAAGAAAAAGAGAAAGAGGACAACTCATCAGAGAAGAAAACAACTCATCAGAGATGTCTCCTGTGAGTCCCTGGATGTATCTTTATTGTAATCACTTGTAATATATGTTCAGGGTGCCTGTGTACAACTGGTACCTACCACTGTATGGTCACTGTATGGTGGTAATATTTGTTGTTGTATAATGGTTTATATTCAGTAATTATTCAGCCACTATATTGTGGTCATGGTGTGGCAGTATTATTTGGTTACTATGTACTGGTGATATGTGGTCTTAGTGGGATTATTGGTAATATTGTACTTTGGATTCTGGTTTTGTGTAACAGTGTTACTTGGTAATTGTCTGTGTCAGAATTTGCTCACCTGGTCAGCTTTCAGCCTGCAGGGTGCAACACTCTGCACTATTCATTCTCCAGGTTTGCGACCACACCCTGAGAGACGCTCCCTGAGTGACAGGTGTCCTGCCACTCTGGACAGGGGGTGTGTTACACAGGCCAATAGGAAGGCCAGGAGACGGCACTAATCAGGAACGGGGGCGGTGTCCGGGCACTCCATTTAAACCTCTTGGAATCTGTCCTCTGCACCTATGATATTTCCTGGCTTGTCCCTACTTACCTATGTTTGCTTGCTTGCTACTTCCGTTTACCTGACCTTGGCTTGTTTTCCTGACTTTGACTTGCTTTCTGATTTTGGTACCTTGCTCCTGACTGTGTTTCTGACCCTTGGGGCATTTTCTGGTTTCTCTCTTTGGTTTCTGATTTGTGGCCTAGCCTTGCTGTACTGTTGCTGACTTGGACTGTCTGACTCTTCTTTTCTCTGGACAGCCCCAGCACTTTATCAGTGTAGGGACCGTTGCCCAGTTGGGGTCTGCCACTTTGGGCAGTACGTCAAGTAGGCAGGGACAGTGGGCTGGGTTCCAGTTAGGGCTCACTGTACCTCCCTTGGGGTGACAGTCTGACTATTATTTAGTAGCTTTATACATAGAACATTGTGTTATACCTTTTTGTATATTCAGACACTGATTGTTAAGGATGGGGGAGGGCGAAATTTCTTCACCTGCCCTGAGTGCAATTTAGCCTGGATGTGTGGAGGTCACATGACTGTTTAGTTCATACAGTTAGTGATTACGATGGACAGGAATGTGAGTCACAGCATTTTAATTTCTAGATAGGGGTCTCCTGCACTGAGGTAAAATAATTTTTAATACATTTCTATTTAAAAAATTGTATGATTTCCTATTGTATACATTATAAATAAAACAATATAAAGTGGACAACCCTTTAACACAACTAGTACAGTTTGGCAGACCACCTACTGAAAATACCTTATACCAATCTTGAGTAGGGATTACTGTACCATTAGCCCCAGTGCTTTTTTTTTCTATTTACTGAAATTTAAAAGTTATCCAAAAGTGGGGCTTATAGTGGTAAAACTCTTTCTTCCTTTTTTCCCTCGGCAGACGTTTAAAAATCCCTCTTCCACCCTGCTCTCGCCCCTTTCTTGGGGGGGTCCCACAGGGGTCAGTCCGGGGGCCAACACTCTTCTACTCATACCTTGGCCTAGTTATATCATAGGTACTGACTTCCATTCCACCTTTTCTAACGACACTCAAATCTACAATGTGTCAATTATCCATATCCTCCTTCTCCTCCCGCTTTCTCAAACTCAATACGGAAAAAATGGTGTTCATAATCTTTCCCACATCCCATTCCACCTCTTTATCTAACCAATCTATTGCAGTCAATGGTTCCACACTCTCTCCAGCCCGACAAGTCCACTGCCTTGGGATTACCCTTCATTCTGCCCTGACCCTCAAACCACACATCCGATCCCTGACCACCTCCTGCTGCCTCTACCTGAAAAAAAAAATCACGTATCTGCACACTTCTAGACTGACTACACAAAAATGCTTGATAATGCCCTAAACAACACACACCAGGAATACTGAAACACTCTTTTCTGTGAAGTTCCCTCAAGTACTCTTGCTCCCCTTCAATCCATCCTCAACTTCACTGCCCGGCTGATCCTCCTCTCCCCTCGCTACTCCTCTGCCTCTCCCCTCTGTCAATCCCTTCACTGGTTAACCATTGCACAGAGAACAAAATTTAAAATTACAAAACCCTTTACCTACAGGGTTTTTTTTAAACCCCTCCCTCCATAAAAACTCTGCTCTAATCTCCAATACCTTTCCTAAGAGGGCCACAATTTTTGAAAATTCTAGGTCTAAAACTCACTTTTTGGGCCCAGAGCAACCAAACACGCACCCCTCTCTTTCTAAGTGTCGGAAAAAATGGAGGGGGGCTTGATGGTTGCTAAGGGAACAAAGTGAATTTTAACCTAGAAGTTTTTTATACATTGGCCCCAACTCTCCTCCCACAGACCTTCATCCTTTCCCACTTGTCACCTCCTCATGCAACTGTCTTTAAGATTTCTCCCGTGCTTCCCCCATAATCTGGAACTCACTGCCCCAACACATGAGACTCTTCTCCACCCTCAGTATTTTCAAAAACAAACTGAAATCTCTTCAGGATAGCCTATAACCTACAATAACTCCTCTACCACTGCACCATAATACACATCTCTCAGTCCCTCACTTTCTGTCTCCCTGTTCTCCATTGTAGATTGTAAACTTTGGTGAGCAGGGTCCTCTCTCCTTTCATATCAGTGTGTTAGTTAGTGTTATTGTATTCGTCTTATATTAGGTACCTGAACCATTTGGCGTGTACAGCAACATGCCATTATTGGTGCTCTAAAATAAGTAATAATAATAATAATAAAATAAAATCCAATCAAAGCTCAGCTTTCATTTTTCAAACTGCTCTGGAAAAATAAAAGTTGAGCTCTGATTAGTTGCTATGGGCAATAAAGGCAGTCTTATTGTTCAACAGTTATGATAAATGCATACCTGCCAACTTTTTGGATGGTCAAAGGAGGACGCACATATTTTCCACTTCTATGGTTTTCTTTTACAAATTAACACAAAATCATCTGAATACAGATATTGTTCTAGAACAAATTGTAACAAATTATTAAATAATGCATAAATTGTAACTTAGTAAGCAGTTAAGAACCAGAGAGATGCTTTTGTAGGACAATGAAGTAAGGTTATTCATTTTAATGTATTTATCAAGTCAAAAAGAAAGACATTTAAAAATTTCAGTACGCCTATGCTTTCTAAATTGGTAAAGTGGATACAAGTGTGACAGCAAACAACAAAACTTGTGAACTTGTAAGAGAGTGACCATGAATTTCAATGACAGATACTGACAGCTTTGCAAAAAACTTGGAACATGTACATTCTTCTGTCAGATTTCCGATGAAGTGTAACGTTCACTGAGAATGTACTGTTCACTGTCAATGGGCTGGCCGAATCCAAAATCCGACCACAAAATCTGCCCCAAAAAAGTTACAAAAAACAAAAACAGATTATAAAGTACTATTGGATTCTATTATAAAATCTGATAGGTATTTTACAATTGTCGTTTGAACGTACCTTAACATGTGAGACTGCATGCAATTAGACCCTACCCAAATTTTTCTGGCGATCGCGAATGATACACACCCTTTTTCCTGTTTGGAAAAAGTCTGGTGATTGGGTGCATGATTTCCCCCGATTGCCAGAAAAACTTGAGTTAGGCTGAACCAGCCTGACACATGTCTGAAGTACAGAGCTAATGTCAAATCAGTATACATAAATAAATCAGCAGCACTCTGAAATAATTAATATATTAATCATTTAACTTTCTCCCAACTTTTTCAAAGTGCATTTCTGCTACATTTAGGATACATTAAAAAGGGTCCATCCACCAGCAGCAAGGTGACCTCAGTAAAGATGGGTTCCTATTCTAAACGTTTACCTCGCTGCTTAGTCTGTATGGGGAGTGGCTGCCTCCATTTTGGTTGTACACTCCACCTATCCACATAGACTGTTTTTAATCAGAACAGAGTATAGCTGGGAACTTCATACCCTGAAAGTATAGAGGTCTAAGAAGGCACCAAGCGAGGTGTGAATTCTGGCCTAGTGTAGGTCTCATATCAACTGAGATCACCTTGTTGTTGGTGGATGGACATTCACAGTTTTGATCAAAAATAAACCTCAGGTTTTCATGTAATCATAGCAGAAATGCAATCTATTCTGTTTTAAATTATTATGAAAGTGCTAGTCATGTTTTGAGTTCTTTTTTAAGAAGTGAGTAACAAACGTATGTGCCACAGTGACAATGGAGATATTTGGGTCAGTGTTTGCCTTGTGTTTGCCATGCAATTTGTCTTCCTTTCTTTTTGTCCCATCCTGGAGATCAGAGTGGTGTATCTGGTAAATACATCCATGAACCCCCATTAACCGACAGAGGCTCACTGTACGGAATAGCTCAGAGAGCTGTGTTATTTTTTATAGTTAGATACAGCAAAACAATTTTTTCTTATTTTTATGCCCTTACTGATGATTAATATACTCCATGGAGGAACCAGGAAAGGAGCTTTTTTTCTTCTATTTTCGACTTTGTAGATGACACTGAACCTTTTTTGCTGAAGAGCCACAGTTAGATAATGAACAACACAATATATACTGTAGATCTCAAGCCAATTTTACATCAGCAGTTATAATTGCCATATGGTAGTCACATTCTGAGGGGGCAAATCCACTGCAAATGCAGACTATGGTACCAAATTGTATAACCCACACTATTCCAAAGGGCTTTGGGGAAGAGGGTTTTGTTTATCTGTACATACCCTGTTTCCCCGAAAATAAGACAAAATAAGACATTTATTGTTGAACAAAAAATCAACATGTGTTAAAATATACTGTAGTGATTTCATCACAAACATCAGCATAAGCAGCCAAACTCTGAATTGCATAAAAAAGTGCACTATGTCTTATTTTCGGGGAAACAGGGTAGCTGGTTTGAATCCCTCTCACAATGCAAGGCTCACTGAGTCGGATGTGACTTGAGAATTGCTACATCCGACAGATGGCGCTAGAGAGTTCAGCTCTCTTCCCATGAGCCTTTTGGGATATTTAAAGGGGATGTATCGCTTCCTTACTTCGGCTGATTCACACTGCTCTTAGCTTCTCAACTCTGTGAATGCAGGGGCGTTTCTTCCCCTCCCAGCTGGATGACATTATCCCCCCTTCACTGCTGGCCTGAGACTCTCCCCCCCCCCCCCCCCCCCCCCCCCCCCCCCCTCTGAGTCCACATATCACTGTGTCTCTCCCTATCAGTCTTATTTTATAAGAGCTGTATACATACCACAGGCTGCATTCAATCTAATCTGAGCACTGATCTCTCACAGCTGGAGATGTATTACAGCTTTCTAAGAATGGCACAGATCTGCGTGTATGCAGCAGAGTTAGGCACAGGGACAAAGCTGTCATGTTTTCTCATTGTACAATCTGCTGCAGTCTGTTTCTGCTAGGTGTGGAGACAGAAAATGCTACGGCCCCTAACTCCGAGTGAGAGACACAGCTCCGTGAATCGACCCAGGGGCTGTACAGAATGTAAATGAGCTCTCAGCTAGTGAATTGCAAGGAGGAGGGATTCGACCCACACTGGATATCAGTGTAAATAAAAACACAAGATAAGGGACACTGTGAGAACAAGACAGCTTTGCTAATGACATCCAATTGCAAAGTTGCTTGTTTTCACTGTCCCCTTATTCTGAAGACCATTTAATGAAACTATAACACCCCTTTAAATACCAATGGAGTGTAAAAGCGATAAATCTCCACTCACCAACATGGTGCTTTGCCATGACCTACACTAGTGATCCATATGATAGATACACAATTCTTTTTTATTTATTTTTGTCCGGTTGGTGTTTTTGCACACACACATACGTATATAGTTTATATACAATCAGATTTAAATGCTTTTTCTTTATTTTATGTATCTTTCTTTTTTCAAAACAAGCCTGTCTCCAGTTATAAACCAAGTAATTCTTGTAACCAAATTCCTGTTAAATTGTAAAAGTGTGCTATTTCTGTGTTGGCTCTGTGTAGAAGAAGCTTGGATCTATCGAATGGTAAAACTCCCTCTGCTGGTCTTAGTGAGACAATTTTGGAAATGGAGAATGCAGTAAAATAAAGCAGAGCATTATTACACTATTTTATTTAGGTTTTATAAACTTTTTCTTCTGAGCATTAAAACACTGGCTATACACAGTTAAGTCACATTATTATGACCACTTCATAGTTTCAGAGTTGGCAGCACTAAACTCATGAAGGAAGTTATGTGTCAAGAGCTGGCTTGGTGGGTATATAAGATGTGTGATAGAGAACGAGGGAGATAAGTGACATGTCAATTACTTGCGGCAAATACGCGCCGTGAGTAATGCATGTCAATGGGGCTGGCGGGGTGTCGACCGCCCGCGCCGCGGGAGTACGCGCTGATCAGTGCGACTCCCAAATCACCCGGAGTAATTGTGTCCGTACTGTACGCGCCGCAATTACGCCATGTGAACATAGCCTAAGTAACATAAACAAGCTCCTGCACTGATAAGACACAGCTGGGAGTTATGTCATTATCCTGACCAGGGCTGCTAGAGTAGAAAGAGGTGGTCAGTAACCTAGAGAAGCTTGCATACACAATCAGGAGATAAAAACTGCTCTGATTCTGAAAAGAAACAAAATCAGAACAGCAATGTATTTGGTAATAATCTTTACTTTGGCCTACATGTTTAACGCTAATCGATGTGATACCCTTTGAATGTCTAGTCAACATTTGCTACATTCGGATGTGCATTTTCTATCTGGATACTGGTAATGATAGACTAATCTATCATTATTACCGCCCTATTTTTTACAAAACTTTGCTTCACTGTTATACAAATCACACTTTTTACCTTTCATTTCACCCCCATTTCCTTACAGGCTCCTTAACCACATGGCTGCGGCCGTTTGCCTCTTCCCCTTGGGCCCCCCTTTTCACACGGTTTTTATTTGCCGCGGATTGGCTCCGTATTCCGTCCCGGGATTTGCGCTTCAATACGGCGCCAATCCGTCGGAGTATTACGGTTAAATCCCACTGCTCTCATGAGAACAGTGGATTCCGTGGGGCTCCTCCCCGCCGGCAAATCCGCCGCGGGGGGAGAAAGTGACCCCAAATTAAACCATTATTTACGGCGCGGACGCCCCGAAAAACAATGCATTGTCTATGGGGCCGGAAAGGGCGTCCCCGTCCCCCCCCTTTATTCACGGAAATTTTGTGCGCTAAATACGGCGCCAAACCCGTCGGGAATAAGCCGTGTGAACACGGCCTTACATGCATGAATAGGGCCACCCTGACCGAGACGTCACATTATATAATGTCACCATATAAGTAGTCTCTATCTGGAGCTTGAACACATTTTTTTAATAAAATAACCAATTTGCATGAAGTTTTGGAGTGCTGTTGATATTTGTTTTAACTACAGCAGACTTCAAAAGTCTATCGACTAGCACCCACTGCATCACCTTCCAGTGTGAGTGCCGCCTTTACATGTATTATTTCCTTGCAGATGATAAACTCTTCTGAGCAGGGCCTCATGCCTCTTGTCTCCTCTATTAAAAGGTTTATTGCTACGTAATGTCTGATGTTAATTGTACATGTTTCCCTTACACTGTAAAGTTCTGCAGATTTGAAATTTTGCTCTTTTTATCATCACATTCTAAGAGTCAAAACATTTTTTTAATTTTCTGTCAATACAGCGATATAAGGGTTTTTGTAGGATTTTTTTTTAAAACCACTTTTCACTTTTGCAAAATAAAACCTTTTTCTGCACATTTTTTTCCAGAAACTTTATTTAATGTTCTGTGGGTGTCCCACCAGAGGACATTACACTATGATTGTTTGATTCCTTCTAAAATGGCTTGATATATTTAGTATACCAGAGCTTCTGTACCCACTGGCTCATGGTCTCGCCCAGAGCTTCTGTACCCACTGGCCATGGCTCGCCCAGAGCTTCGTCCCACTGGCTCATGGGGCTCGCCCAGAGCTTCTGACCCACTGGTTTTGGTCTCGTCCAAGCTTTTATCCCGCTGGCTCTTGTCTCGCCCAGAAAACTTTTATACCCCTGGCCAGGTCTCGCCCCCGAGCTTCCCTTTTACCCCTGGTCATGGTCTCCCCCCCGAGCTTCTGTACCCACTGTCTCATGGTCTTGCCCAGAGCTTCTGTACCTGCTGTATAAATCATGCTCTGGTGAAGACCGGGGGCCCTGACATGCTCTCCATATCTATATCATCTATGCTCACGGTAGCCCAGAGGACCACATCAAACACGCGGGGTCTACGGTGTCAGTCCTTATTGACCCCGGAAAACTTGACAACCACAAGACACAATCACACAGAGCTTACAATATAAGTCACAACACTCTGCCAAAACCAGGAAACTTCACAGAGGCCAACAATGAGAAACTCTTACTCTAAACAAGCCCGTGCTGTTCAGCATGGTCAGCTTATCTGCCCTGATAGATCAGATGTTAAGCAGTTGCTTAGCAGCCACCCCAAACCAATAAAAGGAAAAACAAAAAACACAAGCAATCTCGACAAGTTCACAACCCTTCCCCCAGAGGGGGGTACATATTTTTTTTTTATCTTAAAAGAAAATGTCACATAGATTATGCCTCCCTGGCTGAGGGCAGCACAAGCTAGTGTCAACCGCTGTTTTTAGCACTGTTCCCTTATTCTGTAGGATGCTGTAGTTTTTTTTTTATTTAATGCCGACGCAGTTTTCAGCCAGAAAGTCATTTGAAGAGTCCTTCCAAGAGTCAGTTTTTTTTAAACCCGACCAATCGGAGGGAGCCCCGCCCACCTCAACTAAAAAACAAAATTTACTTTTGAATAGGGAGAAACGGAATAACTGTCATGGGCGGGGCTGTCTTTGGGGGCGGGGGGGGGAACACCTACTCATGAATAAGATTTGAGGGTAAATGCTCTAAAACTGCGCATCTTACAGAAAAAAAGCGCAGCACTGGGAACAGCAGGCTGCACTAGCTTTTGTGCTGCCTCACAAAAGGGGGGTATAACCTATGTGACAGGTTCCATTTAAGTTATTTAGTGACTATGTGAAAAGGCTAGGCTGTAGTGATGTTGCATTTAAAGTGATATAGTCCAATAACTGTAGGCAGTGTTGACTTTTTTCAAAGTGATACCTCATCCTTAAGGTCAATAAGGATGGATAAGGCCATTTCCATTCATTGCATGATGGAGTCATGTGTCATGATGCTCATCTATGGCCTAAGGATAGGAATCAATGCTGTAGTTACAGTGGTACTCTATAAGTCAAAGCGGGACCATTTAGGAGCTAGGATTCATATTCTGAATGATTTTACTAATACAGACCATTAAGGTGATGGAATGACAGAAATGCGCCCAGCAGAGAGAAGAGAACAAGTTCCTGGCACAGGTCTAGCATAAGATACAGGAAAGCTTTGTTTCCCATCATTTGAATCCAGAGTGTGAATCTGAGTAGGTGAATAGATGTTTGTATGCGGTGAAATGAGATGGGTGTGAGAGAAGTTTATAAAGGTAAATCAAGGTGAAGCTACTTATGTCATAATGCTAGACTGCAGCTAGCTGCTACAGGGTTGCTACCATGGTAAGGTATGCATGCAGAAAATCCACAGCTTATTACAGCAGTGTAAATAAAATTATAATTAAGGCTGTAGAAAAAACTGCAACTAATCTGCACAGAAATTGACCTGTAGTGAGGAGTTTAAATCCATGTCAATTTTGGTGCAAATACACTGCAGATTTGTTCTGGATTTTTTCATTGACTTCTATTGATGGGGATGACAACATTCGCAATGACATTGACAAAGAAAGTTTATTGTTGTGGATTTTGCAGAGGAAACAATGGGGATTCAACTGTGGATTTTAAACACTTTAATTTAAATCTACATTTTCGGCAGGAAAATTTGTGGTGGATTTGCCGTTGTGTATTACCTGCAGAAATGATGTGAAATGTCTTGTGTGAAGGGATCCTACAGGTCCCCGTAAACATTAGAAGTAAGTCTGCTGCATGCTTAATCCTTTCAGGTGCGTGGATGAGTACCTGCTAGCATAAGCACTGTGGACTGAATACAACTGGAGTATCCCACCATAGTGAGCAGCATCATCTTACTAAATCCCTATTGTTCAGGTGTGTAGAAGAGCTTAATAATGAGCAATGGTGGTCAACCTAGATGCGTGGATGAGTACTTGCTAGCATGAGTACTGTGGACTGAATACAACTGGAGTAGCCCACCATAGTGAGCAGCATCATCTTACTAAATCCCTATTGTTCAGGTGTGTAGAAGAGCTTAATAATGAGCAATGGTGGTCAATCTAGTTGGGGCCCCATTTCTTTTTTTTTTTCTTTTAAACGTATTTTATTGATTTTTGAAGAAAACGCACATAACAACAATAAGACTAGCGCAAACAGGAATGCGATAACGCTCATTATATAGGATGGTGAGATACAAATACATACAGATTGTAGTTACAAGGGTCGAACCATCAACTGTACGATGGGGAAGTAGTGACACTCCTGCAGCTTTGCAGACACATCGAAAGAGGATAGGACAAGGTAAAATAAAATAAATGAGTAAAAATAACAATAATGATAAAAAATAACAATCATAATGACGATGATAATAAAAAAATATAGTTATAGCGATAATGGCAATATTAATAATGATCATAATAAGAATAATAGTAATAAAAGCAATAATAATAGTCATAATAATGATAATAACAATGTGGTGTGTTTAAAAGAACCATCAAAAATAATCGGGAAGAGAAATTAGGTCATATGTTAGCAGTGAACTATGAAGGAGGCATCAATTTATGATTTTGTAACGGGCTAACCCAGCCATCGCTCAGAAGTTGGATGAAGCTACGACCCCCGAGGTCTCATGGGAGAGGGAGTCAGAGTGTGGGTGGGGGGGAGAGGTTGGCAGGACTCAAACTAGCTTCGGAGACGTTCTCGGGGCCAGTGGATAGGGGGGGGTGCCCCTCTAGGGCACCAAGGGACCCCAGAAGAGCTTCTCTCGCGTACCAGCTCGTGTATCGAAATGAGGTCATCAGTTGAGCTATTTCCTCTTTAGGAAGGTGTGAAAGAATGAACGTTTTCCACTTTTTAAAGAAATTTCCAGTACGGAGCTCCTTCTGCCTTTCTGTCTCAAGCTTATCAGCTATTAGGTACTGTTTCATGTTCTCTACCACCAGCGACATCAGCGGAGTCTGAGACTTCAACCAATATAGCATGAGGCAGCGTTTTGCGATCAGGATTGCAATGTGTACTGCGCTTGGTATAGTCACAGGGCCATCGTCGGACCCATCCAGGGGTCTCGTGTAGTGGAAAATCAAAAGGTCATGGTGTTTGGTAAGGGTAATGTGCCAATGAGCTTGGACATAGTCAATGAATGTGTCCCAGAAGAGTTGAGAGGAAGGGCAGGACCAACTCCCATGCCACATGGTCGTGGAGGGCAGTTGGCATTTAGGGCATACTTGGCTCCGCTCTGGAAATCTCTGTGAGGGGGGAAGGTTGAACCCATAGTAGGTTCCATGGATAATTTTAAAGTGAGTTTCCCTCCATTGTTCACAAATCACTTCCTTTCGGACTTTGCGAAGTCCTACAAGAATTTTCTCCGCTATATTTGGATCTGCAAGTGTGCGTTCCCATTTCGAGAAGGGGAGGCCTTCACCTGATTCCCAGCTCCACCCCCTCAGAATGGCATAGATGCGTGATAGGGAAAAGGACGAGCCACTGCATTTCATAAGAAGGTCAAAGCTATTGGTGGTGCAAAGTCTGGAAAGGTTCCCTAGACGAGACCTGCAAAAAGAAAGAACTTGCATGGCCGGGAAAACATGGATCGGTGGGAGCTGGAATTTCTCTCTCAATTCAGAGGGGGCCATCCAGCGCTTTTCCTCCATGTGCATAAGTTGGTCTGCATGTTCAATCCCCCTCTCTCTCCACAACCTAAACATGGGGTTAGTTCTTCCTTGGGGAAATTCTGGGAGGTCCCAAAGGGGTAACTTTTGGACATCAGGAAAGGGAGCTTGAGCAATTTGCGGATGTGTTTCCAAGAGGCAATCGTGTCCTTAAGCAATAAAGAGTTTCTGACCCGAGAGGGGATATGCGAGTATTTGGTGTGGAGTAGGGCCTGAGGATGCCAAGGGTGCATTAGACCCCTTTCCAGATCAAAATTGGAGTAGCGGCTCGTCTCCCCAAACCAATCTAAGACATGTCTAGTCAGGCATGCCAGGTTATGGAATCGGATATTGGGGAGATTGAGCCCGCCCATGGTCACTGGGAGCATAAGTTTGCTGAGCGCTATTCGAGGTTTCCTGCTAGCCCAAATGAAGTGAGTGAAAGACGAGTGTAGTTTATTAATATCATCGTGTCGTAAGAGTAGAGGGAGGGTCTGAAGGGGATATAATAGTTTAGGGAAGCAGATCATTTTGAATGCGTGACATCTTCCCGAGAGAGAGAGAGGGAGTCCCTGCCATCTGCGAAAGTCGGCAGTTTTTTTTTTTAATCAGTGGGGGGAAGTTTAGGTTGTAAATAGTACTAGGGGTCTTCCCTATCTTGATGCCAAGATATGTGATGTGCGAGGTCACTTGGAGGATGCCCAAGCCCAAATTTTGCCAAGTCGATCTCTGGAGAGGGTGACCCAGTTCCAGAAGCTCACTCTTAGAAGCATTAATTCTGTAGCCATAGTATTTTCCAAAAAGGAGAATATCCCCGGGAGATGTCTTAACGGATCTGACAAGAAGAGGAGCAAATCGTCAGCAAACAGGGCCAATTTATCCCAATGAACAAGTCAGAGTCTTCTAGATATCTTGCAAGGGGCTCCAGTGCTATATCAAATAAGAGGGGGGAGAGGGGGCATCCCTGTCGAGTGCCCTTGTGAAGGGGGAATCTCTGGGACAGAAAGCCCTGGGTATGTACCTGGGCGGTAGGGTTGTGATATATAGCAGAGAGGAAATTTTTAAAGTTGCCATTTAACCCCATTCGATCCAACACTTGCCACAACCACTCCCACCGGACATTGTCAAATGCTTTTTCTGCATCTTTCGCAATCATGACAGGGTGTCCGGTGGGAGGGGAGGTGCGCCCCACGCTTTCAAGCACTGCCAGCACCTTACGTAGGTTTCCCACTGCGGCTCGACCTTTGATAAATCCCTTCTGGGCGGGGGCTATGAGGGAGGCAAAAACTGGGCCAGTCTGTCGGCCATTATTTTGGAAAGAAGCTTTTGATCCATGTGAATTAAGGATATCGGTCGGTAAGAGGACGGCAATAGGGGGTCTTTCCCCTTTTTGGGGATTACTTTTATATACGCATTTTTAGATTCTCGTCGGATCTCGTCCCCTGTTAGTATCTGATTAAAGTATTCGGTTAACAATGGGGTTAAGAGTTCAATCAGAATTTTGTATAACTCTCCTGAAAACCCGTCAGGGCCTGGGGCTTTTCCCATGGCTAATTGGCGGATGGCTAGCTGAACCTCTCGAGGAGTGATTTTTGCGTTGAGGGATTCTAGCTGGCTGAAGGACAGTTTGGGATGGAGACAGAGGCTAGAAATTTCCGGCCATCATCTGCATCAATCTGGGCAGGCATTGAGTCTAGAGAGTAAAGACGTTCATAAAATACTTTAAAAGAGTCATTCATCTGAAAAGGGTCCGAAGTTAACTTTTCCCTGAGAGGTGCAGAGGGAGGGGATGTGTGATGTGCAATAAGGACCTTTAAGGAGCCTGGCCAGGATCCTTCCCGCTTTGTTCCCATAACGAAACAAGGTGGATTTCATATGGGAACGTTGGATTTCCTCCTTACGACCCAACCACAAATCAAACATCCTCTTGGCGTTCTCTCACTCTTTCTTGGTTTCTGCGGAGGGGTCTGTGAGAAATTTCCTATAGGCCATCCTTGTCCGCTCAGTTGCCGTATTATAGTCCTTGTTAAGTTTACGTCTATAAGCAGAAGTGTGAGCTATTATTCGGCCACGGAGGACCGACTTGGCCGTGGCCCAAAAGAAGAGAGGCATCTCTCGAGTGTTTGTCATTGGCAGATGCAAATTCCAGCCATCATCCCTTTAAGAGCTCAGCAAATGCCTCTGTCTTTGCCATGTAAGAGGGGAACCTCCATATGAAATCTGAGCCTTTGGGAAAGACATCTGCGATCTCAAGTACCACAGGCGAATGGTCCGAGATAAGCATGTCTAAAATCTCAGAGGCTACCAGGCGTCTGTGGAGGTCAGGGGAGAGGAGCATATAGTCTAGTCGCGACCACGACTTTTGTGAGTGGGAATAGAATGAGTATTCTTTACAGTCAGGGTGCAGGTCTCTCCAGCTATCTCGGGTTCCAGTAGTATCCATGAACACCTGTAGGACTCCAGATCTAGTCCCTAGTGGGCATGTGGGCAGGGGGGAAGACTCGGCATTTCTTTTCCTATCAAGTATCTCGTCAGCGACGACATTCATATCTCCTCCCACTATCCACGAACATTCGGAGTGGTCTTGGATCTTATTTGCTAACTGCAAAAAGAAAGGGGCACTTTGTACGTTGGGACCATAGACGTTGAGCAAGTTAGTCTGGGAACCATTGTGAGCGATGGTCAAATGCGACCATCTCCCTTCCTGATCTGTCTTATGGGATACCAGGGAGAAGGAGAAATTTTTATGCACTAGGGTGAGGACACCTGCCTTCCCTCCCACGGCCGGGTAGCCAAACACGTGACCTACCCACATTTTACGCATACGATGGAAATCCTCATTTTTCAGGTGGCTCTCCTGTAGGAGGACTATGTCCGGGCGCAGCTTTTTTAGGTGTCGGATGATCCTATTTCTTTTATTAGGGGAGCGGAGCCCTTTGATGTTTCACGTGATAACTCTCATGTTGGGTTGGAGGGTTTACTTAGTATTACAGGGGGAGGTCCTAAGTGGTGTTAACCAGGTTATTCCTATTTCATGAATAATTTCGGGGGAGATGCCAATTTCAAAAGCAAGACCTCAGAAGTGTGAAACCAAAATTAAATTAAAAGTGCACAAACTACACAAGAACAATAGTATAAATCAGTAGAGATAACAATACACAGAGAGTCGAAGGCCTGTTTTCTAAAACTCTCTTTCTGTGTGAGGGGACTTCACCTTTTTCTGGCACGCGGCAAGCACCAAAGAGGAGATGCGATTTTTACACCATTCTCCTACCTCCTGCCAGAAAAAAGGGAAGATTATTTTGACTCCCTATGCATCAGACGAGCATCAAACTTATACCGCCAAGAGGAGAGAGCCATGAACCAGGGAGACGGGAAGATGGGAAGATATAAGTCCCTCAGTGGTTAAGAGGGGTATGCCCTAATTGGGGGTTTAGCAGTGTGGCGGCCATGCTCAAATCGATGTCAGTCCAGAGAAATCATGGAAGGCCTTCAGCAAAAAAAAAGGCAGTTCCATCGCTTATAAGGACCAGGTCTCTTTGCTAGTAAGGGCGAAGGTCTACTCACAAACACCTGGTGCTGTGTAGTCCCTAGGGGGTCCGCTGGTGCTTCTCAGTCTCTCAGGTGGGAGAGCGGCGAGGGGTAGCAGGCAGTCGGTGAGGCTCCGAGGAGTGTTTCTCACTATGGGGAGAACCCCTCTGCGAGGGTGATGAGTAGGGGTTAGGGTCTTCACATGAGGTTGGGCGAGAGGATGGAGATCTTAGTCCGATGAGGGTCTGTCGATCGTCTTCTGCGTCTTTGGCTGAAGTGTAGAACTTTAGCGCCGCATCAGGGAGAAGAACTTTCAGCGTGGCCGGATACATAATCTGGAAGCGTATCCGTCTTTTGAACAGCAAGGAGCAGATGTTGCTAAAAGCGTGGCGTCGTCGTGAGACATCCATTGAGAAATCTTCGAAGATTAGTACTTTTTGTCCCGCCAATATTGGTGGAGTTTTCAACTTGCGGTACTGTGAGAATCTCAAGCTTGTCGTTATAGTCAAGGTAATTGATAATGACTGTGCAGGGTCTGCTTTTTGTGCAGTCACTCTTAGGGCTATCAGATGAGGGTTCTGGACCAATCCAGTGTGGCCGTTCAACTCGGCAGCTGTGGGTGATGCCCAGTTCCGCTGGGAGAGTGGTTTCGCATAGCTCTTGGAGATCTGACTGTTTAACCCACTCAGACAGACCCACTATACGTAGGTTGCTCCTACGGGAGCGGTTCTCCAGATCTTCTATGCGGTCATACAGAACCTGCTGGGTTTTGTGGCAGGATGAAAGCTTGGACTGCAGCATATCATTTTCAGCCTCCAGTTGCTGGGTCCTATGCTCCAATTCCTCTAGTCTCGAGCTATGAGCCTGCAGGTCTTGTTGCACCTTACTGAGATGCCTGTATGGATGTCTCTATAGTGGCCTGTATGGTGGCTTGTATTTCAGGGGCAATGTGCCTGGCCACTTCTAAGGCCAGGAGCTTATAATCAGTGACTGCGGTGGCTGTACACAAGGGAGGCTCCTCATAGATGCTGTGGGACATGGCCAGGGAACCGAGGGTGCTGCCGTGGTCTTCGTCCTCAGTGGGCTCTTCTGCCGCTGGAGCGCGGCCTGCCGCCATCTTAGATTTCCCTCGTGGTGTGCGGGCGGGTAATGGGGAATCCTCTCTCTGACTGCTGTTGCTGCTGAGGACGTACCTGTCCATCCAACTGATGCCCGGTCTGTTGCAGGTGGTCTCCGCTGTCTGTGGTAGCCGGTCTGCGCCGCCGAAACGGCGAATTAGCAGGTATAGGCAGGAGGGCGGCGGGAGCTCTTACAGCATGCGACCTCGCGCCAGCACCGGAACCGGAAGTCCTGGGGCCCCATTTCCAGGCAAAAAGTGGCAACACAAATAAAAATCTTATCCATTATAGTCTGTAGGAAATACTAAAAGGTTTTACCCTTTTCCCATTGTAGGGGTTTCTAGTTTTCGTTGAGTTTGTTTTTATTTTCGTGCCCATCAAGACTCATAACATTTTTATTTCTCAGTCTACATAGCCATATGAGGGCTTGGTTTTTGCGGGACAAGATGTACTTTTTAATGGGACATTTACTGTGCCATATAATGTATTGGGAAATAAAAATTGGGGGATCATTTCTATGGAGTTCACTGTGGAGTTTAAAAGACATGTTATCTGTATTCATCCGGTCAATATGATTTTTTTAAGTTTGCATTCTATTTAGTGCTTTTAAAAATATAAAAAAGTGTTTGTATTTTTTTAAATTTGCTTTACCGGGCCATTCTCGAAGACCAATACCTTTTTTCTTTTTCTATCTATGTCGAGAGGGCTTATTTTGTGGTGACTGAAGTGTGTTTTTCATTAGTACCATTTTGGGATGCATGCGACTTTTTCGATAATTTTTTATTCCAAAATATTGAAGAGGCCAAATAACCAAAAAAGCACAATTTTCCTGGTGGATATAAGTTTTCTATGCCGTACACTATGCAGGATAAATTATATTATATTTTAAAAGATCTGACTTTTACGGATGCAGTGATATAAATTATGCTTTATTATTTAAATTTAATTTCTTAATAAAATAGCAAAAAGTGTTTTGAAATTTAAATATTCTTTATTTTTTATATTATTAAAACTTTTTTTAATTGTGCTTTTAGTCCCCTAGAGTACTTGACCACTGGGGGGCGAGATCGCTTGTATACTATTCTGTAATACAACTGTAATATGGCCCTACTATTACATCAGGCAGAGCGAAATAGGAGCTCTAAGATGGCAGGCCTGGAGGCTTTCATTAGGCCTTCGGCTTCCATGACAACTGGTCAGCACCTGACGATCATGTCACAGCGGGGCGGCGACTGAGGGCAAACAGGGAGTGCAGCATCATTTTCTGATCGTTTAGATACTGTGGTCATGTTTTCTGCAGCATATAAGTGGTTAAATGGATTGGACTGGAGTTACCCCTGGTCCCAACTGTTAGCAGCGGTCGTCAGCTATAACTAACATCCAGCACCTGCCAGATTAATAGCAGACTTATTATAATTTTTTTGAGCTCTAAAAAACCTACATGCAAAGGTATTGATTGGTGAGGCTAAGGGTATGTTCACACGTCGTACTGTGGGGGGTACTGTACGCTGGGTGTTTTAGAAGTACGCGCTGGCCGGCCACAATCTCATTTCATACCTTCGGCATCCAACTCTTCAGCTCTGTTCAGAAGGAGGCGTGTGTGATTTGTTTGAACTGCATATCATGTGACTCAGCAGGATGACATCACCAGGCCTTTCCTCTCTATAATCAAAGAAAGGTCTGTTTATGTGTATGTGTATATTTACATTGTAGCTCAGAGCTAAAACTTTGCCTCCAGGCACAAGGGTCCTCAGTTCAAATCCCTGCAGGAACCAAACCAGTGGATTTTATTTCCCTTTATCAATGCACATAGCTGATTGATGTTTCTTTTTTTAATTTATTTGCACTCTTTGAATAATAAGGAACACAGAGGACGGGAGTAGAATGACAGCACCTGGGGTTTGAACACTCAGTAGCTGCCTGAGAGGAGAAGTGATGTCTGAGCATGTGCAACCAGGACTGAGAAGTTCTCAGCCCTGGTCGTATCCCCTGGAGACGAGCTGTAAACAATGGATCACTAAAGGAGCAGCTAAAAGAAAAACGGCGCAGAATTTTTAATAATGATGACTGGTGAAAATGTTTATTATTTAATTTACAAACTTCACACATCAATTTTACTTCGTGGCAAAATCCCTTTAAGTAATTTTTTTTAATATAAATTATGCCTGTAACCATTACCCTTGCTGCCTGTGATTTAAAGGGGTTTTGAAGTGTTCGTGCTCTTCAGCTAATTCTATGAGATTGAATTTGAAATCCAGGGGCGAGTGTCTTCTCTCAGCAGGTGTGTTTCTCCTCACTGAAGAACTGTGACATCATCATTCTGTGTTAGCAGTGAAAGAGAAAGGATGTCTGGACAGCTATACAGCCTCCTGCATGCTTCTTATGTCTGCAGAGCCTTCATCTTCAGGCTCCAAAAGCTCCTTGCTGTGCTATAACCAGTTATACAGCCTGAACTGATTAAACACATGTGAGGAATGCACACTGCCCCCCCCCCCTTCACCCTCTGTTATAAGGCAGTAGGCTGTATGACTGTGTTATATGGAGTGAACACAGGATATAAGACTGTGTTATATCAAGGGATCTATGAGTTAAACAGTCAGTAATTAGTCAGATCATTCACCTTAGAGCTGGGAGATGAGTATACAGCCAGCAGCCCTTTCACATAGCTGGTTTTACTTTCGGTTTTAAAAGCTCAGAGGGGAGTAAACACAGAATGTGCAGGCAGCCAATCACAGCACAGGGGGGGTGTCCGGGGCATTTCCTGTCTGGGGGCGTATCCCAACAGGCTGAATGAAATGTCAGTCAGCCAATCACAGTGCAAAGGGCATGTCCAGGGGGCAGAATCTGTCTGGGGGACTAGTCAATCACAGAAATGGGGGCGTGTCCTGACCTAGCAGCAGCAAACAGATGCACATAAAAGCTCATATCTACTATACCAATTGACTGAGGTAATGCAACCTAATTACAAAAGTGCTTATTTTTACTGTCCCCATAATTTGAGATATGATCTTTGTAGCGAGAAAATCCCTTTAAGCTTGCTTCAAGTGACCACCTGGGTCTGCCTGCTTCCTCCCTCCATTCTTGAGTGGGGTAGGGCCTGACACCCCTTATAATAAAAATTAAATGTTACCCAAATTAATAAAGACGTTAATTATATAATGTATTTCTGTGTTATTTATACTTTTTCATTACATTATATGAGTTACTACACTTTTCTATCTGTACCACAAAAGCATCTTCCGAGCATTGCAGAGTGTTCTACTTTAAATATTTGCTCCCAGGGAATTCTGGCAGTGAACTAGTCAATATTGCTGGCTACAACTCAGCTGATGTAAGTCTTGGAGATTTTATTCTCTCAGTATTTGCTGATGGAAGAGAGCTGGTGCTCAGGATCTCTGAGCGAACTACAGAGCAGCTGCTGAGGACCTGATCCATTTCTTTCCAATCTCTCTGGACCAGAAAGAGTCTGCTGCGACATGTGCATGATGTCTTTCAAGGCAAGTGATGATTGTTTTACATTCATATGTAAGCAGTAAGTGAATGGCAACGCCTCACATTGAAGGTTCCTGCTTCACAGGCCTTGTGCTGGAATAGCATAGTGCAGATATTGCTGGTGCAGGCCTTTAGTCACTTTTAAAATCCTGCAGAAATGAGCCAGCAAATATCCTAAGAAATAAGTGAAAGACAATAGTGGGATCCCTGGCGTAAGCTGCTCTGCAGAGAGTAGAGGTGTTTATTGAGACCATTAACAAGGAAAATGTTTTTTTTATTATAATAATTATTATTGTTATTGGATTGTGTGTAAAGAAACAGGATCACATAGAAAACAATGTACAAAGGGTAATAAAAAAACAATCCAAAGTGATCAAAACAATAAAAGTGAATTATAGTCCAAGACATTTCTAACTTTGTAGAAAATATACAGTTTATTCCTTTGTTTGTACTTACATTAATTTATACAGTAGTGTCGGAGGTTTGTAATTTACATATAAAATAGTAACCTAATTATTTTTGATGGGCACTTCCCTGATATGTCTTAGTTATGTAATAACTTTAGTCATATAGATACAAATATGCTAAAATAAAAATAATCTAAAATGTTTATATAGCATCATGCCTCACAGAAGTTCACCGCACTCCCGTACAGAGAGAAGTATATTTATGTCTGGTAGCCACAAAGGGCTGGCGTTTGTTGTCTCTGAAAATAGATAATTAGTAGCAAAAAACTTGCCTGAATCTAGATGTAGCTCTTGGCTTCAGCTATTGTGAAAATGCCAAGCAGATTAAGCCAGGGACGTGATGATGGCTGTGGGGTCAAGTTTTGTCGCACAGCAGTCATATTTCATAGGAACTGATTTACATAGAGATTTTTGATCCTTTAGTCATGGAAAAAACCCACCAGTGATCACAAAGCTCTCACCATGACTTTGGTAAAGATAAAGACATCTAAAAGTAGTGAGACACCAAACAATCTCCCCAGTTGGGCTGACCGCAGTCATACTAGATTTTACGTTTTCAGTGGCATTATGTTTTATTAAAAACTATAAGGCTATGTTCACACGGCTTTAAATGGGACGTATTTCATCCCGTATTTCGCGCCGTACTGCGCTAAATACGGGGTGAAATACGTCCCAGTCATTACGGTAATCCACAGTTCTCATAGAGAACTATGGATTACGTCTCCTCTCCCTGCTTGCACAATACGCTGAGCGGGGAGAGATGTGACATGTCAATTATTCACGTTGTATACGCGCCGTGAATAATGTCTATGGGGCCGGGGGGATGCCGCCCCCCCCCGCTCCCAAGCACACGGCATAATTGCGGGCAAAATACGTCCCTCAAATATTGCCGTGTGAACCCTGCCTAATGCCGCTTACAAAGGGTTGTCCAGTTTAGAGAACTAATTTTCAGTTATCCTATTAGGGAATACTGAGTTAATAAACGGGGAGGGGTCGCATGTTCAGGATCCTCATCTCTTTACCAGAGTGGAGAGCACTTATAAAAAGGATCTCTCCTTCTGGAAGACCTGTCCTGCCATGTTTTACACAAACAACCCATTGGTTTGAATTGGCACTGTGTAATACTTCATTTTCCATATGATGGTGCTACAGGAAATTCAAACACTTTCTGGCATATTTCTCCACAGATTACAGCTGACTAAGGGAGGCCCAGCAGAAGGACACTATGTGATTTGATCTTGTTCGAGAGAATTTTCTTTTAAGCAGGGATTTTCCAAAGTAGAAAACCCCTCGAAGCATCTTACTTTCAAATAAAAAAAGAATAGATACCACAAGCAAGAATAGATTAACTCTTCCATGCTGCAATGATTTTTGCTTACACTTCATTCATTTTTCCTCCCCACCTTCCAGGGGCCATAAACTTTCTATTTCCCTGTCTACCTAGCTAGGCTAAAAGGGGTGTCAGAGTCTGCTCTTTACAGCTAGTTTCAGACATACTTCCTGTTCAGGCTGTCGGTGGTTCTACAGCAGCAATTGGTATATCAGCTCAGTGATTCCAAGCTGAGCCTGTTAGAGGGACATCAGTTCAGAAGCTTTGTAACCTGTAGTGCACAAAGATACAGGGCTGTAAAGAGTTAAAGCTTGTCAGTAACATAGATAAATAAGCTACTGTTTTACTGATAACACTCAGTAGGGAGTGAGTCACCATGGTCAGACAGGGCAGCTGGAACAGTGAGCGCACAGAGAGATGGTCAGTAACCTCCAGAAGCCTCCTTTATCTCTTAAACGAAGCAAACTCAGAACAGCAATATATTTGGTAATACTCTTTATTTACTGTTCCCTACATGTTAAAAGCTAATCATTGTGGTAAGAAAACCAACCAGGCAAGTTGTACTTTTTAATGGTACCATTTAGAGTATGTTCACACGGCATGTTAAGTCCGTGTGAACATACGTTATTAGATGCGTGTTTGGATCTGTGTTTCGGACCCTAAATGTACCCAAACACGTATCTAATAGCAATGTGATTTACATTGCTTTTAATATGAAACACGCCTCGGCGTTCACACGAGTGATCGCCGATGCGTGTCTCATTGCGTCTTTCGGATCCATCTTTCAGATCCGTTCCAAGAATTGACATGTCGATTCTTGATCCGAAAGATGTGTGAACATACCCTTAATTCTAAATAGAATGAGAAACTGAAAAATAAAAATCTAATGGAGTTTACTATGTGGTATACAGTAAATTATAGTCTGTAAGGCTGAAAAAGACAAGACGTCCATCCAGTTCAGCCTGTTGTGTTAAAGTGTTATGTTATCTTTATTCTGTGAGTCAGTGATACCAAATTCATATAGTTTTAGTCATATTTTAATATTTTTAAAGAAGAGGTTCACTTGTTTGATTTTTTTCCCCCAGTAGAAAATGGTAAATTTTAGACACATCAATAAAGAAATCTAAAAACTGTATAGAAATGACAAAATTTATCACTATTATGCCATATGGCAATAATTTAAAGGGGATGTATCACTTCATCAGTTTGGCTTTTCCATTGTGCTCTCCAGCTTCTCACCTCAAATCCAGGGGCGTTTCTTCCCCTCCCATCTGGGTGTTTCTTAACCGAAGGGATGACATCATCGCCCCCCTTCACTGTTCATGCTGGCTCCGTGTGCTCCCCCCCTCCACATGTCACTGTTATGTCTCTCCCTATGCAGTCGTATTTTGTAAGAGCTGTTTACATACCACAGGCTTGCATTCATGTTACAATTGAAGCCAGTCTTGTATAAACTCCTCCAGAGCTGTGCAGAGTGAAATACTCTCGGCCCCTAATGCTCCTATGTTTAGGCACAGTCGCACAATAGTGCTGTTTTCTGATTGTAGAAGCCCTGCAGTGTTATTCTGTTTCTTCTGGCTGTGCAGAGTGAAAATGTGCCGATCCCTTACTTTGAGTGAGAGGCAGGAATGCAAGCTCCGTGAATACAGCCGACCGAGGGCCGAACAGAATGTAAATGAGCTCTCAGCGAGTGAAATGCAAGGAGGAGGGATCCGACCAGGACTGGAGATCAGTGTAAACAGAAACAGAAGATAAGGGATCCTGTGATGACAAGACAGCTTTGCTAATGACATCCAATTGCAGAGTTGCTTGTATTCACTGTCCTCTTATTCTGAAGACAATTCAATGAAATGATACAACCCCTTTAAGTTGATATCATCACTTTGGGTCTCTTGGTGTTTCATACTCTATGAATTATAAATTATAATGTTACTATCTTGTCTACACAGTTTTTGGCCAGAGTTTGTCTTTTCATCACCATCTTCCAACATAGCCAAGTGTAGGCTTGCTTTTTGAAAGTTATATTTTCAAAAAGAATTTAAGCATTTAATACACTGTTTAATGTATTGATAAACTTAAAGGGGTGTTCCCAAGAAGGAACTTCTGCACTTCAGGTTGGTACAAAGCTAGCTACGTGCTGACCCTGTTACAGAATGGGGAGGGCGGCACTTTTGTACCTCCTCCTCTATTAATTTTTATGGGAGTTGCAAATATACCCAACCACACTTATCTGGTTACATGCAGAACGCCTTTTAAAATTAATGTGGAGAATGGCCACAAGCACTATCATCCTCATTTTGTAACAGTCTCTTGGCTAGCTATGAGCTGATTTGTAACCTGGAAATGGCTTAGTTTTGATGAATCAAGACTCCATACTGCCCATACAACATTATAATGAGGGGTTTAACGCGTACTCCATTATTACATTACTGGGGCCATTTTCAGATGGCTGTAATACAGATACATTTTAGCATCTCTATTACAACTGCAAGACTTGAAGCCCCTTGTGGCTCTACTGAATCACGCTTAGATCACTGTATAGTTTATGGTAATCTAATAGATTTACAGTTGTAAGCAGAACATTAAAATGTAGTCCCTGTCTGAGACCAGCCCTAGTCTTGAAAAAATAAGGTCACTCTCACTCTCTCTTTTTTTCTATGTCTCCAATGACAAGAGATCTGAAATTAATATTTTTGACCTGACCACAAACATAAGATTTGAACTGGATTGACCAACCATGCTGGTTGTCTGACTTGTGGCTGATAGCATTACAAACATTTATACATGAATAGTCAAAGATCACGAACAGGGTTAAAGGGGTTGTCTCACTACAAGGATTGTTTTCTATGTTAAAGATCTTTTAAAAACAAGTCACTTTGCAATATCTGTCCATTAACAGTGTCCTACCTATTCCTAGAAATCCCCTCTTGTATGGGCTGCATCAGCTCCTCAGGTCACTATAACAGACCTGTTGGATCTCTCCTGATAGGCTGCCAGCGCTGGTTGCTATAGCTACAGACCTGGCTTCTACTGCAGCCTAGTAGAAGCTAGTAAACATGCCCCTGAATTCAGAATGAAGCCGAGAAAACAGGACTGAGGTAAGATTAATCAATGTAGTGAGACAACCCCTTTAAGGAAAACACTCCTGTTACAGCGTGTTTTTCCAAAAATAAGACAGGGTCTTATATTATTTTCATTTTTAAAAAGGGCTAGGGCTTATTTTTGGGGAGGACTTGCTTCACAATTGCTGGTGCTGTGCTAGTGTCTCTTATAATAACACTTACTGACAGTAGAACTCTTCTTCTCTATGCAGCCGGGAGGGGGCAGGAGGCGGGAGTCTGCAGCGGTACTCGGGAAAAGTGGTTGTGACGTCACACATGGCTGCTTCTGTGGGAGCGAGCAGGGCCGGCTGGGAGGCGGGGTCCAAGAATGGGCTCTCGGGAGGTAGGAGGTGGGACCCTGAACCGGCAGCCAAGCCCACATCATAGCACAGTAGCGGCCAAGAGGCAGGACCCAAGAGGCGGGCACCAGGTGACAACACTCAGAAGGCGGGACTCAGGACACAGGAGCAGGTGAGCAGATTTTACCCTGCCATGGTGGGAGGAAATGGCAGGATGATTTTGGAGCTACATTATGCCTATTTCAGTGCCTCCAGCATTAGGTTATGTCTCCGTGATGTTGGTGACATAACCTAGCGTCATTAGTAGTAGGAGGGATGCCGCACACCTTGTGTAATAGGTTCAGGTAAGTAGCAGGGTGCTTAAGGAAGGATAACCAATCCTATGCAATCTTGTATAGAAACAAATACCTTAGCACACCTTTTTCTAATGCAAATCAAGACGATATTTATTTGAACAAGAGTAAATATAACTCCAATAGGGTATCAGTAATAAGCATACAGATAATCGAGGTAATCCAGACTTTTCAAAATATTTCGGCCAAATGGCCTTCCTCAGTTATGTCTGGCAAGGCATATGTGGGGAGGTGTGTGTCACGGTTCATGCCGCGGTCCCTGCCTTGGACCGTCGGCCTGTCCGTGCCTGCCATGTCTCTGCTGGGGCTCCCTGTGCAGGGGTCCCAGCAGCCTGTGTTCTGCTATGTACTTGCCTGTCCTTTCCAGTCTTGTTGCTTCCTGGGTCCTGTCGGTGCACTATGCCTCCTAAGGCGTGCGTGTGCGCGGCAGCTTCCTGCCTATTTATAGTTTCCTGTTCTGTGCACCTTCCTCTTCACCCCTGACCTCTGGCTATAAGAGGAAGTTCTTGTCTCTACTCTGGGTCAGTTCATTGCAGTCTGTTGCTGTCTCAGCTGTCTCCCATCTTGAGCTCCTGCCAGCATCTCAGGTCTGCTGTTGGAGCCTTTAACCCCTGAGATGCTGGTCCAGTGTCTTGGTCATCTGAGCTCCTGGCCGTCCGTCCGTCGTGTCTGTGTCTCCTGTATCCTGCCGTGTTCCTGTCCTGTATGTGCTCTCCTGTTCCTGCCGTGTTCCCTGGTCTGTACCTGATGTGTTACCCGTCCAGTTCCTGCCGTATCCTGTGGTGCTATGTATACGTTTAACCCTCCTGTATCCTGCTGTACTTGTTCCTGTGTTCCTGTATTCCACCGCCTGGATTCCTGTCTTGCACCCCGGCTGTCACCGCAGGTAGCCACGTCAGGGGTAGTGACCTGGGGGTCCCGCAGCCAAGTCCATCCCACTTTGCGGCGGGCTCTGGCGAAGACCAGGGGCCCCTTAGACTCCACTCCCTGGCGTGGTCCTCCAGCTACCACCTCGCCTGCGGTGATCACAGAGGATCCACACCCGGATGTCTGCGGTCGGCGCTTCGGCGTACATCCGTTGGCGCCGCACTGTTACAGTGTGATTGGAGATATATTTACTCTTGTTCAAATAAATATCGTCTTGATTTGCATTAGAAAAAGGTGTGCTAAGGTATTTGGTTCTATAACCTAGCGTCATGTGACATATCCTAGCGCTGGTCTTATTTTTGGAGTAGGGCTTATATTTAAAGCCTACTCTAAAATCAAGCTAGGGCTTATTTTTGGAAAAACAGGAAAGTCCCACAGTGCAGGTCAATATTTAGTCCGTCTGCCAGTTATTGGTAATATGTAGAAGAAACTGTGTCCAATTAATAGCAATTAAGAAAAGTGATGAAATCTACAAAGGCGAACACACACAGAAGAAAAAAGTAGGAAGGCCTCTTGCGTCCTTTCAAGAGCTAAGTGATTATCGTAGGGTTAAAAATAATTGTGAGCCAAAAATATCAGCAATATGGTTAATAAAATACTTTCTGGCAGACACTAGAAGTGACTGGAATCTTGTTTAGTGGTGGTGGGCACCAGTCTAACAACACCTATGGTATGTTAGTCCTTGGATAAAGGCCAGAATAGCCTTTATCTCATGCCTGCAGCCAGGCTTAGAGGAGATATTCTAATATTTTAAAAGCCCATCTTTCACTTAGAGCTGTTTTTTTTATTGTGTTTCAGGTGAAGGAAGAGGTCAGTTTTAAGGCAATTCACAAGAAATGGGAAAGCACATAGCCTGGTACTTGTAGGTGGGAATAGAGATAAGGAGTGTAAGAATTGCCAGATGCTGTCTACACTCTTTAGGTGTATCCTATTAAAGTATGACTGTTAGAATTATTTAAGGCATTGTTATATCAGTGAATTATATTTCTTATAAAAGATAATAAAATAGCTGCAAGCCTATGTAATTCTTTGCCATGCTTTAAATGCAAACATTTTTCTAGGGCAAAACTGACATTTCTGTGCCCGGGACAATTCACAGCAGCTTTTCCATCTATTCAACCAAGTAGACTGGACCAAGGTCCTATTTGGATGCCATAGAAGCTGAGAAACAGACACATGATAAGCTTTAAAGGGTTTTTTGAATTAAGTTATAAAAATGGATTAAGGCTGTTTAATAATGCAAAAAAAAACTGTCATGATCATGCCCGACAGAACCCTGGTCGCCGGCCACGGCCGTCGCGACGAACTTAATTGGTGGCCAGGAATCTTCCAGCACAATTTGGGTTAACCTGTTCCTTTGTTGATTGACAATTCCATTCTCCTATCACTTTTGTTCTACATTCTCCTGTTCCCTATATAAGGTTTCAGCTTCTTGTTTTCCTTGCCTGCTATATGGTTACCTCTGCCTATAGTTTGCCTGTTTTCATATTGGATCCTTCTGTGTTCTTTGACTCTGGCTTTGACTTGGTTATTCTCCTGTCACCTGATTCTGTACTGCATTACCTGTTTGTTGCCGACCTTGCCTGTCTGACTCTCCCTGATTGTTCTGTGTTTGTTTGTCTTCGTCCGGTGTCTCACTTTGCTCAGGGTAGTGCTCAGTCTTCTGGTTGGGGCCGACCTAGTAAGGAGTCGGGTACCCCAAGAGGCAGGGACAGAGGTTGGGACCAGCGTCAGGGCCTCACTTCGTCCGTGTCCTCTCGTGCACCCCTGACAGGTCCTTACAAAAAACATTTTCTGCCCTCCTTTTAGCTCACAGATGTTACAGTACTGAAGCTACAGAGAGTGTCCTCCGTTCTCTATTCACTCCCTCTTCTGAAATCGGCGTGTGATCCAGTCGGTGGCTTCACCTGCAATTCCTTTGACATCATTGCTCCGGACGTGTACAGCACATGATCGGTGATGTCACAGGAATGGGGCTGCACATTACTGGGGGTATTTTCAGATCGTTGTAATACAGATATATTTAAACATCTCTATTACAGTTGCAAGACTTGAAGCTCCTTGTGGCTCTACTGGGGGGTAAACAGAGCCCAGAGTACACTGCCGACAGCTTAATCTGCAGTGAATACAAAGTTGGGTATATATTTTTTTGCTTTATTAAACAGCTGTATCCCATTTTATCTTTTTAATTTTACATGGACAACTCCTTTAACAATTTTAATATTACATTTATATTAAACTATTTTTATGATATCTGCCATTCATCACCACAATATTTCTTGTCACTGTTATATTTAGTGCATAAAGGTTTTAGTATTTGGGATTCTCCAAAGTTATTCACAGTTTAGCATTTTCAGAACTATTTAACAATTGATAGTTAAAGGGGTTGTCTCACTACATTGATTCATCTCACCTCAGTCCTGTTTTCTTGGTTTTACTTTGAATTCAGGGGCATGTTTATTAGCTTCCACTAGACTGCAGTAGAAGCCAGGTCTGTAGCTATAGCAACCAGCGCTGGCAGCCTATCATGAGAGACTGAACAGGTCTGTAGCTATAGCGACCTGAGGAGTTGATACAGCCCATACAAGAAGGGATATCTAGGAATAGGTAGGACACTGATAATGAAGCGTATGTGACCGACACTCCTGATAAGTCCATCAGTAAGGTATGATTTCATGCCTCCCTCGGCATAGCATCTCCTGCTTCTCTTGCTTGGAGCTAGCAAGTAGACAGGCGGGCATCTACCGCGCACGCGCACGACATTTCGGGAGAATCCCTCCCCCTTTCTTAAGCACGTACTACGGACCATCGTATCCTGTTATTATACACATGTGTAAGTAACCACCATTCATTTAAGAATACAAAAATTAAAAAAAAAAACAATTACAAAAACATTTTAAAACTAAGATTTTCGTTCATTCCTGCCGGGGCTAATGTATTCATTCGATGAATCCATCTCGCCTCACTCTGCAATAGACGTCTCTCTATTGTTAACCCCTCAGTGTTTTGTACTAATTCTAAAATACACCAACGAAGTTCTGTTACATTATGTTTATGTTCTAAAAAGTGTCTTGCTACACTACTCTCTCCAAATTTTGTGCTGTTATCACTACTGTTATCACTACTATTCTCTATCTGATGTTTTTTAGCTAATCTATTGCTTGACCGATGTTCATTTAATCAAATTTTAATACTCTGTGAGGTTTGCCCCACGTATCCCTTTCCACATGGACACTTCAATAAATATATTACTCCCTTGGTATCACATGTACCCGTATCTCTGAAGAAGATTTTTTTTACCATTTATAGGATGTAACACAAATGGTCCTTTGATGATGGAATTGCAATTTTGGCAGTTTAGATACGGGAATGTTCCTTTTCGCTGTGGATTTAAAAAGGTCTGTTTTTTATTTGTTTTTTTCTCTAAGGTACTGGATACTATCTGGTTACCAATAGTCCTACCCTTTTTATACACAAAAATAGGTTTGTTTGCAAACAATTTCCCATATTTAGTGTCACTACTTAGGATATGCCAATTTTTTTCAATAACTTTCCTGATCATTCTGCTCATGAAGAACAGAGTAAGAGTATGGTAGATAAATTTGTAGCAAGAGGGTATAACAGAAAGGAAATGGAAAGAATTGCTGAAGATATAGGTAAAAAAGATCGTGGTACATTAGTCAATAGACAGATTAAAAGAGAGAAAAAGGATAGATGTATGTTCACTAGTACCTTTGATGTACATAGCAGCTTGATCAGGAAAGTCATTGAAAAAAATTGGCATATCCTAAGTAGTGACACTAAATATGGGAAATTGTTTGCAAACAAACCTATTTTTGTGTATAAAAAGGGTAGGACTATTGGTAACCAGATAGTATCCAGTACCTTAGAGAAAAAAACAAATAAAAAAAGACCTTTTTAAATCCACAGCGAAAAGGGACATTCCCGTATCTAAACTGCCAAAATTGCAATTCCATCATCAAAGGACCATTTGTGTTACATCCTACAAACGGTAAAAAAATCTTCTTCAGAGATACGGGTACATGTGATACCAAGGGAGTAATATATTTATTGAAGTGTCCATGTGGAAAGGGATACGTGGGGCAAACCTCACGGAGTATTAAAATTCGATTAAATGAACATCGGTCAAGCATTAGATTAGCTAAAAAACATCAGACAGAGAACAGTAGTGATAACAGCACTAAATTTGGAGAGAGTAGTGTAGCAAGACATTTTTTAGAACATAAACATAATGTAACAGAACTTCGTTGGTGTATTTTAGAATTAGTACAAAACACTGAGGGGTTAACATTAGAGAGACATCTATTGCAGAGTGAGGCTAGATGGATTCATCGAATGAACACATTAGCCCCGGCAGGAATGAACAAAAATCTTAGTTTTCAAATGTTTTTGTAATTGTTTTTTTTTTTTTTTAAATTTGTATTCTTAAATGAATGGTGGTTACTTACACATGTGTATAAGAACAGGATACGAAGGTCCATAGTACGTGCTTGAGAAAGGGGGAGGGATTCTCCCGAAACGTCGTGCGAGTGCGCGGTAGATGCCGCCTGTCTAACTTGCTAGCTCCAAGCAAGAGACGCTGGAGACGCTATGCGAGGAGGCATGAATCATACCTTACTGATGGACTTATCAGGACTGTCGGCCACATACGCTCTTTTACGGAAACGCTAGTAACCTACTGTAACGGTTTTAGTTTGGTTATTGTTTGATACTTAATAAATGAAAGAATTGTTTGCTAAAGACGTATCCACTAGACTTTTTGTTTGTGCTGAAGATACGAGGGAATCGGGTAACCCTATGTCAGTGGATTGTGGCACGACTATAAATGAATAGAAACTACCTGTTTATTTGCAGGACACTGATAATGGATATATATTGCAAAGTGACTTGTTTTTGCAAGACCTTTAACATAAAAAGCAATCCTTGTAGCAGGGGCGTTGCTAGGGTCCTAAAACATCCGGGGCTTGGGCCCTTTGTGTTTTTCCCGCCTCATTGTGAACTGCGGATGTTTTTTTACAGAGGAAAAACCTTCTGTTCCTGTCACTAATTTTCTGCACATCCCACACAGATCCCGTCCATCTCCTCAGCAGTCACTGTACAGTAAAAATCACCAATGACAAATTTACTTTTTCAGAACTTCTCACCTTCATATGACAATACCCCAAAACAGTCACCAAATAATCCACCGATACATGGAGCAAATCTACCAGACAAGTGATTGTGACAAAAAACACTCCTACAAAACCAAGACCCAAAACTATTACTACTTAAGGCTCAAATAATCCTGCCGGGACCCTGACGAAACGCAACCCCCATATGTGACTACCAGCTGTACACAGGCTCTGAATACAAAAAATAACCACCGCCATACGGGGGCCATATAGTGGTAGATACTAGTTGTACGTATGTAGACTCTGCAGACATATAAGTGATTTCCCCTGTGTTACATTTAGTAACTCACCGGAGACGTCCCTTTTCTGATCAGCGTCGTTCACTTTCCCTTTTCTTCTCCCTCCGGTTCACACCTTCATGCTTTATTGCTCCCGGCCAATACTCGTCCTGAGGATTTGGGACACAAATATCTAGAATCCTCACATTTCCAGCAACTCCTTACTCATAGGTATATGTCCCCTCAGTTAGGTATATAGGGGCACTGAAGCAGTATATGGGGCCACAGGCAGGTATATGGGGCCACAGGCAGGTATATAGGGGCCCCAGGCCGGTGTATGGAGGCACAGAGGCATAAACTAGGGGCACTGAGGCAGAATCGACGAGCACTGCGGAACCTATAAAGGGGCACTGAGGCAGTATAGAGGCGGCCACAGGCAGGTATAGGGGGGCACAGGCAGTATATGGGGCCACAGGCAGGTATATAGGGTCATTGAGGCAGTATATGGGGCCACAGGCAGTATATGGGGGCACTGAGGCAGTATATAGGGGCCACAGGCAGGTATATGGGGCCACAGGCAGGTATATAGGGTCATTGAGGCAGTATATGGGGGCCACAGGCAGGTATATAAGGGCACGAGGCAGTATATGGGGGCCACAGGCAGGTATAAAGGGGCACAGGCAGGTTATATGGGGGCACAGGCAGGTATATAGGGCAACTGGCAGGTATATAGGTGCACAGGCAGTATATAGGGGGTCACAGGCAGTATATGGGGGTCACAGGCAGTATATGGGGGCCACAGGCAGGCATTATAGGGGCACAGGCAGGGATATGGGGGCCACAGGCAGGCATTATAGGGGCACGGGCAGTATATAGGGGCACTGAGGCAGGTAAACGCTATAAAAATAACAACATTAATACTCACCTTAACTCCCCCGGCAGCTCCTCGGGCGCACGGCCTATGACGCGCTGTGCGCCCGAGGACAGGCAGGGTCGCGTTGACGTTTTGTCATCGCGACACTGCCGGCTGAGGCGCACGGGGGCCGGGGGCGGGGCCTCAAACGCTGTGAGGACCCGGCAGCCTCGCGGTTTTAGGACCTGCGGTCCGACACCTGTCAGTGGGGGAGGGACGCTCGCTCTCTGCCCCGCAAAGCCCGCAGCTACATGGCGTCTAAGGGACCGCACATGCAGCTGAAGAGCCAGTCGGTGCTCCAGGCCCAGCGCAGAGTCCTGGAGCCCGGGAGACTCGGGGCACAGGGGGTTTTATTCGGGGCCCGAGCCCCGAATAAAACAGCCTAGCGACGCCCCTGCCTTGTAGTGAGACAACCCCTTTAATCTATTGTAGGTATTTTAGTCTATTAAAATCTTGTAATTAGTTATATTCTGACAATTCTATTGATTTATGTACTTCTATTATTTAATTGATAGTTTCATTGAAAAAATATATATTAGCTTGTATATTAGTATCCATCCTCTAGTTTAGATGGGTTGTCTCACCAAGACTACCTCTTTTCAGATCAGCTAAGTTAGGCTTCTCACACCTTAGCAAAATGGCGTTTTTCACGGGAAGCTGAGCCCCGTGGGAAATGTACTATATATATACATTCTGGCCAGTGATAAATGAAGTCAGGCTCGGCGTCCCGAGCGCCCAGAGAATGAGCCCGGGTACCCGGGGGATAATGTCCCCGACCCCGGGGCTGCCAGTGCCCAGGGGCCCGCAGCCCCGTAGCGCTACGCTCCGCTAACTTCCTGGAAAGCAAGGCGTTAGGCCTCCCTGCCGGGCGCCGGCCCCACTCGACGTAGGCCGCGGTGACGTCACATCAGGGGCCCGCCTCTCGGGACCCCATGGGCGGGAGAGGGCGACCAGGAGCGGGAGCCGGGTAAGTGGCTGGTTTTTGTTTTTTTTTTAAATCTACCTACAGGCCCCTGGCTATTCAAAAGGGGGCCCGGGCTAAAAAAAAGGGGGGCCCGGGCTAACAAAGGGGGGCCCGGGGCTACAAAGGGGGAGCCCGGGCTAACTAAAGGGGGGGGTCTGGCACTAAAGGGGGGGCCCTGGGTAACAAAGGGGGGGCCCTGGCTATTCTAAAGGGACCCTGGGGTAACTAAAGGGGACCCTGGCTAACTAAAGGGGGGGCCCTGGCTAACTAAAGGGGGGCCCTGGGTATTTTAAAGGGGGGCCCCGGCTAACTAAAGGGGGGGCCCCGGGTAACTAAAGGGGGGCCCTGGCAACTAAAGGGGCCCGGGCTATTCTAAAGGAAAGGGCCCGGCTATTCAAAGAGGGCCCTGGCATTTTAAAGGGGGCCCCGGCACTAAAGGGGGGCCCTGGGTTTTTTTAAAGGGGGGGCCCGGCTTTTCTAAAGGGGGGCCCGGGTAACTAAAGGGGGGGCCCTGGGTAACTAAAGGGGGCCCGACTAACTGGGGCCCTGGGTACATAAAGGGGGGGCCCGGGTACTTAAAAAGGGGGGCCCTACTAACTATGGGGCCCTGGCTCCTAAAGGGGGCCCTGGCTACCTAAAGGGGGCCCTGACTACCTACAAAACTAGCTAAAAAGTGGGCCCACTTCCTGCACACTAGCTAAAGAGGGGCCCTGACTTCCTGCCCACAAAGAAAGGTGGGCCCACTTCCCACACTACAAAGGGTGGGCCCGACTTTTCCCGCACACAGCTAAAGGGGGACCCTGACTTCCTGCACACTAGAAAAAGGAGGGCCCTAAAATACCTGTAACTACCTAAAAGAGACCCCTAACTCCTGTATACACCTAAAGGAGGGTCTAACTCCCCGATACACCTAGAGGGGGTCCCCCAACTGTTGAAAACCTAATAAAGGGACCCAAAATACCTACACTTTCCCAACGGGCAAACACCTACCTACAGCCCACCAACTGGGGTTCCACAAACCCAAATCAGCCTATCCTTTTCCTAACTGGGGGCCCGCTTTCTAACTGGGGGCTGTTTACCTACCCCCCCGTACTAGGGACCCACCAACCTACCTGGGGGCCGGGGGTTTCCAACTTATCCTTTTGGGGGTCTACCCACCTAAAGAGGGCCTATTTAGTACCCGGGGCCTGCCTATTTTTTTTTTCCTACCTACCTAGGTCTTGCCTCTTACCTGGGAAAATAATTGAAGGGGCAGCAGCCCATAGTTTAGCATTTCTCCAGGGGGGGTTATCCTCTCCCCACCCCCAAAACCCTTTTTGAACTAGGCCCCCTAATTATGGCTTTTAAAACCCCCTCCCCACCCCTGGAGTTTGTACAGGGTGGGAAAAAGGTAAAGAGATCTGGAAAATTAGGATTCAAGAATTTGTGTATAATTTCTGCAGGGAAAGGGTGGGGGGCCGGGGCAAATCCTCATGGCGGTGGGAACAATGCAGAAGAAAAGGGAATAAAAAAAACTCAGAGAAGTCGGTGAGTCTCGATTTCAGGGGTTTTGTTCTTCTATATTTGGGTTATTTCTGTATTCACTGTAATGTGATGTGACCTGAGCTGGTGCCTGACCTCTATGTGGTCTCCATATGGTGTTGTACTTTATACCTGAGCTAGCTGGTGTCTGACCTCTATGTGGTCTCTATATGGCGGTGTTGTAGCTTATACCTGAGCTGGTGTCTGACCTCTATGTGTTCTCTATATGGCGGTGTTGTAGGTTATACCTGAGCTGATGTCTGACCTCGATGTGGTGTCTATATGGCGGTGTTGTAGGTTATTCCTGAGCTGGTGTCTGACCTCTGTGGTCTCTATATGGTGGTGTTGTAGGTTATACCTGAGCTGATGTCTGACCACTATGTGGTCTCTATATGGCGGTGTTGTAGGTTATACCTGAGCTGGTGTCTGACCACTATGTGGTCTCTATATGGTGGTGTTGTAGGTTATATTGGCGTTAGTATAGTGGCAGCGTACATGTGTCCCTGATTGTAAAAGTGAGGGAACACCTGACCCTGTGATAGGAGTTAGACTTTCTTTCTTGCTGGTGTTTATTTTAGAAGGTGGTGAGGTGCGTGACTAGCGTGACTAAGGGAAACATGGAGGGGGATATTGTATGTGGGTGGAGGGGGATAGTGTATGTTGGCTAGTGGTGGGATATGGATGGAGCTACTTAGCCATGTGTCTATGATATGTTAGACTAACAAATGTGTGACTACATTGTACTACACAATACAGTTCTGTTTTGCACACTGTATTATGTGGTAAAATGGGCGCATTTATGTCCGAGAGGCCGGTAATATTTTCATGTACAAGAGGGTGGGCCCCCAAGATCAAGTCCCCTGTGGGCCCCAGACCCCCCAGTCCGACACTGATGAAAGTCTTCTGTCTGCCAGATTGAAAACTGATATTGTTAGTGGCTGTACACTCTGGCCCTCTAATGGTGTTAGTAAATAAGGTCCTCTTCAAGCACGTTGGCAGGACTTAAATGGGTTGTCCCATTCATTTTTTAGGCTCACTATGTCCTAAACAGACTATATAGATTTTATTCAATTTATATATGTAAAAGATGTTTTTTTCCACAATACTTATACTATTATTTCTAGGGCCATAAGTGATGACGTTCCGTTCCATATATTGTGGTGGCTACACTATAGAAGTGGAGACCTCCTGACTAGTGCTCATGCTCAGCGGGTAATTATCTACCAGGCATGAACACTAGTCAGTCAGCAGGCTGGCGCTTTTATACTGTAGCCGCCCACTGCCTCCCCTGAATGAAAAGGCCACGATACAGATTAGTGTGATGCTGCATTCCAAACTTTGTCCTACAAAATAATAGTATAAATAAAGTGAAAACACACAATCTTCTATACATATAAAATCGATAAAGTCTATAAAAAGTGTTGAACCCACAATGAGCTTAATGAACTAAAAAAATTAACTGACAATCCCTTTAAAAGGAATATGTCAGACAATGACCAATTGTTTAAATCAAGGTTTCATAGTAGTTTGGTGATTTTTTTTTTTTTTTTTTTAAACAAATGTTTATTCGGATTTTTCAAATAAAATTTAACAAATACACATTTACAGAATGTCTGGCAAGAAAAATCAGATTCAAAGATCCAATGCGATCTCGACTATTTAGGGTTACAGAGTGCCTCGATACATCATAGTCAAATATTAAACTGTAAGAAGACGTTAAGACCAGTACTCTGATTTTCAGCTTAAAGGGAAAAAGAAAAAAAAAATACAAAATAGAGAAAACCAGAACAAAAAGGAACAAAATATTGTCCCAATTTTACAAAACAAATATTACTAAAAATTTTTGTATGGGTGCCTGCGGGGAAAAAAGAACCCCCTCTTTTCTAAAGGCCCTTTCCCAAAAAGCATAAGTCCCGGGGCGTTGCCCCTTCTGGGACCCCCCCTTCCCCCCCATTATTTACCTCAATAAAATTTTCACCGGCCCGGGAGACCCCCCCTAGGCCCTCTCCAAAACTTTCCCCAACCCCGAAATTTTGGGAAAAACTCTGCACCCAACATCTTTATCTCCCAAAATCAGAGAAGGGGGATTCTAAAACGACCCGCCATTTTTAAAAAAAAAAGCCCGTATTGCAAACTTCTTTAGGGTTTCCTTTTTTCCTTTTCCCAAACCTTATCTCCCTTGGGATATATTTTTCAGTTGTCTCAATCATAGAGTTTTGATGGTGGGGGCGGGTTTTAACCCCAAAATTTGAGCAAGGGAAACCCGGTTTGGGCCCATTTAAAACGCTATGGGGGAAATTATTGCTGGAGTTTTGCTGGGTTCCCTAAATTTTGGGTCCCTCCCGTCCCCCTTTTGGGGTTTCTGGGGAAATGGAAGAAAAAAAAGATCGTGGAAATTTTTCCAAAAAAAAAATTTTAAAAAGTGTCCCTAAAAGTAAACAAAAAACCCGGGTCCCAGTAGTCTGGATGGGCCACCCCCAAAATACCATCCCCACAATCAAAATTTTAGGCAAAACCCACTTGGGGCATTGTTGCAACAAATTGGAAAGGGCCCTTTGAAGAGGGCGGGTTAAAGCTGTATAAGGGCTTTAAAGGGGCAATTTTTGGAAGGGGGATTTCCCCCCAATTTGTGCAAAAAAAGTGCTTTTTGACGGGCTAAATCCCTTGCATGTTTTTGTTTTGGCCAACTCGGGTCTTTTAAAAAAAAACCAAACGGGCCCAGAATTGGAAAACCTCGCCTCCTTTAACGGCTCAAAATCCACTCTCTTATGGACTTATAGAACCAAAAGGGGGAACGCTTTCTTTTGTTGGAGTCAAAAAAGAGTGAGGTTTTTGGGGGAAGTTTTTTTTTTGAGACACTGCCAAACCCTTTGGAGGCACAAAAGGGAAAAGGGTTTGGAAAGGAGGCCCCAAAGAGTCTGGGGAGCAAGGTAAGGAAACTTTGCCGCTTTTCCCGGGAAGGGGGCGAAAGCCCCCCTCTGTCCCCTGACATGAAAGGACTGTCCCCCGCTGTCCTCAATGCCCCATCCCTCCTTTTCCCAAACATGGGGTTTTTTAAAATTTCCCCCTAAGTGAAACCCCAGGGTGACCCAGCCCGGGCATAGCCTTTAAAAATCAGGAAGGGTAGGCCCCCACCGTTTCCGGATCTCTTTCCAAACCATGATAAAAATTCAGAGAGTAAAAACTGAAGATTTGATCGGGGGTGGGGGGGTTTTTAAAGTATTTCCCGTGGGGAGGGGGGAAATTGGGGGGGGGAAAGGGAAGTATCAGGTCCCTTTCGATGTTCCCATTTTATAGATCCGACTAAATCCCCCCCCCCAAACCACAACGTGCGCCTAAACATCCCAAAATTGGGGAATCCCCTAAACACCCGGGGGGTTTAAAACCCCCCCTTTTCCCGACTTTTGGTAACATAAAATTTTTTAAAAGGAGCTTTCTGGGTTTTTTTCCCCCGCCCAAAATTGAATTTTGAGAAAAATTGAATGGATTCGTTTTAAATACCTAAATTTTTAAAGGGAAAAATTTGGGAGGAGTTTGAAAAAGGGTAGGCAATTTGGGAAAGTTTGATCTTTTTTAATGGCCGGGGCCCCCATCCCAGTCATAACTTTGGGCAGAAAATTCCAACGCGGCAAATCTTGGGAAACCCTTAAATTAAAAAAGGGGGGGAAATTTAAGCTATATATGGGGTCCTTTTGTTTTAAACCTATGTTGATTCCCAATATGAAAATGTGCCCGGAGGCAACTGTAAATCAACGCCATGGCTCGGCCCAGTTGATTTTTTGGTTTGCCCCCAAGCCAAAGGGCCGCTCTTGCTCGCTTTCCCACCTTAAAGCCTATAGTTTTGGCCATACACCCCTAAGAGAATAAAAAAACCAGGGTAAGGGGGGCCTTTGGGGGTTTTCGACAAAAAAAAGAATCATGTCTCCGAAAAGAGCGCAATTTTAATTATCTTGAGTGCCATGTGCGAATTCCGTAAAAAAGACCCCTAAAACCTCCAAAGGAATCCCCGCAAAGGGCTCAAGGGCAAGGCCCAAAAGAAGGGGCCCGACAGTGGGCACCCCTGTCTGGTCCCCATTTTGGAGGTAAATTTGGGGTTAAGAATGAAGCCAGGGTGTGTGCCCCGGCCTCCGGGAGGGTTTTTTTGTAAAATTATGTTTAGAAGGTCCAAAAGGCCCCCCCGATATCCCCTTTCCGCTTCTAAGACCAGCCAGACCCCACTCCCACGAACATTGTCAAAAACTTTTTCTCCCCCAAAAGCTACTAAGACGGGTTTTCTCCGGGAGGGGGAAACTGTGTTTGAAATCCATCCAAAACCCGCCCAACACTTTCCTATTTTTTCCCTACGTTTGATCTCCCCTTGATGAACCCCTTTTGGGGGGCCCTATCAAAAAGGGGATTAGCCCTGCAAAAACCGGGGGGCCATGATCTTTGACAAAAAATTTTTGGTCCACATCTATGGGGTGCATAGGCCTAATGAGGCCGGGGGGATGGGATCTTTCCCCCTTTTTTTGGGTATCATTTTTATGAAACAATTTTTGTTTTCCTGGCCAATTGCCCCTTCTTGTAAAAACCAAAATTATATTTTTTTGGGGTAAAGGAAATTGGGGCAACTTATCAAAACAGAATTTATACATCCCCCCCCGAAAATCCATCGGGGCCGGGTGCCTTCCCGGGTTTCCCAGCTGTTTTTTTTCGCTTTCCGTACTTCCTTTTTTGTAATTTCCAAATTTAAAAAAAATCCCCTTTTGTGAGCCCGAAGACATGGTAGTTTTAAATTTTGAGAAAAAACCTGCCTTCCCCTTTTCCCTTCTCAAAAGGGAAACCATGGAGAAGGGAGGTGTAAAAAAGCACCTAAGGGGGCCTAAATTGATTTTGCGCCGGGTCCGGGGTTATCTCTCCCTCGGGGTTTAGGGCATGGGCCTTTTATTTTGGAAGGTTTTAATACGGGCCCCCTTTAAAGTCCCCGTCGAGGAAATTTTCCCAGATTTTTTAAACCAAAACCTTTAAAGAGCGGGACGGGGAAGGTGGGATCATAAAAGGCTCTTTCCCACGCTCTAAAAAACCCCAAATGTCAAAATCCTCTTTGCTGATTCCCCTTTCCCACCCTTTTTTTGGGGTTCCCCCAAAAATTGGGGCTGAAAAAGCTCTGTAGGGAAAACTCACTGCCTCTAAAGGCCTCCTTAAAGTTTCCCGGGTCAATTTTGGGGCGTTTGTGTGGGGTTTGGTTGTGCTATGATTTTTGGCCTCTCCGGGAAACCGTTTTTGGGATTTTTCCCCAAATATAAAGAGGGAAATTTGGGAGAGGGGGCCCCCTTTTTTATTAGCATCAAACTCCATCCCCCACCCCCCTTTACAAAATCTGAAAAAATTTAAACATTCGGGCCCAAAGAAAGGAAGGGAATTTCCAGAAAAAAACCCTGACCCTTTTGGGGAAATTTTTCCACTGGGTTAAAGATTTGATTGGGGTATGATCCGTTTATCCAGATAACCCAAAGGGATCTGGCATCCTCGACTCGGTTCATAAATTTGCCTAAAACCAGGAAATAACCCTATTCCCCGGACATAAATGGGGGCCCGGGGGAATAATATGTAAAAAGCCCCCTTCCCAAACCTGATTCCTCCCCTCCAGAAACCCAAATTTAATTGGCCCCCTTTTTCCCGGGGAAAAAGCCCCTAGGGCTTTGTTTTTCAGTCCTCTGGCTAACTATGGTAGGTTTTATCGGGGGTTTTCCCTTTTTTCCTATCTTCCCGGGTGTCTACCACTAATTCATGTCGCCACCCCCCATCCCTTTGGTACGGGCCCAATGAAATCAGCTTCGGTTTTTTGGCCCCCAAAATTGCAAAAAAAAATTTGGTTACTTTGCGATTTGGCCCAATACACTTTAAACCCAAAGGCAAAATTTTTTTTCCCCCCCCAAAATTTTAATTGGTTAAGGGGTGAGAACCCCTCCCCTCCATCGTGGCCCGGGAAAATTTGGATAAAGGGGAAATTTTTTTTTTACTTAGAGGTTCCCAACTCCAGCTTTCCCATCGCCCGGGGGGGGAAACCCACAGAAAAGTCCCCCCGGGACCCTCCATCCGCTTAAGTGGGCCTCCAGGAAATGTGAGTCTCCTGCAAAAAAGCGACATCAGGGGACTACCCTTTTCGTAGATGCCTTAAAAAATTTTAATCCTTTTAAATTTAGGGGTTAAGGGAAGCCCCCTTTACATTCCGGGAGACCCACCGCATGTTTATGGACTAACGGGGGGGGCTAATGTACGGGAGATCAGGGTCACCTAAGGCGAGTATGGCACCAGGGGGTTACAAGCTTTGATTTGTATGCTGCCGGGATGGGAGGGGTTTAACTACTAGAGGAGCACGCCCCATTTGAAGAACACAAAAACGGGTAAACATTGAAACCAACAAAAAAAACCGTGCCACCAGGCACCTCAATATAGAACGCTATAGGAAGAGGGGAGGGGGATTAACCACCCTCCTCCCTTTCCAGAGGCGTTAATTGGACCTCCTTTTTCTGTCCGAGAGGGGATGTGACACCAGATACCACTCTCAGTGACCCCTTACCCACCCGCCTTTCTGTTAGTTAACAAAATTGTCACCCCGTCAAGCCCGTCTTGACCAGGTGTGTAAGACAACAAAAGGATATCGGACTGCAGTAGAAAGTTCCAAGTCCCACATAGCCAACCCCTTAACTAAGAGAGATTGAGATTTAGATTTAGGGACCCTAAAACTGGGTCGGTCTCACCAGCATGTCCGGAGTCCACAGAGCTTATAAGGGGGGTTTGTTACCAGATGATGGTGGCCCCTCAGTCCTGGTCTGAGTCCATCTCTACCCCTCTTCTCAACGGGCGACGATCCTTCGGTGCCGAAGGGGAGACAGGAGAAGACGGTGCTCTGGTCCATCCGAAGTCTTGTCTTTTCCGACGCCAGGTTGGGATGTCCTGTACTGAGCCTCCCTCCATTCTTGCTGATCTGGGATGTTCCTCAGGGGGATGGACTTTTAGCAAGTCCTGCAGGTCTGCCTCTGCCTCCGTAGGGGAGGTAAAGATTCTGGGAGGACCATTTGAACTTGAACTTTCAGGGTAGCAGGTTATATCAGTTGGAAACGAATTTTCCTTTGAAAAAGCGCCGTACAAAGCTTGCTGAAAGCCCTCCTTCGTTGTGAGACATCCGCCGAGAAGTCCTCAAACAAATGCACTTTGTGTTTTCCCAAGAGCAAGGGTGGGCCTAGTTTGCGGTACGCTCTCAGGACTTCAGCTTTATCGTTGTAGTCTAGGAATTTCATTATAACTGTGCGCTGCTTCTGCCTGGTGCGCGGTTCGGGCGGCTGAGTGCGGGTATCCTCTGGGCCTATTCTGTGGGCGCGTTCGATGCTGCAGGGGTGTCAGATGCCCAGGGCCCCCAGTAGTACATCTTGGCAGATTTCTTGCAGCGCCCCCTGCTTGAAGATTTCAGGGAGCCCCACCATTCTTAAATTGCTCCTCCTGGAGCGATTCTCCAGATCTTCTATGCGCTCCTGTTGTGTTAACTGAGCCTGAGCGCAGATCTATAATTTGGCTTGCAGGGCACTATTGTCAGTCTCTAAATCATTCACTCTCATTTCCAGTTCTGTAATTTGTGAGGAGTGAGCTTGCAGATCCTGCTGGAGTTTAGATAAAGAGGCCTGTACTGTGGACTCTAGGGCCGCTTGTAGGTCAGGTGCTATCTGTCTAGCCACCTCAATAGCTAGCAGCTTATAGTCTATGGCTGCTGCCAGATGTCCCCCTGTAGCAGCAGGCGTATTTAGGGGGCCAGAGATAGCAGGTATACCCATGTTCTCTAGGTTTCCCATGTCCTCCTCACCCCTAACCTGGGTGCCTGGGTCTTCAGCAGCTGCAGGCTGCGAGTCGCGTGGAGCTGGGCGCGGGAGTCGCGGGACCGAGGAGTGCTTCTGAGGAGGTACCTTCCCATCCGAAAAGGTACCCGCTGCAGTCCGGGGTGTCGCTGCGGGCTTAGCGAGGCGGATGGGCGCCGAGATCCGCGGCTAATGCAGGTCTGCGGCAGGTAGGAGCGAGGAGCTCAGCAGCTCACATCCTCACTCGGCAGCGCCGAAACCGGAAGTCCTCGTGATTTTTGTTTAATTGTCCACATTAATAGCTATATTTTGTAAAAAAAACAAACAAAAAAAACCCTGAAATTTTGCAGCTTTTACTTTGACCTTTTAAGTCTAATAATAGGTTGACACCTTCTCTTCAGTAGCGATCCATTTTCAGCGGTCACTTCCATATCACAGGCAGCTAGCACAGGATTCACACTAGGAGATTGTCACAGCTCCCGCTCCCTTCCTTTTACCTTCCTTAATGACCTAATCTCAGGTCACAGAGCGTGCCTTTAAAACTCTCTCTTAGAAGCCAAATCCTATTCACATGATTATATGTCCATACAGCATACACTCGAGTATAAGCCGACTTTTCCAGCACATTTTTTATGCTAAAAAGTCTCCCATGGCTTATACCCGAATGTATATGTTATACAAGTTCTATGTATCCAAAGTACAACTCGCCTCACCTGGAAATGCTGGAGTGTGCTTCCAGGACCCATGGTGATGTCACACGGAGGGGAGGGGGAGTCATGTGACTGCTGTGTTTTTCCAGGACCTGACCTGTGATGTCACATGGAGGTGGTGAGTCATGTGATGCTGCTCAGTGTATGCAGAATTCTGCTGTACTGGTTGTGATCATTGCTGGGTGAGCTGAAGTAGAGCTGTGTATGTGTGAATTATATATGCCTGCAGCAGAATTGTGTATAATGTGCATGTAGTTGAGATGAGTGTGTGTAATGTGCATGTAGCTGAGCTGCGTGTGTGTAATGTTTATGTAGCTGAGCTGTGTGTGTGTGTAATGTGCATGTAGCTGAGCTGTATGTGTGTAATATGCGTGTAGCTGTGCTGCATGTGTGTAATGTGCATGTAGCTGAGCTGCATGTGTGTAATGTGCATGTAGCTGAGCTGTGTGTGGGTGTAATGTGCATGTAGCTGAGCTGTGTGTGGGTGTAATGTGCATGTAGCTGAGCTGTGTGTGGGTGTAATGTGCATGTAGCTGAGCTGCGTGTGGGTGTAATGTGCATGTAGCTGAGCTGCGTGTGGGTGTAATGTGCATGTAGCTGAGCTGCGTGTGTGTGTGTAATGTGCATGTAGCTGAGCTGCGTGAGCTGTGTGTGTAATGTGCATGTAGCTGAAGTGTGTGTGTGTGTAATGTGCATGTAGCTGAAGTGTGTGTGTGTGATGTGGCTAATTGCTGGGGACGGCCCTACTTAGCTAATTACAGAGACAGCCCTACCAGGCTAATTACTGCAGACAATCATTTTATACATGGTGGCACCAAGTCCTCTAGTTGCTGCTCTTAGGTGCCTCAGCTTATATTCGGATTGGCTTATACTTGAGTATATACGGTATCTCTAATCCTGTTAAAAGTGTCTTCCCCCATAATCATATGCAGAAAACAGAATTACAAAATCTACAGTCAGAATTTTTTGGGGGTATTTTCACCATAATTATTTCATACTAACCAGGAATATTAAGAGTGCATCCACATGGCATACACAAAATACCAGTTGGATTCTGTTTTAAGAACCGACCGGTATTTTGTCTATGCCATGTGGTATTTTGTCGTCTTTTGCATGGCTTTGGGGGACAGTTCTGTCTGCGATTTACAGATTCACCTTTCCTCCTCAACCACTGAAATGCCCACCTTCCACCCGAAAACCGGCCAGAAGATTGTGCATGTTCTAAGTTTTTTGGAACGCCGGCGGTGTGAAAAACTATCCAGCAGAAAATCTGGTCAGTGTGGACTGCTGAACGGACTTTCTATTAAAGTCTATGAGGATGGTTGATAGTCGGTTTTCAGAGGGTTTTCAAATACGAAAACCTGGCAATACACTTCATCCATACTCATACATGTGTTTTCAATGAAGAAGAACAAGCTGTGGTCAGACCTTTCTAGTAACAACTTTTATCCCATAAGAACATGGGATAGATCATGTATAAATGTAACATTCAATATTTATTTCCCACAATTTGTACCCATCTACACAATGAAAATATAATGTGTATGGATTAAGTCTCAGAAAATAGGGAGAGCAAGCAGTGTGAGTTGTTGCCAAACAAGTTTTAGGTTTGAACAAAATAACTCTGTATGACCCTTGTAGAAAGAAACATTCCTACACTTGATTGCACAAATGCTCAAAATCCCTTTTATATTTTGGCACCAGTCATGTTATACTGATAACTGTGCATAAATAGATACCAAGTATATGTTGAAGCCAAGTTGTTGTCACATTTTAAAAATTAATATTCAAGGTAGGAACAACCCCAAAACAGCTTACAAATTCTTTTTTAAATCAGATTTTCATACACCTTACCACTTGCTCAAAGAACAGTTGCAAAAAAAAAAATGGGAGGCAGGTGCTTATGTCATCCCATGTGGGTGCAGATTAATATGTAAAAATGTTTACAATATCATAAATAATCATTTTTCTTAATGGGTCATGAAATAAATAGTATAAGACATGGCCAAAAGTGTTTATTTCAAAGAAACCTATTATGTTAAAAGAATACATTTTTCACCTCCAAAATTATTGTGCTTGTATCATAGTTTGTTACATAGTTTAGAATACTACAAAAAATCCATTTTGTTCAGTCTTTGAGCTTACTACAGTGTTAATCTACAGAGAGGCAAAAACCCAATGAGTTACAGGTATAAGCCAATTGTTCTAATTTTGGGGAAACAACTCTTCCCCAACTCCAGTCTGTCAATCCTGATCATTAAAATTGTTATATTATTGCACTTAAAATGTATCCAAACCTCTTTTGAACTGATTTAGTGACTTCACCAGAGAATCCCCTTCAAAGAATTCCCTTCTATGTTTGTTGAGAAAGACTTAGCGGACGCCCTGTTAATATGCATACAGTCCTGAGTATAAATACATAGATCATAGAAGGTCTTTATTTTGATCTTTGATGTGTATGTACATGGGCATGGGGAGATTTATTAACCCTGTATAATACTTAGGCATTGTAATGTTGTTAATTCATTTACCTTGTGTCATCAAAAGCACAATTTTGTGTTGCCACATGTTAGGCCACACTCTTTTCTGTGAAACCACACCCCTTTTAGAGATGCCCCACCATTTAGCTATGAGAGGCATAAAGGTGTTTAAAACATATAATAAATGTGATGTAAAGCATCTGCACCAGTATTTTGGCACAATTGCTATAAGAAATGTGCCACATTAATCCATGTAAAGTATGACAAATTAAACAGACAGTTTAAACAAAATAGAACTACTGTTTTTTCTATAGTCGACAATCTCCAGAATAATCTGTATCTGAAATCCAGACCTTATGTCCCATAGGTAAACATAGAAGATGGACTGTAGACCCCATCTAGTCTGCCCGTATATTATTTCCTTTTCATTTTTCTCTTAGAATAGTAACATGTTTATCCCAGGCAGGTTTACATTTACTTACTGTTGATTTTCCACGAATGTGAGGAGCTGCCTGAATTAATTAAAATTATAACTGGACAACCTCTTTAATGGTTTTGATCATGGTCCCATTTCTCTTTTTTTCAGAATATACAAAATTGTCTTACTTTTTTTAAGTTTGAAACCTTCTACTTTTTTGTAAACACATTTGATTTCATCAATGTCTTGTGTGAAATGTCTTGGGCTCAATCATATGTGGGATGTTAGAATTGCTAATAGCAAACAGTAAAACCTACCCGAAAGGCCAACTGTTTTAGAAGCCCACCCCCATTTAGACTAGAATTTTCAGTGACAGACTTTCAATTCCCATATCCTCCGTGTATATTGGCTCCTTCTTTTATGCGACTATTCGTCTAGAAAGCCATTTTTACTACAACTTTGGTATGTTTTAAAGAAAAATTTCACTGATTTATGTATTTTTCCTGCAAAACTCACTCTTCCCATATTGACTCATAACTGAAATGGGAAAGGTAACATAGTCCATTGTTCTTATCCATCTAGAAAATACAGTATGATTAATGTAAAAATGTTAAAGGTAAACAGCTCTCCTGTTCTAGCACGTTTATTGGATTTAACATTTGAAAATGCAAGTTTTCCACTTATCCTTAATGCAAATCTTATTCATTGGGTCTTAATGACTGGGTGAAGAATGTTTGGCCCACATAAAGTAGAACTAGACCTGTTGAGATGTTATCTAAAAAACTTGGAAGAACATTTCACCTTCCAGTAAGTTTAGCAAGGTTTACTTTATACTGATGAATACTTTACTTTGAAGGTAATGAACTTTACATGGACAAGTCCCAAATTCCAGTCATTGTGTGCCAAATATATTCTGCATTGTTGTGTTAATCCATTCAGTGATGTGTTTTCGTTTGCCTTTTAAATAAGGATGCAATGAAAGTAATATGGAGCTATTATTTTACACAGAAGGAAACGCCTCTCGCCAATGCAGCTTTCTGGGCCGCTCGTAAAGGAAACCTGGCATTGCTCCAGCTGTTGTTGAACAGTGGCCGTGTCGATGTGGACTGCAGAGACAGTGTATGCCCTTCCTTTGTGTATGCCAAGAATTCCAGATCATTATCACCATCGTCAGAATGGCACAGTGGCCAGACAACAGGCCTGTTATTATTCCTCCAGCATCAATATTATTTAATGGTTTAAACAAGGCTCTAGGATGTTGTAATGGATTTGTGGTTTATGTGTTAAGAAATTCAAAGTGCAATTTAGTAACCAAATAAAAGAAACCGCTAAAGTAAGGTTGGCACAAATGTTGAATATTTTATTAATGGTCCAAAGCATTCCAGAACAGTATGTATGATATGTTCAATTCTATTAGATGCTCTGTAAGGTATACCTAAACTTTTAGATAACTTTAATGTCATGCATGTGTACATGAAGAATAGCACTATTTGTCTATTTTATAACTTGTATTTGGAATTTTTCACCAGATTTTCAAATCTTCAGGCTCCATTTCTAATTTAAGTTGACCCTGAGCAAGTGTCAGGAGACTAGCTGCTACACGCTACCTGGATCCTGCTCACCCATATCCCTATAGCACACCCTCAGAGCTTTCAACAGCCTCCCCATGTATTTTTGCCACTGCCTCACTTTGACATTCCCTCTTCCTCCCCACTCCCATAGACATCTATGGGCAGCTGCTACTTCTGTGAATTAGTTTAGATGAATTTTAGGTGTTTTTTTTCTTAGTGATGAGTTTAGAGGGGTGTTCTCATCATGCTGTTTCACAAAGCCACAGCCAGGTTTAGGCTCATACTTCCTCGTAAGGCCATGAGTGGGTCTACATCAGTGATTATCATATCATGTTTGCTGTTCCTAGCTGATCCTGTTAGGCAGACACTAGTGCTGGAGGTTTATAAAAAGTACACAAGACCTCTAAAGGGTTAAAGTTTGTCAGTTAGTAATGTAAACAAGCTCTGTCTTGCAGATAACATGCAGCGGGGAGTGAAGTCCCTATCCCAGCCACTGTTAAAGCCTGTTAAAGAAGAGAGAGGTGACCAGTAAATAGGGAAGCTTGTGTATAAAAGCAGGAGATAAGATCTGCTCTGATTCTGAAAGAAAGCAAAATCAGAACAGCAATGTACAATATTTGCTTGATTTGTTGATTTATGCAAAGCTTGTTGAAATGTTAGTGGCTATTTAAAAGGGCATTCCAGTTTATAAAACTTTACTCCTATTGGAAGTATGCAAAGTAAAAATCCTCAAGACCTAGTCATTACATTTTTTCATTAGTTTTCTTTTATATAACCACTCATCAATTACTGGCCCAAACAGTGATGTTTATAGACAACTTGTTGCTTTGGGTTACAACCTAGAGGTCAGCCTTGGATTACTGGTCGTGAATGCTCCCTTCCAGCACTAGAAGTTATAAGAGGCAGGGAATGGGAGGAGACATAACTAGAAATGTGAGCGACTCAGCAGTGAGGGACAAAAAAAAAAAGATGCACAAGATTTAGCAGACTTCTTAAAGGGAACCTGCCAACTAGTTCATGTTGCCTGAATGACAGAAGGAATGAAATAGCTGCAGGTCACCCAGTCCCAACAATGGGGATTTTACCCTGAAACATTAAAGGGAACCAACTATGGCAGGAAGAGAGGAGTCCATTACATGACTTCTACCCCTTCAGCTCTTCCCTCCTCCCTGCTAAACTGACTTTCCCATGTTTGCCTGATGGGAAGGGGAAAAGTCATGTAACAGACTCATCTCTCCTCTCTGCTTCTCCCTTTACCCAGCCCAACTTCATCAGGTGTTTTATTGCAGTTTTTCAGGGTAAAACCCACATTGTTGGGCACCTGGTTGTTTGGGCAGCATTGACTAGATGACAGGTTCCTTTTAAGCAACAAGGGGAATACAGGGTAGGAGAACAGTCTGAAATAAATGGAAGCAATACTTGATGGGAACGATAATCTGCTACCTACATGGGCTGCTGTTGAAGCCATGCCCACTTTGCTGCATCGAAAAGGAGGACTTAGGGCCACATGTATGAAAACTGTCCAGGTCTAAAACTCACTTTGCTGCCCACAGAAACCAATTACAGCGCTCCTTTCATTTTTCCAGAGCACTATATGAAATGAAAGGGGCACTCTGATTGGTTGCTATGGGCAACAAAGTGAATTTTAAACCTAGACAGTGTTCATACATGTGGCCCTTAGGCCCGGTTCACAAGGCTTATTCAAGCCATATTTGCGGGACGGATCCCGCCCACAATACGGCTTGAATAAGGGGCGGGGGCGCGGCGGGGGAGCTGCCTGCCGGCCCCATAGACACTCATTATTCACGGCACGTCCGCGCTGTAAATAATGTGCATGTCACTTTCTCCCCCCGCGGCGGATTCGCCGAGCGGGGAGGAGCGACGGAATCCATAGTTCTTTATGAGAACTGTGGATTACCGTAGTTACTAGGATGGATTGGAGCCGTACTGAAGCGCAAATACGGCGCGCCCTACGGCTCCAATCCGTCCCAGAATAAGCCGTGTGAACGAGGCCTTAGTGTAACAGTGATACATATTTAGCATGTGAAATTAGTGTTGTACTGATGCTCTGCCCCATAGCCTGTTTTCAAATTTTTTTGTCCAAATGCTGGAATACCCCTTTAACCTCTTCCTGACGAAGCCTTTTTTTTTGTCACGCTTTTTTTTCCTCCTCACCTTCCCAGAGCCATAACTTTTTTTTTTTCCCATCTACATCAGGTATCCTCAAACTGCGGCCCTGCAGCTGTTGAGAAACTACAACTCCCATTATGTATTTATATAATCTATAACAGTGGGAATGATGGGAGTTGTAGTTTCCCAACAGCTGGAGAGCAACAGTTTGAGGATGCCTGATCTACATAGACATATGAGGCCTTTTATTTTGCAGGACAAGATGTACTTTCTAATGGTGCTATTTATATTACCATAGTAAATATTGGGAAACCGCAAAAAAAATGTAAATTGGGGCAAAATTTGACAAAAAACGTACTTGCGCCACGTTAGACGTTTTGCTTTTATGGCGTTCAATCTTCAGCAAAAATGATGTGTTATCTGTATTCTACAGGTTGATATGAATCCGGCAATACCAAACATGTAGCATTTTCTTTGTTTTGGTACCGTAAAAAAATCCAAACATTTTCTATTTTTGAAATTTGTGCCGCGCCACCATTTTCTGCAACAAATAACTTTGTTGTACTAACACCTACAGACTTGAGTGAGGAATGGTAAGCGGCACAATTTTGTCATTGATTTAGATGCAGCGTCCATCTTTGTCGCAGCATGTAAGGGGTTAAACAGCACAAGATGGCGGCGGCTAATTGCAGCTAACACCTGGTGGCTATGTAGTGGAATCGCGCTGCGATCCTGCTACAATGCCTCTTACCAGCATCAGGAAGTATCCATACGTCCAAAGTCAGTAAGGAGTTTAACCCTTTCCTGACATTGGACGTACTTTCTAGTGGGAAGTGGCTTCCCACAAATTGATGTACAGGTACGTCCTGGACATCATTCCGGGCAATGCAACATGGCACCAGTTCAAATATATAGCTGGTCCCAAGCTGCGATTGTGCGAGCCTCACTTGAGAGCCCGCACGATTGCAGCATTGGACCAGCTGTATATTTGATCTGGTGCCATGTTGCATTGCCCATGGCCAGAGTGAGCTCTGGCCATGGGTGATTAACCCCTTAGCTGCCATGATCAATCGCGATTGCGGCAGCTAAGGGAAAGACAGAGGGAGGGAGCTTCCTCTGTCCCCATCGGAGTCCCCGCAGTGCGACTGCGGGCTCTGATGGCTTCCCTGACAGCCCTGAAGCCTTACAAAAGCATAATTCTGGGCATAATGATTGACAGTTTCCATGGAGAGCAGTACACAGTAGTACTGCTGTGTGCTGATCTCCCTATGGGGAAAAGTAAAAAAACAAAAAGAAAAGTAAAATACTAGAAAAAAAAAGTGAAAAAAAACTAAATCACAAAAAATAAATACACATACACCACCCTTTCCCCTTTACAAAGCCAATTGCCCCCCCCTAAAGATTAAAAATAGATAAAATATGCATATTTGGTATTGCTGCATGTGTATCGGCCTACCCTAGAAATCTGTTACGTTATTTAACCCACTCTGTGAACACCATAAAAAATCGGATTTGCGATTTTTGTTTATCCAGCAGCACATAAAATGGAATAAAAAGCGATTAAAAACGCATATAAATGTCAAAGTGGTACCAATAAAAACATCAGTTCATCCCACAAAAAATAGTCATTACACTGCTCTGTATACAGAAAAATAAAAAAGTTATGGCAATCAGATTGACAGCCAGGCTCCTTCAGTTGCCGTTGGGAGCGGACATAACTTTGTTCCCAGTGGTTTGACTCCTTAGCTGCCGCGATCTATAGCGATCGCGGCAGCTAAGGAGTATAACAAATGTTCTTGAAAATGTGAAAAATTACTAGCAAATTTCTAAGACATTAAAAAAAATTATGCCAACCTACAGTGGACATATGGTAGATGCTAGTTATAAGCTATTTTGGGTGAAATAACTATCTGTTTTACATGCAGATTTTTTTTTTCACATTGAAAATGGCAAATTTTTCCAAACTTAGATGATATTTTTTTTATGAATACACAAGGATTGTTTGGACCAAAATCTCTTACTAACTCAACGCACAAGGTGTCATGAGAAAATAGTCTCTGAATCACATGTATAGGTAAAGGTATCAAACAGTTATTCTCACATAATCTAACACATTAGGTTTAAAAAATGAGGCTCTGTCAAGGAGGTCAAAACTGGCTGCGGCGGTAAGGGGTTAAAGAATGGCAGCTAATACTGTACTCAAAAGCATCAGCAAGTAGCCTGCTGCTAAGGAGTATGTATCAGAAATGTAATGCCATCCATTACCACAATTATTTTCTAAAAACCCAAACACACTGCAGTAAAAGTCTTAAATAATTGTATGTTTGAATAGGCCTGTGGCTGAGTAGCTCTGGATTTAAATGTGTTACCTGGGTTAAGAAAACCTATTTGCAAATATCCAAACATTCTAACTGAATAAAATAGCATTTCATCCATCAATTTGCTAAAGTGGAGCGCGGCTACAAAGTGTCTTCACACTTTTTAAAACCACAGTGAAATGTCCTATAAAGATGGCAGTTTTTATAGTAAATCTCCAATTGTAAGAAGTGATGGCACATTGCTTAAAAATGATGAAAAATAATGTCTCTGATTGATGGGGGGACAAAATGCAGGAACCTCCCAAATGCCAAAATTATTGTTGTGTTTTGGATTCAGTTTGATATCCGATTCGACCCAAATTTGATTCAGGTTGGCTAATATTTAATTTTGGTAAAAATGGTGATGTCCGTCATCTGGAAGTGATGTTGAACCAGTTACCCTAACAGAGGAGTTACCACAGAACAGTAAGTTGACCCCTAAAACCCTGAAAAAACCCTTATCCTAAGTCCAATTTAGAGTTACGGCGATTATTAGAGATGGGTTTAGATAAAACATTCGGGTTTATGATGTCCTGAAACTGAATTTTTCACAAGTTCAGTAAAACCAGTGTTGAAACAAACTGGGACTTATTAGAGCAGCGCTACAACTTCCTCGAATTGAGTTGTTTTGTAGTTCCCTGCACAGTGTGTGTCCAGGAAAACTCCAGAAGTCCATGTTTTAAATTTTAGGGTTTAGTAAAGTTCCTGCCTCTAGAACCAATCACCGCATTATGGCATATCCTACCATGTGTGATATGCCATAACGTATTAACTAAAGAATTCCCATGTAACTTTACAGTGTAAATTTGACTGCTGTATCCTATGTTAAAAACCATAATAATAACTGAGGTAACGTAAAAAATTCTAAATCATAACAATCACATAATTATTATAGGGTGGGACCCGTGTACATAAAATAGTAAATGCCAAGTATATACACTAATGGTAAGATCATATGTTCTATAACACTTTGTTGTTATATGAAATAATTTTTACTTTTTTTGGAAACCAGTAGTCATCCATAAAAATCACATGGAAAAAAGATCAAAAACCTCTTAATATAAAATTCAGACTTTTATAATCTACACACAATCTTGATGTACTTTACATTTATAGCATGGCTTTATTAGATTCTGATCCCATCATAATATAACCTCAAACTTCTCTCATATGTTTCCAGTCGTATGTTTTTTCAGTAAAATGAGTAGCTTGCAGGATTGCAGAATAGCTGGCATGCTCTTACAAACACCTATTAGAATGGAAAAGGAGGGGAAAAAAAGTTCTGGCTTCGAACATGTTTTGTATGAGTCACAAAAAATTCTCTGCTATGGAAACTTTCTCCACCCATCCAATCTCACGTTTTCTTGTTATCATCTCACGCTATATGTGAGCGTGTTTTACTACCTATCTTATTCCTTTTCAGCAGACTGACAGAAAAGTATCTGTAGAACAATCTCTCTGAGTAGAACAATAGACCACAGATGATAAATATACTGCCCTTGTGGGCACCTCACAGGAAGTGAGGAGACGTTGGCGATATCACTCGATGTCCTTTCATATTATCCCAGTGGGGAACTTTTGGGAAGACTGTGAAATGATAATTTATGTTTTCTTGTCATCGGAAACTGCTTATTTGATTCTTCCTTCAGAAAATCCAGTACTTTATTACAATACGCTGCCCTGCTAATTTCATGCCAAACTTTCCTGATAAACTGGCATATTCTACCAAAAATATACAGTACTGTGTAAAAGTTTTTACTTGTTTTTACATTATGTTTAAGGATAATCCAATAAAGTGCATTTTTAAGAATAATTCTCTACATCCTGAACACGTGTGCTGGAGTTTTCCCTGGATTACGTTTTCTTTTGTAAAAGTTTTAGACAGGTGTGGAAAAATGCTGCATATTAAGTATGCTTTCAAAAAGTGTTAAAGGGATTTTACCAGATAGCACATTTGTTTTCTGAAGCTGACTTGTCACTGACTGTGAGCCGGTCTCAGTGAATAGGGAGATGGCGGTATTTGCACAGCTGTCCCCCATTCATGTTTATGGAAGTTCCAAATATACTGGAGTACACTTGATTGGCTATATTCAGAAGTTCCTTAGAAAAGGATGGGGAGAAGTGTGCAAGCATGGCCATATCTCTGTTTTCTGTGGGTGGTTCACAGCAAGCTACAAGCTGACCTGAAAAAGAGATTTTGTTTTGTCTCGTAAACATCGGAATAAATTTGATCCAAAAAGTTGCTTGTATTCCAAACTGGTACCAATAAAAAGTACACCTCAGCCCGCAAAAAGTGCTCCTCACTCACGTCCCTAGGTGTTAGTACAAAACAGTTATTGGTCACAGAAAATGGCGCCGCTGTGCAAATTTACAAAATAGAAAATGTTTGGAATTTTTTTACGGTACCAAAACATAACAAAAAGTGGAAGGGCTTGCTCACGGCTTTTTTTGGATCCGAAAATCAGATCCAAAAACGCAGCGTCAAAAAAACGGATGCAAAACGGATCCAATATGTATACAACACACAGCTGCATGTTTAGATGTGTGTTGAATGCAGCATGGTCGTACCCTATAGTTTTAAATAAGGCTCCTGTCACGGACGCCCCTGCGACCACTGTCCCGGGTCGCAGGCGCGCCTGTGCTCCTACACCTAGCGGAGCCCCGTCCCGCACGTCGGGTTCGGGGTCCGCTCACTCCCCCGTCCCCGCCGGCGTCCACTTACCCGGCCACGCTCTTGCTCAGCCTGCCTCCGCCCCTAGGGCGCGCGCCGGCAGTTTGAAATTTAAAGGGGCAGTGGCCTGGTAATAGGTCATTGCCGGGCACTGCTCCTATTTAAGTCCGGCCTCTTCCTGGCGGCCTTCGCCGGATCCTTGGTGTATTCCTGTTGGAGAAAGCCTTTCCAGTATTGTCTAGTCTGCCTATCCGTGTTCTGAACCCCCAGCCTACGTTTCCCGACCACGAACCTTCCCGCCACCCTGACCTTTGCCTGTCTACGTTACAAAACCAGAGCCCCCCTGCCCTGACCTCCTGCCTGTCTAGGGTTTACAAAACCAAAAGCCGCTGTCCGGGACCTCCTGCCGCCCCCCGCCCAACGAGTGCCTAGATTCCTTTACCTCGCCTCCCCCTTGGGGCCGCCACCGCGGGCCCAAAGCCCCGCCATGGAAGTGCCGGTAGACCCTGCCCAGCAAACCATCCCGCTTTGCGGGGGCCCTGGTAAATTTAGGGGGAAACCTACTTAGATTCCACTCCGGGTTTGTGGGTTTACGCCATCCCCCTGCGGTGGCCCGGGGGACCAAACCTCCAGACCGTTACAGTAGGTTCCGGCCAAAGGACCCGAAAAGGGTTTGCCGTTCCCCAGCCTGGGGGGGAATCTGACAAACCGTTGTTGCTGGGCCAGTCCCCCAGCAACTCGGTCAACAGGCACGGGAAACTTCCCCCAACTATCCACCATTTTTGCAGAACTCGTCCCCCGTCCAGCAGCAGCAACCCTAAACCATCCCCCAGTGGTTTCCCTGCCCCCCCGTTCCTGTGGCCCTGAGGGGCCCCAAAGCTTTGGCTGTCGCTCCCAGCTAAGTTCGACAGAGCCCCAAAAATTTGGGCGGGGGGTTTTCATCACCCAATTCTTATGCACTGGATGTTTGGGGGATCATTCCGCCCCGAAGTTAAAAAGGGGGGGTCTTTTGTGGTCAGCCCCCCTTGGGAAACCCCGGGTTTGGGTACACCCTGGGGGGGACGGGAAACATCCAGTGACAGGGTTTCTTCGGGTCTTTTCCTCAGGGGTTTTCCCGCAATATCTTCGGGGAAACCCAGCTCGCGTATCCTCCGGGGTACAGCCCTCCAAAACCACGCCGGGGGGAAATCTGCCTGTAGGAGACTACGCGGTGCAATTCCAATTTGGGCCTCTGAACTGTCATGGAAGGGAGGCCCGCTCTGGCGCTCCCTTCAAGAAAGGCTCTAAAATGGAGTTAAGGACGTCTTTGGCCCCCAGAGACCCTCCCGTCTTCCCCAGTGACCTGAAACCGGGTTAGCGACCCGCATCGACGAAAGGGTTTAATTTAACGGGGGGAGGAACTTCGGGAATAAGTCGTCAAACCCAAACCCCCGCCCTTTTTTCGCCTGGCACGGTTTTTCCCGAAGCCTCCCCGCCCCCAGGGGGGTCGCTAGGGGTGTTTTATTCGGGGCTCGGGCCCCGAATAAAAAAACCCCCCCTGCCCCCGGGGTCCAGGCCCCCGCGCTGGGCCTGGGGGCACCGACGGCTCTTTAGCTGCAAAGTGCGTCCGCTGGCGAACACACAGCTGAGGGGGTTTCCGGGGCAGAGAGCGAGGGGTCCCCGCCCCCCGACAGGGGTCGGGCCCCCAGGTCTACAAACCCCGAGGCTCCCGGGGTTTCCTTTACAGCGTTGAGGACCCGCCCGGCCCCATGGGGCCTCAGCCGGGGGCGGGCGCGATGGAAAATCCCACGTCATCGCGACGCTGCTGTCCTCGGGGGCACGTGCGTCATTGGCCGTGCGCCCGAGGGGGGCCGGAGGAGCCGGGCTGAAGGGACGGAGCTTTGGGTCGCCGGGGGGGTTAAGGGGGAGTATTAATGTGTTATTTTTTTTTAGCGTTTAATTGCCTCGTGCCCCCATATACTGCCTGGGCCCCTATATACTGCCTGTGGCCCCCTATCCCTGGGCCCGTGCCCCTTAATTTTTTTTTTGCCCCTTTGGGCCTTTTGGCCCCCATATCCCCTTGGCCCCTGTGTTTCCCCCGCCGGGAAGCGTCCCTTTTTTCTTGGCCCCCAATTTTATCCCTTTTCTGTGGCCCCCCCATATACTGCCTTGCCCCTATAATGCCTGCCTGTGGCCCCCCTATGCTGCCTGTGCTCTTTTATTTCCCGCCCGTGGCCCCCAAAATACTGCCTGTGACCCCCCCTTTTACTGGCCCGTTGGGCCCCCTTTACGCCTGGGCCCCCCTATCCCCGCCTGGGCCCCCCTATGAACCCTGTGCCCCTATATTCCTGCCCGTTGCCCCCATTTTTCCCGGGCCCGTTTCCCCCCTATACCTGCCTTTTGCCCCCCTTTTAATGGCTGTGGCCCCCCTATACTGCCTCATTGCCCCCCTTTTCTGCCCCAGTGCCCCTTTTAACCTGCTTGTGGCCCCCCTTTTACTGCCTCAGTGCCCCCATATACTGCCTCAATGACCCTATAACCTGCCTGTGGGCCCCCCAAAACGGGCCCGTGCCCCCCAAATACTGCCTTTGGCCCCCTATACGTCCCGTGGCCCCAAAAAACGCCTCAGTGGGCCCCCCTATACCCGCCTGTGGCCCCATTTCAGCCTCAATGACCCCATATACCTGCCTGGGCCCCATTTTTTTTTTTTTCCCCGTGCCCCCCTATACCTGCCCGTGCCCCACCCCTTCCCCCCAAATGCCTTTGGGCCCCCTTTTATACTGCCTTTATTTTTCCCCTATTTAAACCCGCCTCGTGGTCTTAAAAACCCGCCTCAGTGCTCCTTAAAACTGCCTCAGTGCCCCCTTAAATTTTGCCTCATGCCCCCCTATACTGCCTGGGGGGCCCCCATATACCTGCCCTTGGGCCCCCAAAAACCTGCCTGGGGGCCCCCTATTGCTTCAGTGCCCCCATAAACCTAAAGAGGGGGCTTTTCTATAAACCCAAAATTAAGGATTTTCTGGAAATGTGGGGGATTTTTTAAGATATTTTTGTCCAAATCCCAAGGGCGAGATTTGGCCGGGGAATAGCATGAAGCGTGAACCCGGAAAGGAGAAGAAAAGGGAAAGTGAACGACGCTGATCAGGGAAAAAATGTTTTCCGGTGAGTTTTTCTAAAAAGTAACAGCCCGGGTAATTCCCCTTATATGTTTGCAGAAATTACTACAATAGTATCTACCCCTTTATGGGGCCCCCCTATGGCGGTGGTATATGTAAAACAGAGCCTGTGTACAGCTGATAGTCAAAATGTGGGGGTCGCGTTCGGTCCGGGCTGGCAGGATTATTTGACCCTTAAAAAAGAATTTGTTTTGGGGGCTTGGGTTTTTTGGAGTGTTTTTAGACAAAATCACTTGTCTTGGGTTATTTTGGGTCCATGAAACTGGATTATTTTGGTACTGTTTTGGGGTAAATTTTCATATTTAAAATTTAGAAGTTCTGGGAAAAAAAATTTGTCATTGGTGATTTTTTAAGGCAGTTGACTGGAGGGGATGGGGCGGGGTCTGGGTGGGAGGGGCAAAAATTAGTGACAGGGGAAAAAAGGTTTTTTTTTCTGTAAATAAACATCCCCAGTTACAATGAGGCGGGAAAAAAAACCCAAAAGGGGCCCCAGCCCGGGTGTTTTTTGGACCCCAGCAACGCCCCTTTTACCGCCCCAGCTGCCAACACCCACCGAGGAGCCCATTTAGGGTTTTTATCGGGGGTGTCTCTCTGAGCAAGAGTTGGCCCAGCGTCGACAAAGGAACTTGTGCCTCTACTGTGGCAGCCCAGAGCATTACCGGAGGAATTGGCACAGGCGCCCCAAGCCTGCGGGAAACTCCCGCACCTAGGATCTGTGGGAGAGGCATTCCTAGGTCCAAACACCCCCTCTCCACGCTGTTGATGCCTTTGCAGGTCGTCTCAGAGACTGGTCCCCTCGTTCCAGGTTCCGGCGTTTCTGGATTCGGGCTCGGCCGGGAACTCATCCACCAGTCTCTGGTGAAGCAGTACGGCTTCCGGTGGTTCCGCTTGGAAAAACCGCTTGTCTTTTCTCCGTCAGTGGGGAGCTGCTTAGCGACACCACCAGTTTGTCACCAAGCCTCTGTCCCTCCACGTGGGGGTGCTGCATAAAGAAGAGATCTCCTTCTATGTGTTGCCTCGCTCCTCATCGGCGGTTCTCCTCGGACTCCCATGGCTGCGGCTCCACTCTCCTATCCTGGACTGAACATCTGGAGAGGTGATTCGTTGGAGTCCCAACTAACGGGGGCGTTGTTTGATGGCACCTCGCCCGGTGCTTTCCTGCTCTCGCTCGACCCTTCAGGAGCCGTTGCCCGAGCTGCCGCCTGAATATTGGATTTACGCCGATGTGTTCTCCGAGAGAAAAGTCGAGAGTCTTCCTCCGTATGTCCATAACGATTCCCCGGGATCGACTCATTGCCGGGGACCATTTCCTCCCGGGGCCGAGTCTACCCACTGTCGGTTCTGAACCCAAGCCATGTCTGCGTATATCCAGGAGAATCCAGGAAAGGGTTCATCTGGAAGTCCTCATCTCCCGCTGGTGCAGGGTTCTTTTTCATAAAGAAGAAGGACGGTACCATATGGCCTTGCATAGACTACCAGGGCCTGAACAAGATCACGGTGAAAAACCGTTACCCATTGCCGTTGATCACAGAACTGTTTGACCGCCTGCAGGGCGCAAAGATTTTCTCCAAGTTGGATTTGAGAGGGGCAACTTGGTCGAATCCCGCAAGGGCGATGAATGGAAGACGGCCTTCAACACCAGGGATGGGCACTTTGATACTGGTGATGCCCTTCGGACCTGTGTATTGCGCCTGCCGTCTTTCAGGAGCTCGTGAACGACGTCTTCAGAGACTCCTCTACTCCAGCGTGGGGGTATACCTTGATAACATCCTGGTGTACTCTCCCGCCCTCGAGACCCACTGCAGTCATGTTCGCCAGGTGTTGAAGCGTCTCCGGGAGAACCATCTGTATGCCAAGTTAGGGAAGTGCCTCTTCCATCAGACTAGCCTCCCGTTTCTGGGTTACGTCATTTCTGATCAAGGCCTATGGATGGATCCAGCAAAACTGTCAGCCGTGTTGCAGTGTCCACGCCCAGTCGGTCTGCGGGCTATACAGCGTTTCTTTGGCTTGTAACTACTAACCACCAATTCATCCTCACTTCTCTACGCGGGTGGCTCCAATAGTGGCCCTACCAAGAAACAAGCCAATCCACGCAGCTTCCCCCCTCGGGGGCCGAAGAGGCGTTTTCGAGGCTCAAGTCCGCCTTCTCTACGGCATCTATCCTTGCACGTCCGGATCCCGCAAAACCCTTCACCCTGGAAGTGGATGCTTCGTCTGTGGGAGCCGGAGCAGTTCTTATGCAAAAAGGGCCCATGGGTAAGACTGTAACGTGCGGCTTCTTCTCCCAAGACGTTCTTGTCGGCCGAGAGGAATTACACGATTGCCGACCGGGAGCTACTGGCCATAAGACTGACCCTGGAGGAGTGGCTTTATCTGCTGGAGGGTGCCCGTTTTCCCATCCGTATCTATTTCGGACCACAAAAACCTCCAATATCTTCGACGGCTCAGCAACATTAACCCACCCCGGGCTGGGTGGTCGCTCTTCTTCTCCTGGTTCGATTTCCAGATCCACTTCAGGCCTGCAGAGAAGAATGTGAGAGTGACGCCCTCTTCCCATGCCTCCCGACGTGGTGGGTGAAGATACTACTCCTGAACATATAATTCTTTCCAGAACATCTTATCTCGGCCAGCTCCAGTGGACCTCCGGAAGGTTTCCCCCTGGTAGGATTATGTGCGCCCTGCTCTCCCCAGACGTATCCCTTTAAAAAAGGGACATTGCTCATTGGTGGCCGGTCATCCCCGGCGCCCGAAGAACCTTCCACCTATAATCCCGGTTTCTATTGGTGGCCAGAGCTTGAAAAGGATGTTAAGGACTTCGTTTCGTTTGTGACTCCTGTGCCCACCAAACGACCCACGTCACAAGCCGGCAGGTCTACTACAGCCACTCCCCATTCCAACTCAACCCTTTGGGCCAACATTTCTATGGACTTCATAACTGACCTCCCTCCGTCGTTGGCAACACATTATATTTGGGTGATCACGGATCGCTTCTCCAAGATGGCGCATTTCGTCCCGTTGCCAGGCCTGCCGTCTGCCTCCCGCCTGGCGGAGCATTCTTCCTTTTATGTGTTTCGTCTGCCCTCGACTCCCTCAGCAAATCTTCTCGGACCGGGGATTCAGTTTGTCTCCCGGTTTGGCGAGCCCTGTTAGCCAACTTCAGGGGAAGCTCGACTTTTGTCTGCCTCCCCCGCAGACGTTTCGGTCAGGTAGAGAGGGTCATCCAGGTCTTGGGATGTTACCTTCGCCATTTCGTCTCGGTGCGTCAAGATGATTGGTCCAACTTGCTGCCATGGGCGGAGTTCTCTTATAACTCCCTTGAGTCTGAGTCCGCAGGGGTCTCCCCCTTCTACATCGTGTATGGCTGCATCCCCCCCTCCACTCCTTAGCAACCTCCTCCGAGGTCCCGGCGGCGGACGCACTAGTGCAAGACATGAAGGCCATCTGGTCCCAGACCCGTCAGTCTCTGCTCCACGCTTCCGAGTGCATGAAGACTCAAGCAGACAAATGAAGAATTCCTCCTCCGGTTTTCTCCCCAGGTGACAAGGTGTGGCTCTCGGCTAGATTTTGTCCGCCTTAAGATGCCTTCTCACAAACTGGGGAACCCCCTTTCCTGGAACCTTTGAGGTCATCAGCCGCATCAACCCGGTGTCCTACAAACTCCGGCTCCCTCCTACTATGAAATCCACAACTCGTTTCATTCTCCTTACTGAAACCCCTGGTCCTAATCACTTTTCCCAGAAGGCTGTTCCTCCTCCGTCTGTGGCAAAATGGCCAATGTCTTTCCAGGTCAAAGAAATTCTGGGCATGAGGAGAACTAGAGGAAAAAGATACTTTTTATTGGACTGGAAGGGGTTCTGTCCTGAAGAGAGGTCTTGGGAGCCGGAGGGGAATATCTTGAACTGCAGCCTCATCCAGAGATTCCTCCAATCCAGTAAGAGAGGGGGGGCCCAAGGGGGCGGGGTACTGTCACGGACGCCCCTGCGACCACTGTCCCGAGTCGCAGGCGCGCCCGTGCTCCTACACCTAGCGGAGCCCCGTCCCGCACTTCGGGTTCGGGGTCCGCTCACTCCCCCGTCCCCGCCGGTGTCCACTTACCCGGCCACGCTCCTGCTCAGCCTGTCTCCGTCTCCCGGCGTGTGGCTCCGCCCCTAGGGCAGTTTGAAATTTAAAGGGGCAGTGCGCCGTAATTGGGGCAATTGCCGGACACTGCTCCCATTTAAGTCCCGGGCCCCTTCCTGGGGGCCTTCGCGGATCCTGGTGTATTCCTGTTGGAGAAAGCCTTTCCAGTATTGTCTAGTTGCCTATCCGGTACCGAACCTCGAGCCTACGTTTTTCCGACCACGAACCTTGCGCCAGCCCCGACCTTCTGGCCTGTTACGTTCCCAACCAGAGCCGCCTGTCCTGACCTCCCGCCGTCCCCGAATACGAGCCTGCTTGACGATTCCGTACCTCGCCTTCCCTGGCCGCCACCGAGGCAAGCCCGCCAGTGGAAGTGACCTGGTAGACTCCGCCGCAGCAAGACCATCCCGCTTTGGGGCGGGCTCTGGTGAATCCCGGGGGACCAATTAAATTTCCACCCCGGTGTGGGTTACGCATCGCCTGCGGTGGTCCAGTGGATCCCCCTCCAGACGTTCAGCCCCTATGCATATTTTGGTCAAGTTGACATGCCAATTCTTAGAATGGATCCGAAAGATACAATTAAAAAAAATTGGGTGATCATTTTCTCTGAACGCTGTTGCGTGTTTTATTTTGCAAGCAGTGAAAAATCCATTGCTTTTGTTAGATGCGTGTTTGGGCCCGTCTCGACGGCCCCAAACACCCCCTCTAAAAATGTATATTTAAAGGGGACCCAACACGGCGTGTGCATACCCTAAAGTTTAGAATTGCGGAATCTTTAAACCCGTAGAAACAGAAAATGCTAATTTTTTTATGAAGATAAACCCTTTAAAAAGCAAAAACCCGCAAACATGGCACAATTATTTTTTTCACATTTTGCCCCCTTAGTTTTTTTTTTTTGGGGTTTTTTCCCCAGTATTTTTTGGGTACGAAAAAATGACCTTAGAAAGTGGGGGAAAAAAAACTAACGTGAAAAAAATAGTGGAAAGGGGTTAACAAAATGCAAGGCAAATGAACAAAAGAGAAATCTAAATGAAATCAATTTTTGGTGGTATTAATACACAAAGTATATTAGTGAGCTCCGGCTGATGGTGATTAACACTTCGCAGTCGCGATCTATCATGATGGCGATAGCTAAGGTATGAAACATGGAAAAAGTTCCTGCTGAATCGGTGCACAACGGACTCCCGGTCCTGACCGGGAGTGTTTAAAAAACACTTCCAGGCTGGCGTGACGGGGCCCAAATTTGGGGGGAGGGAGGGGTAAACGTCGCCATAGAGATAGTATACAGGGGAAAAACTGTGTATGATCTCTATTGCATCATGATTAAAGATCACTGATACAATTGCCCTATGGGGAAAAGTGGAAAAAAAAGGTGAAAAAGTAAAAACACAGTAAAACACAAACACGAAAAATAAAATGAAAAAAGTACATTGACCTTTTCCCCTTTTCAAACGCTAATCGCCAAAAAAGATGAAAAATAAATAAAGTTATCATATTTGTTCCCACATGAAAAACCCCAACCCCTTAAAATTTTCATGTTAATTTACCCCTTTTTTTAAAAGGATTTTTGCACCCCCCAAATAAAATGGAATAAAAAAACATCAAAAAAAACGGCAAGTGGTAAATAATTAAAAAAAATCAGTTTATCCCCCAAAAATAGTCCTTAAACAGCTCTATATACAGAAAAATAAAAAAGTTATGGCTTTAGAGAAAATATTTATGAAAAACCTGGGGGGCATATATACTCTCACTGGATATATTTCTTAAGGGGGGTTTGTTTCCATATGGGGGTTTTTTTGGGGGGTTTATTTTAATTTTTAGATCATAGGGGTCCTCAAAAAACCTTAAAAAAATCAAAAAGAAAATGAGACACCCGAGTCCAGTGGGGCCCTCCATTCTGGGGGTTGTGGTTGAACAAAAAGTGCACTAGGGCCCATTGGGATATTTCTGAAAATTGCAGAATCTGCGGAATCAATATTAAGTTGCATTTCCCTTTTATCATCTACCGTATTCTTGTGAATAATGGTTTTAAAATGAAAATCGCAAAAAAAATGAATTTTGAAATTTCATTTTACTTTCTTTAATGTTGTGAAATACTAAAGGGTTAAAAACCCCTAAACACTGTTGTAAATACTTTAAGGGGTGTAGTTTCTTAGATGAAGTCATTCATTGTGGTGTCTAACATACAGGCCCCTCAAAGCTATGTCACAACTGGATTGGCTCCTAAAAGAACGTATATTGCAAATTTTCTTGAAAATGTGAAAAATTACTACTAAATATCTAAGCCCCCTAGTGTCGTAAAAAAAAAATACATTTAAAAATGATGCAAACCTACAGTAGACATATGGTAGAAATTTTTGAAGTATGAATATTTTTCACGCATAAACAAGGACTGTTTGGACCAAAATTTCTTACTAACTTAAAGCACAATGTGTAATGAGAAAACATTATCCGAATCACATGGATAGGTAAAAGTGTTAAAAAGTTATTCTCACATAAAGTGACACATGCATGATAATATTATCAGACACTGCCACAGATCTCAGCCTTCTGGATGGTAATGAAAAATGTACTGTCCTTAATGGGCTGTATTCATATATTCACTATTACAGGTCTTTGTTATATTGCTAGAACTGTGCATTTAAATGGTGTTCTGGTTACCTCTAAACCCTGATTTTTTTTTTACATTCAAAAAGAAAAAAAATATAATAAGAAAAGTTAATTTCAATAAGATCGTAAGAATTCAATAGCAAGTGTCTTTTTCAGAAAATTAACAAGTTTGTATGTGATGATTCTTCTTTATCTTAACAGACGGGGGCTACAGCGTTGATGGTGGCATCATATGCAGGACATATGCAATGTGTACGAGAACTAGTACTACAAGGGGCTGACATAAATCTCCAGAGAGATGTACGTATAGCCTTAATTTAAACAGTTGTACACATACTAAATACCTCCTCCCAGCATAGTGATTGTAATACAGAATACGTCTACATAAGGGCAAAGTTCTTGTCCCAGAACTTGTCCCAATGACTGCAATATCTATAGATATAAATATCCATCTACTGCTGAGTTTACAGGGCACAGTAGAGTGAGTTTGGATAAAACTGCTTCCTTCCTCCCTCTCTTACTACTGTCCCAGGGAGGGGGGTCTCTGTGAGTGTAGCAGGAGCTGCTCTCTGATGCACCAGTAAGTGGATGGGGCAGTGTCATTCTCCTTTAATCCCCACCCCCCTGGCTGGCGAGTGCGGCCTCTACATGTCCTCTACATTATAAACAATTAGGACATGTCTCCACAGCGGAGGACAAATACCGATCGGTATTTGTCTGGTTTGTGTGCCGTGCACATGGCCGCAAGGGGGACGGGTTTTCTCTGCGATCAGTGGAGAAAAGCCCTCCCCCTTCCCATTGACATGCACATGTTCCGTCCGAAAACCGGATGGAAAAATGTGCATGCTCAATCTTTTTTCGGGCGGCCTGCGGGCGGAAAAAACTGCCGGGCGGAAAATCCGTGCAGTGGGGACTGCTGCATGGGTTTTCCATAGAGCACCATTGTGCTTGTTTGTGGCCGGGTTTTCAGACGGTCTGCAAAACCGCAAACTGTCTGAAAAACCGGCTGAAAACCCGTGCCGTAGGGACATGCCCTTACTGTATAAACAAGTCTACCTCTCTTGGCCCACATATATCAGTGCCTTAGCGTGTCATTTGGTTATCCAATCACTTAGTGGCGGTATTTTGGCTACAATCTGACATAGGACATGCTAAGGCATGTATGCATTAGGACATTATTAAGATTAACAAAACAAAAAAAAAGAATTGTGAGGCTGTATGAGAGAGTACCTTAACATTTAAATAATTTTAATATTTCCTACAATTTCTTGTTGTTGTCTTCCAGTCTGGTGCTACTGCTTTGTTCTTTGCTGCCCAGCAAGGTCACAATGAAAGTGTGAAACTGCTTTTTGAATTTGGAGCGTCTACAGAATTTACCACCAGGGTAAGAAGTATTCTTTTGGAAGGTTATACAATGAAAAAGTAAAAAAAAACCTGTATATCCTTGTGATTCATTAAAAAAAAATCTTACCTGATTATAGTGTAATTTTAAATAAATGTAACTTAGTTTTCTTGAAGGGAAAAATTTCTCCTTGGGGAGAGCCACACAAATTGGTCAGTGTGAGGGTTTACTTGCCTTTCAGACCTCACTGACTGTTTTGAATAAAGCAAAGGCTCATGAGAAAAGAGCTAAGGAGCTCCATAGTGCACTCTATTGGATGTAGTTATCCTCAGTTCACATGTAGCTCGCAGGAACCTAGCAATGTGAAAGTGATTCGTTTTCTGGAATAACACTCACTAATTCCATCTTGATCACCAGTAGTCTAGAGATGATCAATTGTTCTTTTTTAGGAGATCTCTAACTTGAAGAAGAAGGATCAGTATGGGGGTGGATAAGATGAATTATAAGATAAATGGCACTCCAACACAGGTCAAGGACCAGAAAAAAACATTCAGCCGATCATCAGCCAGTGCTAACATATCCCTCAACTAGCCGACAAATAAGCAAACGCTCATTTGTCAGATGAGCAGATTCTTTATACGGCCATAAAAAGCATAAAGCTTCGTCACATATGCATCACAATTTCTGATTTTCTTTTTTGCCATGGTTCTGTTTCATGATGGACACCAATGGCGCCCGATGGACCACATTGACTATAATTGGGTCCATCAGGTTTTCATTATTTGAACGGATAAAATAGTGCATGCTGCAATATTTTCTTCATTATTTTTTACAGAATCTATGATGGAGGCTCCTAATGGAACCTCCCATGCACTTGTGAACCTAGACTCATTTGGAAGGCAGCACATCTTCCTGTGCTGCTGACATAATACAAACTGTTTGGAAGACGAATAAGTGCATGCACAATCAATCCTTCCCAATGTGGTGTGCATAGGTCAATGTGAAAGGTCTTTTAAATGAGTACTGAATAATTGTTGTAATATTGATTGGCCCTTGTCTCTCCATTAAATGCCCTGTGTACAAGAGCCCTAAACCAACAGTGCTGGATGAGTTTTGAAGATTGCTTTTCTAACCCTACTTTGCGTCTCTGGAGCAGAGTATTGTAGGGTCCTTAAAGAGGTTTTATAGGGGATTGTAGCTGCCAGTATTATGGAGGCACTATAGCTAGCAATGTTTTAGAGCCACTGTGGCTAACATTGTGATGATAATACTATAGATGGCATAGGGTGTTACAGGTTTGGGGCACTATTTGGAAATGTTATAAAATCTGTGTAAATGGCAATGTTATATTGATACATTTTTTAAAGACACTAGAGCTAACCCTATAAAGAGCAGAGGTGACGTGCACCAAAATGTTTGTTTTACTTTGGTGGTGCCTTGCATATAGTGCATATTGCACTATAACTCCCCCAATGATAGGGACAGTGTGCCTGACACTGTATTAAGAGAAGTGTAATTGGCATTTTAATGTAGGCTCTGTGATGGTCACTGTAAGGCTATGTTCACACAATAGATTTTTCGTATAGAATAATCCATTGGAGATCCTCAGCAGAAATCTGGCAAAATCTCAGATTTCCACTGTAGATTTTGACTTTACATGTGGGGGATGTTCCTGCAGTTTATTGACAAAGATTTCACCAATAGAATGGCACTATGGATATTTTTCGGTGACACTGTAATTGACTACTTATTCTGTATATTCTTGACTCTTTTTCTATTGCTGCCACCAGCTAACCATATTTCTTTAATCAGCCTTCTTTGTCCCTATCTTTAGTAAAAATACTTACTTTACATCAATTTAGTCATATTTACTTTGTCCTCACCTCCAGCAATAACATCATTACTGGGGGTTCCTTGGCATTGAAACATTTTATGGGTTTTCCTAAAGTAAAAGGCTTGGAAATCATCTTTGTAGGCTGTGTGCACTACTGTTGGTGTTGAAACATGATTTATAAATCATTCCTGTGGGACACCTAAATGACATTTTTTGGAATAGTATGGAGAATCAGGACCATGGTTATGACAGTACTGATGGTAATGTCGTATGGAGCCCAGATCAAACTTTGAAGCAAGGATAAGTGCCGCCAGCGGCATGGTCTGTGGCATGAATGTATCGGCAGCGTCACCAGCTGCCTGTTAGGCCTGACCCTGTCTGAGGGAGGTTGGACCTGACAGTGGGTTTGAGTGAGAAAGGTGTGTATATATAGTATGTATATAATGTGTGTAGTAGTGTAAATATGTGGAATTCCAGTTAGAGAAGGTTTTCAAGTATTTATCCATGTCTGTAGGTCATAGTAAGATTTAGTATATTTATCCTTCCATTTGCTTTAAATGTGGTTGATCTTTTAATAACATAAAGCATATTGACTCTTGAACGATTTTGATGCTATCATTTCAGCTCCATGTTTAAGACACGGTTCAGTAAAGCATGACATATCACTTTAAACTTATGTGCTTCTTGCCCTGCTTCCTGCATAGCTGAAGCTAATTTTTCAAGCTCTTATCTCAGTTTCACCTTTAAAAAAAAAAAAAATATGAGTGTAGCATTTCTTTTTCTGCTGGCTTACTTCATGTTTCTAACTTATCTCCAATTGTATTAAGTCTTTAGAAGTGTAGACCGGGGGCTCTCTGCTCAGTAGACTGGAAGTAGCATGTTGTTGTAGAGTACACATAATATATTGTCTGCAGAATGTCCATTGTATTTATAGAAACTTTAGCAGTTATTTTATTCCTCCTGAAAACTAACCTGGTAAATAACTCAATAGGTACTGTAAAATATACTAATATTGTTCAGCAAGCCAATTTCTAGTTCATCATGAGTGGTCTCTTTGATAAATTAATAACATAATAAAGCTACCACTGAAGCTAGTGGACTCCTCAGTAAATTGTGGTATCAAAAGGAGAGTTTATCAGTTCCGGTGTTCAAGTTCCCTGAACAGGTCATGCACTGAAGTAGTGTAAAACAGTAAGTTAAAGGTTTGGCTTATCACAGCCTTACATGAAAAGAAATCGATTCCTGCCTTAGCATCATGTGTAAGTCCCGTTGGACCTCGTAGTCCCAGTGACTGCAAATAAGAACTAGGTGTAGCTAGAAACGATGGACACTGAACATTAGTACTTTGAACTTAATGGAACTAAATATGTAAAGCATTATTATTTTCGGGTGCTGGATCTCATACAATTTACATTTGGACTGTGTATTGAGCATGTCTTTAAAATTACACATGGGGTTCAATTAAGATTAGTGCATTAGCTGTTGCTATTATTGTATTGCATATGAAACCCTCAAAACATGTTTTATTAGATGTACTTGACAGACACTGATTTAAGACATACTGATATAAATGCGTTCTACAAAGTCCAATTAACAGTTAACAAAACGCTTTGGCTTTGTTATGAACCCGACCAGGGGTGTAGCTATAGGGGGTGCCGAAGTAGCAGGCGCTACTGGGCCCTGGAGCCTTAGGGGCCCAAAGGCCCCTCTACTGCATAAGAAAATACCAGTATTATAAATGGCAAATGTTAGGTCGGAGCCCTTTTATAGATTTTGCACTGGGGACCCGAAGCTTTAAATTACGCCTCTGAACCCGACAATTGACCAGTGTAAAGTATCCATACAAGACTTGTATAATTTGATCGGCCCTCCTAACGGGCAATTTTCTGCTTAGGTAAAATAAAACAGAGTTTCTAGCTTTGATCATTCTGTCTATGACCTAAAGGAAGCAAGGAAACCGTGGATGGCTTTCATTTGGCATAGTCCTTTTTGTTTCCTAGCAAAATTTAGTTTTGTAGATGTCTTCAAGTCGAGGTAGTTTACAGCTCAGTTTTCTCATCTGAGGTTTTCTGTAGTGAATTCTTACGATATACAGATAGAGATCCATACTGTACCTCAGTATAAGGTTCCTTCTAAATAGAAACCTTGACACTGATCAATTATGGGGACTAACCTGTTCCATAAATGATCGGTCATTTTTGTCAGGCAGCCCATGCTTTGATTACACTGTAAGTAGACTGCTAACACACAATAACTCTTCCTACTAAATAAAAGATGCGATCAGCTGATGGCATTTGTTGGTTTATCTGCTAATCGCAAAGCCTTTGACATGGGACAGCAATAAAGAATGAATGTTCCTACGAATGTGCATCAAGCCTTTAATGCTAAGGTCGGTAAGTTTTTGATCATGGAAGAATAAAAAAGTAATTGGCTGTTACTAAACTGTAAAACAAAACACCCGGAGGAACGCTAGGGAAGCCTCACAAATGAAGAAACCACATAGAGTTGTGCATATATTTTTGCTGTAATATGATGTGCTTTGGCCCAATGCTAAAGAAATTTCCCCCACCATAAATACTTGTGGTATACCTCTAAATGTAATTAAAACCAATAATCCCGCAGTAACAAGACCACCACATACCAGATGGGTAAGTAGGCATTTCATACACAGTCTGCATTTCCTGTCCTGTTGGAAGGTGGGCAACCCTTTTCACATGTACTCAGTTCATATGTCCAAAAACACAAGACCATAGATTAGTTTACGTGTAATCCAATACTCTAAAGAGATTACAGTATAAAACACTGTTGAGTCTAAGTTATAAAATACTGGCAGATGGTTTCAAAATCCATCTAAAGAAGAGTTTATCATGATTGTCTTATTCCTAATTACTACAAAATTAGTCTCGCATCAAGTTTTAGAAACTTGTCGGAAACATTTTCTGCTGTGATCCTGCTTGAACAAGTTACTAGCGCATGTGGAGTGATGCAGAAAGCCTGTAAAAATAAATAACAGGCTGTCTTGTTCGACGAGCGGGTAACTAGTCAATATGTTAAGTGTTATGAAAAGAGATGGAATCCATTTGGTGTTGAATCTCTGCTCAGTAAGAGCCTGGCACCCATTCAGAAAAGCGCTGACTTGGCTCATTGGCACGTTACGGTTTAATGCACACGTTTATTTCCGGACAGTGAAAGGGCATCTGAGGCTGGATTTCAGGTACTAGCTTGAAGATTTTTACATCATGCCCAGGGTTTCTTATGCCAGGCAACTGGAGCTGTTTTATTTCTGCTGGAAAGATTGTAATTCAACTACTTAGTTTGTTTCAATCAGCCTTCAAATCTGCAAACTATTAACTATAGTGGCTTGCTGTGCCAGATCTGCTTCATTGTTTCCATGTATGGAAATGAAATACTTTAAAGGACTGTCTTTCTTACATTATGCAATTTTTTTTTATACACAGTTAAGGTTCTCCAGAATACCACTTTTAGGCAGATTCCCCTTAAAGGGGTTTTGCCTCGATCTCATTTCATGCCTCCTGCATCCAGTTCTTCAGCACTGTGTGCTCAGAAGAGGGAGTGTGTGTTTTTGTTTGAAATGCTTATCATGTGACCCAGCAGGATGACATCACCAGGCCTTTCCTCTCTGTAGTCAAAGAATAGTCTGTTTATGTGTAGAAATGTGAGTAGCTACAATGTAGATCAGAGGTATAGTTTTTGCCTCACAGCACAAACGTTAAAGGTTCAAATCCCTGCAGGAGCCAAACCTGTGGATTTTTTTTTCTCTTTATCAATGCACAGACCTCATTGAGGTTGATTTTTTTATTTATTTGCACTGTTTGACTAATTACTCAGGAGTACAGAGGACGGGTGTAGAGTGACAGCACCTGGGGTTGAACACTCAGTAGCTCCCTGAGAGGAGAGGTGATGTCTGAGCTCTCAGCCCTGGTCGTATCCCCTGGAGATGAGCTGTAAACAATGGATCACTAAAGGAGCAGCTAAGACAAAAACAGTGCCGAATTTTTGATAATGATGAATGGTGAAAATGTTTGTTATTTCATTTGCAAATTCCCACGTCAATTTTACTTGATGGCAAAACACCTTTAACTCAGATCAGATTGTCTGGGACAGATATTCAGTTTAAATATATATTAGTATGACCCACCACCCCTTCACATGTACATGGTTGGTTGGTTGGTTGGTTATCTCAAAAAGATTTCATTTTAATTCTTTAGTTCCTCGCCGATTTAAAGAATTATGCTTACTATAAGGGTTTTAGGTCTGTTTTTCAGATAGTTTGCGGTTTTAGAAACCACCTGAAAACGGGCGCTTGCTTGTGCACTCCAGTTGCGGGTACTGTAATGTTGTCTTGTCTTGTGTCACCCCACCATTCCTTGTCTTTCCGTCTCACTCCTGGCTTGTTTTTTTCCTTGGTGTCTTCTATCTCCCTTCTTCTTTACTACTGTTGGAGAGTGTTAATAAGAGGGTGATTTCCTGGGACTTCAGAGATCGTGCCAGTTGGCAGGGAAGAAAACATGTCCTCGCCATGCTAAGGGCTCGACTGAGTAAGGGTCCCGGGACATCAGGCATAACAGGTTCCCTTTGTTAAAATGTTTTTTTCTTCGCCCTACTTCCAATTTTGATTGACGAATTGAGACAAATGTAAGCCATGGTAAACTAACAATACTGACCCTTAGAGCCCTTTGAGGAAGCCGGTGGCATCCTGTCCCGACTCTGTACATAATAGGTGTCCCAGGACGGATGGTGATGGTAGGAAACCAAAGATGCCGCTCCATGAATATTGTCACAGCCACATTAGCAGATATGACATAACATTTGAGGTGCTACCCCACCTTTGGAAACGATGGCATGTTAAAGACAAGACCCAGACACTCAACTCCTACCAGATGCTCCAGCCGCGAGTTGGAAGCGAGGAGAGAGGATTTACCGAGGATTTACCTTTACCGATACATGAGGTTTGAGATGCCATGGCCATTATTACTGTTTAACTCTGATCTCAATGTCCATACACATTTCTTATATTCTTTGGTGTAAAACGCTCTCTAGTGTAATATCTATGGAAGAATGTGGGGACACTGTTGTCCCCTTAGTTGATGAGTTATTCTTGTGTGTTTGGAAAATGTAATAAAAACATAAAAAAAAAAAAGTCTGAAAACCTGCAAGCAATGCTCCCCTATAGACTTCAATCGAAAAACAGATCAGCAGTTCCCACTGAACGGATTTTCTGCGGGGCACTTTCGCACACCACCGGCAGTCCGAAAAACTTAGAACATGTTCATTCTTCTGCTCTGTTTCCAGAGGGGAAAAAAAAATTGGAGCCCATGAAAATGGTTTTTGGGACGTTTTTAGGTTTTGCAGTTCGGGGGTGCCTCATTGAGGCAAGTCGGGTGTGTTGAGCTGTGCGGGGGAAGGGGAGGAGGAGGGGATGAGGTATTCCTGGACTCGACGTTACGTGTCCCTCCCGGGGAACGGGTTTGGGCACGGATTTGAGGCGGAGGAGAAAGATGAGGAAGATCAGTTTGTAGTGCCCCCGACCCAGAGGCTTGGGAAATAAAGGGTCCATCTCGATCCCCGGTAAAAAGCAAAATCAGATTTCTTCCCCACCCCAAATGAGGTAAAATGCGGAATTGGAGACCGTGCTGATTGTCAATGGAGACATCTGTTGGTTGCTTTTCGTTCTTCAAATGTTTCATGATGGAACTGGGCATTGGTATTGGGGGCAGGCAAGGGCCCATGTTGTGGCGGGGAACCCCATCTGTGTCCCACCCGAAGAAAAACAACTTTCAAGGCCAAAACCCGGGAATGCCCGGCATTGGTTTTGGCTTGGGATGGTTTGGGTTAAAGTGTTTCTTTGCTCCCCAAACCTGGTAGACAGAAGGTGGTGTGTGGCCCTGTACGGCGTGAGGTCGTCAAAACTGGGGGAAGGAGAAGGGGTGGATGGGTCTTGGTGGTGTGGTGGTACTGGGCGACGGTGGAGGGGTGAAGCGGGGGTGAACCCTGTTATAACTCTGGAGACTGGGCAGCTGAGGAAAGTTGCTGGTGCGGAGGAAGGGGGGCGGGACAGAGGGTGGACAGGGTTGGAAGCCCGGATCTGTGTGGCCCCTTTTTTGGTAAGTGTTCCCCCCCATTTCAACTCATGCATTCGCTGATGGACTAGGAAAGTTGGTGGTGGTTAAACACTCAGTTCTTGCCTCTATGATACGTTTACGGCAAAAAAGGGGTATGCATTGCTGGGTGAATCGAGGCTTTTCGAAAAATCCCAGGTTGAGAGGTCCCGGACCTTTTCGGGCGATAAGCGGGAGCGGTTTTTTTCGTGATCTTGGTGGCGAAATATCTCAGGGGGCTTTTTGCACCGCCCTCTCCCTTTTTGAGGGGGAGCCATACTGACACTACCCCCTCTCTTCCTCCTGTCCGTGATGAAGCGCTCGAAGCAAATTTTTGCTGAAAAAAAAAACGTTGGATCCACAATGTCTTTATTCATCAAAAAAAGGTGATTCCTCGTCCTGACATTCTGCATCCCAGAGCTGCGGGCTTAAGCAACGGCACTGAGGGTTGCGAAACCCCCCCGGGATTTTTGCCCCTTTTTATGGTTCCTTCTCCTCCCCGATGGCATCAGTTCTGGGGGCAGAGCAGACAAAAATTTTTCCTCTTTTGGGCCCCTTGATCTTTTTTAAATGCCTTTGCCCCAAACCGCATTTTGTATCAAAGAGGTCTTCAGAAAAGGGTTTCCCTCACAGTGGGGGGTAAAATGAGGGTTGACTTTTTGGGGTTTTGCCTTGCTTCATTTTGGAGGATGCGGACGATGGGGGATAAACGACTTTTGGTGGCCGTGCCCTGGGGGGCGGGAGGTAAGACTGGGATGCAGGTTGCTTTAAACCATAAAGGGAACATTTTGTGCCCGCGGGTTCGTTCCCTGAGTTTACGGGGTTCCCTGCCCCCCAGCGAATTGGACGGGCCCTTGCGGCCCGGGCAACTGACGTTCTGCGGGGTTTGGGCGTGTTGTCCCCCAGAAATGGAAAGGCACTTCTCTCGTACCTCTCCTCCAGGTCCTACACCCCCTTTCCCTGCTTACCCCTGCTTTTCGCTCCATTTTAAGAAAGATAAAATTTAAAAAAGGGGTAGGGGAAGGTTTTAAAGTTTTTTTTAAAAGGTCGGAAAATCCCCAAGCTATTTTTAAATTTTCCCGCAATTTCCTACAGAAAATTAGGATTAAAAACGGGAAATTTTTTTTCCCTTTTGGGCGAAATCCCTGGGGGAAATGGGCCCCTGGGGAAAAAAGGGGTAAGGCCCAAAATCAACAGTGTTTTTTCCTTCCCAAGTCCCAGGGATTTAAAAACCTCCCCCAAGTAGGACTGGGGAATTGATTAGCTTTTAAAAACAATTTCCCTTACCAGTGCGAAATCTGCGCCAAAACGATTAAAACGAGCCAAAAAAAACTATTCAAAAGTTACAAGGGTTGAAAAAATTGCGTTTTTTGCGCAAAAAAAAGGGAAAAACATTTTGGGGTTTGGGAAAAATTTTTCCCTTTTCACAATTGTCGACAAAGGGGGCTTTTTAAAAAAAAATTGGGGGCCCCGCACCACGTGAAATACAGTTTTTAAAAAGTTATAAGGAAACAAAACGGGGGGTTTTTGCCCCAATAAAATACCCAAACCCAGTTAAACACAAAATTTTTCTGTACCCCAAAATTTTTAAGTACAAGGGGGGCTATTTAAAAAAAAATGGGGCCAAACCAAAGGGGCATATAGTAATTTTAAAGTTTTTACGGAAAAGAAAAGGTGGGTTTTTTTGAAACCAATGAAATACCAACACCCGTTACCACAAAATTTACTGAATTCAAATTTAAGACCGGTGGTCTTTGAAAAAAAACTGGGCCGCCCCAAAAGGGAAATACAGCTTTTTTAAATTTTTTTAAGGATAAGAAAAGGGGGGTTTTAAAACCAAGGGAAATTACACTTCCCAATTTTACGAAAATTTTTAGGGTACCCTTTAATTTAAGTCCCCAAGGGGTTTTTAAAACCCAAAAATGGCCTGCGCCAAAGGGGGAAAAACACCAAAATTTAAAATTTGGGTTTTAAGTTTAAAAAAGGGTGGTTTTTGCACCCTAATGTTTTTCACCTGAAATTTTACTAGGATTCTGTTGGGAATTTTAAGTTCTTTGATGGGTTTGGGAAACAAAACTGGGCTGCGTTCAAATTTGAAAAAAAACCTAAAAAAATTTGTGAAAGGGTAAAAAAAGGGTTTGGGTTTTGCACCTATGAAATACCCTGCAATTACTAGAAAATTTTTCTGATCTGTTTGTAAGTAAAGGGTTGGGTTTTTGGAAAAAAATGGGCTCCCCGGGGGGAAAAAAAAAAGGTATTTTTCCCCCAAAGGTGCGGGGTTTTTTGTGGCCAAAAACGGGTTTAAAAAAAAAGCCATTTCAATGCAGGTTAAAAAGAAGATTTGGGGGCTGCACAATTTTTAAAACTCCCCTTTCAAAACCCTGTCTTTTCTGTCTGTGTTCGCCCGCCCCCCAACAACCCGGCTTTTACAGCGCTAGATGCTTCTTTAAAAGTCTAGCCTAACAAAACTAAGAACTGAAATTCTCTAATCTACCTAGGGTTCTAATGTTAACAGCTAAAAGCTTAGTTGTCTGTGTGAACAAAGAGAAACTTTGTCTCTGAGCTGAGCTGTATTGAGGAGGGGATCTAGCACACATCTGCTCTAATGAGACACACTGACACCTGATGCTGAACAGGAAGGGCTGTTCTATGCAAAACGAGGTCATGTGATTTTTCCAGCCAATGACAAACCATACAACATCCCAGTCTGACGTCGCACACCCAGCTCACCCTGCTCTTTTTCTGTAAGCTGATTTGCTGGCCGCCAAAATGACAGAAAGCGCCGAAAATGGCGCGATATTAATAGATTATGCACAGATTCTCACCTAAATTATCGCGTGATCGGAAATTTCCGATCAACCTAAAAGCCGTGCCAATTTCAACTTTTTCGATTATAATCGCTCATCCCTATGATATATTGTAACACTATCACAATGTTAAAATAGAGCTAGGCATATAAAAAGTATCAGATTTGTAACGGATTGGCGCTGACAAACATATGCCGAAGCGCTGACCGCAGATATCCAGGTGTGGATCCTCAGGCCCCACTGCAGGCACAGATGGCAGATGCCGGGGGTTTGGGTAGCGAAGTGCAAGGTCTGGGTTACTGGAGGCTGATAAACGGATGCTGCAGTAAACGTAAGACAGAGCCCCAGCCCAGGTCCCAGAATATATTTAGCAACAGGTACAGCGGCAATATACAATAGGTAAGGGGTCAAGCTCTAGTGCAGAAGACAACAACGAACTGACAAAGAGTACAGGTAGGAGGTTCCTTAAGTAGCTAGGGGTCAGAGGTTACAGGGCAGGAACAGGAAGACTGTCTCAATAAATGCGGTGCAGTGATGCGCGCGTGCCCCTAGAGGAAGCAGGTGTGCGCACAGGATGCCAGGGAGCTGGAGGAAGCAGAGATGGTGAGGCTTCAGCAGTAGAAGGAGCCAGGACAGGTGCGTGCAGAGAACCAGGGACACCAAGGGATGTCGCAGCAGCGGCCGGGACATGAGCGACACGGGCACGCCGACGGTCTGTGGCGTGAACCGTGACAAGATTACATTCAGTAAAGCAAATATTTACAGCGAATTAATATGAAACTAACTGAAACATGAAACACTTTTCAATAGTCTGTATGTTAGGGTGCTTTCACTCCGTGCAGTTTTTGGGTGCGTTTTTGGATGTATTTTTTGTGCAGAAAGGCACAGCAATTAGTGCTGTACATTTCTGCACAAAAAAGTTTAGGGTTTGTTTTACATTAGGTTTTTAGCCATCTCCATTTACATTAGTAGTAAATTTCCACTTGTTTTCCATGTGAAATATGACCAAAGAATGAACATGTTCTAAGTTTTACCAACTGCTGAAAATACTCATTGCATGAATTATAATGCATATTTTCTATTGATATCAGTGGGAATGGTTTACTTTCAGACTTAGACGAGTACTTCAGATTGGATTTAATGTGGATTCCAACCTGAAATACTCATTGTGTAGACCTAGCCTTCAATTTCCTGATGAAAGCCATCACACACATCTGGATTTTTTCTATCCTGTTATATATAACGGCACTACTATTTATATACCATGTCACAGCTGGTGTCGGTAATAGGCATGCTATAAGTAATTTTAGGGCCCCAAACCATCCATTACCAATTCAATTTGTTACAATATTAGAGGACAGTTTTTTTTTATTTATTTATTTTTTTTTATTTCTGAGGACCCTGAAAGCAGTACTACCTACACTCACCGGCCACTTTATTAGGTACACCATGCTAGTAACGGGTTGGACCCCCTTTTGCCTTCAGAACTGGCTCAATTCTTCGTGGCATAGATTCAACAAGGTGCTGGAAGCTTTCCCTCAGAGTTTTGGTCCATATTGACATGATGGCATCACACAGTTGCCGCAAATTTGTCGGCTGCACATCCATGATGCGAATCTCCCGTTCCACCACATCCCAAAGATGCTCTATTGGATTGAGATTTTGGTGACTGGGGAGGCCATTTGAGTACATGTGAACTCATTGTCATGTTCAAAAACAGTCTGAGTTTGATTCCAGCTTTATGACATGGCGCATTATCCTGCTGAAAGTAGCCATCAGATGTTGGGTACATTGTGGTCATAAAAAGGGATGGACATGTGTCAGCAACAATACTCAGGTAGGCTTGGCGTTGCAACGATGCTCAATTGGTACCAAGGGGCCAAAGAGTGCCAAGAAAAATATTCCCCACACCATGACACCACCACCACCAGCCTGAACCGTTGATACAGGCAGGAGGATCATGCTTTCATGTTGGGTTTACGCCAAATTCTGACCCTACCATCGAATGTCGCAGCAGAAATCGAGACTCATCAGGAAACCCGGCAACGTTTTTCCAATCTCTACTGTCCCCAAATTTTGATGAGCTTGGGCAAATTGGAGCCTCAGTTTCCTGTTCTTAGCTGAAGGAGTGGCACCGGTGTGGTCTTCTGCGCTGTAGCCCCTCTGCCTCAAAGTTCGCCGTACTGTGCGTTCAGAGATGCTCTTCTGCCTACCTTGGTTGTAACGGGTGGCAATTTGAGTCCCTGTTGCCTTTTTTATCAGCTCGAACCAGTCTGCCCATTCTCCTTTGACCTCTGGAAACAACAAGGCATTTCCGCCCACAGGACTGCCCCTCACTGGATGTTTTTTCTTTTCGGACCTTCTCTGTAATACCTAGAGATGGTTGTGCGTGAAAAACCAGGAGATCAGCAGTTTCTGAAATACTCAGACCAGCCCTTCTGGCACCAACAACCATGCCACGTTCAAAGGCACTCAAATCACCTTTCTTCCCCATACTAATGCTCGGTTTGAACTGCAGGAGATTGTCTTGACCATGTCTACATGCCTAAATGCACTGAGTTGCCGCCATGTGATTGGCTGATTAGAAATTAAGTGTTAACGAGCAGTTGGACAGGTGTACCTAATAAAGTGGCCGGTGAGTGTATACTACCCAGATTGTGGATATGGGTGGAAATAAAAGGGTAAATTCTCCTGCAGTCAATAAACACAAATGACAAGTTTTGATGCAAGTTAAACTTAAATTCACTCTATATTGTATGGGACAATGTTATGAAACATAAAAATGGGGAACATACTGTATGTATGTGTGTTGCTGCAGTAAAGTGGAAGCAACCAGTCCGCTGATTGCCCTCAGCGGCAGTTAAAGTTAACTGTGGCAGTTACAAATCTAACCTGTTTCACCCATATCACTCCAATGGCAGACAAAGCATGACAATCAGGCTATTCCATGCCTGTTAAATTGTAGGCTGTTGGGTCAAAATGTGTCAACTAAGAAATATGTAGTATGTATGTCACGCTGCAAACTACAAATGAATTTGCATATGATTAGACCGGAAAACAAGAAATTTTAGCAATATTTGGTGTTGTATGTGTCACAATCTGACTCGCCAGACACAGGAGGTGGATGCGCTGTGTCACCATCAGGATTTGGTGCGACCCATGCTAAGGAGCCCCCAGTTATCACCAGAGCCCACTGCAAAGCAGGTTGGACTTGGCTGCGGAGATTTCCCAGGTCACTACCCCCGACTTAGGTCCTCGAGATGATAGGCGACGGAAAGCGTAGCATGGTACCGAAGCGTGAGGCAGAGGTGTACTTGGGATCAGGCCAAGGGCTGGCGGCGTACAAGCAAGGTCGGGTTCAGGTGTAAGGTCAGGGCAGGCAGCAGGAATCTAATGCAGGATCATTGAATAAAACGCACAGAAACAGCAAAGACGTCAAGACAGACATCAATAACTCTCCTCCTAGAAGGCAGAGGGGTTTGCTTTGCAGATGATGGAGTGGGACCAAAGGAGGAAAAGGGAAGTGGGGGGAGCGAAAAGGAGGTGGGCGGGCCCAAAGGGCATGGGGAGGCTGAACTGCGGACCAGAAACCGGACCATGGCGTATCCTGTTACACGGACCATGACACATCCTGTTACAGTATGACGGAATATAAATTTTAAAAAACCCAAAGGGTAAATCCTTTAAAATTTTTTGGATTACTGCTTGGGGGTTAAAAAATAAAATGTTTTAAAATTGTTTTTTTTAAGTCACAATCGCGGGCAAACAATTAATGAAAATTTTTTTTAGGGTGACATGTAGGGGACGGGTTGCACCAGAAGTTGGCGTTTTTCACCCCGGGAAAAACTGGCGCGCCCATTTTTGCAAAGGACCCTTTAAATTTTCAGCCCCCACTTCATTTATTAGGGCATCACAAACTTTGCCCGCGGCATTTGTAAAGCGCCTGGGGGGACTGGTGGGTCAGCGGGAGGCGTGTCTCATTAAAAACTGTCCCAAAGCTTCACGTTTTTTGAGGGTTTATTGGAAAAACCCAGGTGTTCCCAAACCATCTCTTTTCCTCTCATCCACTGGGCTGAAAGCTGCGTTTTTTTTCATGATGGGGGCCCAATCCCTTCTGTGTGAAATCTCGGGAAATAGGCTTTTTTTTTTTAAACCCCTTAAACGACCGCGCACCGTCTTTTGGGGGGTCAACCGATGGGGGTCGTTCGTCGCAGCGACTATTTTGGTGTCGCTGAGACCTAGGGGGGTTTGCGGCACCCAGCGCCGCGGGCTGCGGCTTGGATCGGGGCTGTATACAAAATCCCGATCTCGAGCATCCCCTTTGCGAGCCCGGGGAAGCGGGGGAAAACTTGAAAAACCCGGTGCTTTAACCCTTTGATTGGGGCGGTGCTTTAAACCGCAGGAAAATCAAAGGGTTTTCCCCCTTGCTTGTTGGGGGGTTTAAAAACCCCCCGGGGGCCCCGACAAGCTCGGGGAACGGTGCCCCCGTCATTTTCGGGGGAAACCTTTGAGGGGGCCCCAGGTTTTCTGTGTCAAAGCCAGCGATAAAACCCAATGGGACCCACCCAATTAAAAATTGTTTAAAACATTACAATGTGTAAAAAAAAAAAAAAAAAAAAAAAGGGGGAAACGTTCCCCTTCAGGGGATTTTTTTAAAAAAAGTAAAAAAACATAAAAAAGTGAAAAAAAAAAAAAAAAAGAAAAAATAAAAAATAAAAAAAAATTTATTTAATTAAAAATAATTGTGCATTTTTTTTAAACGCATTTATTTTAAAGGAAAATTTTTAACCCCTGAAAAAACCCAAAAAACTTTTACTGGGACAAACCCAAAATTTTTTGGTTCCCAATTTCTAGGGCCCCTTTTAACTTAAAAATTCATTCCTAGAGGGTTACAGCAAAATGGGGTACTTCCGTCAGGGGAAATTTAATGGGCCCCGTTTAAAAAGGAGGCTCCACTTTTGTGACAGAAATATCCCCCTTTATAGTGTATAAACCCCTTTAAAAACCCCGCTATCCGACGCGTTTCCCCCCGAAACCTTTTTTAGGGTTCAATGGGGGATTCAAAAAACTCCGCTGGGGAAAAAATTTGGTACCCCTTATAAACGCTTATACAACCTGTTTTTAAATAATATACTTCCTATCCCAAAGTTCAATGGGGAGACTGATACTTAGCTTAGAAGCGTCAGGATAAGTATGAAAACCCCCCGAAAGCCCCTTTTTGGTATGCTGGCCCCCGGATAAGAGGGTACGGAGCAAATGTCTTGTTTCCCCTTAAATGCTCTAAGGGGCCCCTCAAATGTATAAACGAAAAAGCCCCCTAATTTTTTCCCAAATTTGGTTTATTCATTTTTTAAAACCTTTTCCCGGGTTTTTTCCCTTTTGGGAAGGGGTTGTTTTACCCGGGTTCCGGAATTAGATTTGGCCAGGGCCCGGAAGAAAAAAGGGCTTTTTCCTTTTCCGGTTAATGCTCCCGGGGGAATGATCCCTGCGAAGGGTTCTGAGAACCAGCCCAAAACCATGGGGGCCCCCGGCTTTTCTAAAAGGCTTCACTGCCCCTTTTTGTCTAAAAAAACAAGTTACGTGTAATTTCCCGGGTAGTGTGCCGGGATCTTTCCCCGTACTTATTTAAAAGGCAAACCCTTCGCCCTCTGCGCTGGAGCTCAAAATACGTGTTTGGTAAAGCCCACGCTAAAAAGGGCCCGCACCGATAAAATCGTGGGCCCCCCCATATACTCAAAATTTTTATAGATAGCAAGTTGTTGTGCCCGGGGAAGGGGGTCTCCCCCTTAGTTTCTCAAAATTTTCCCAGGGGAAAAATTACTTTTAAACCCGACATTAATGGTTTAATAGGGGTTTTAAATGCGGGGCCCCAAAAATTTGGGGTTTACAAACGTTAAAGGGTTTCCTCAGCTGACTTAAATTATCGGGATTTGTAGGTAATAAAGAATAAAATAAAAAAAAATTTTAATAGGGGTGCTGTTACTTTGGGATGGCAAAATTTTGGAACCCAGTCAATAGTGGTCCTTGTGGAGGTGCAAAACAAGACGAGCAGAGTGAACGGGCCCCAAAGAAAAGAGTCTTTCAATAAAGCAACCAAATTGAAAAGGGACTTTTGGGGCCCCTTTGGGGATGAACAAAATTCCATCGTAAATCCTTGGGCCTCTTTTACATAGAATTCGTCTATAAATTCCCCCTCCTTGGGGGAAAGGGGGTCCCCGGACCTCAAAGATGGAAAACGCGGGAGTTTTCCCATTCCCCATTATGATGTTCCCACACATGTCGGGGTACTGGGGGGTCTTCCTTTTTTCGTATATCCCCGGGGTTTTTTCTCCCACCCTTTTTTTGAATGTCCCCCTTTTTTTTTCCAAATTTTTGTTAAGGGGCCCCAAGGGCATTTACACTTGTAAAACAAACCCCTTCTGCCCTTTCAGTTGGCAAAAATCACGAAGAAAAATTTTTTTCCATTAGGGGCACTTGTGAAGGATTTGTTTAAAATTATGTATGGGCAGGTTTACACTTCTCTGCCCACTTTTTAAAAACATCCCCCAATCGGTCTCATTTCCCAGCCACGTACTTTTGGGGGGGTGTTGATTTTTTGTGACTATGGATCGGGTCTATCCTTGATGGATCTACCCCCCCAAATAGGTTATCAAAGGGGTTGGGGGAAAGATTTTTTTTAGATTTTTTAACCCAAAATTTTTAAAATTTCCCCGTATTTTTTAAGGAAAATTAAAAAATTCAAAATTTCTGTCATAAAAGGGGTTGCAACTTTTCGTGCCTTATTGTTGTCTTTTTTTTTTCTTGGATTTTACCCCTGTGGGCAGAGTTGCCTTTTTTTTGTTTTTGTGATGCCTGAAAGCTGATTCAAGGATTTTTGGGGGGTTTATCCTCGATTAAAAAAATTCTCCCCAAAAAATTTACCTGACTTTTCTCCAAAAGGGTCCTTTTTCTCTGGAGAAATTTTCTCTTTACTCTCAAAAATTAAACCCCTTCGGTTTTTCTCTCCTAAGGGAAAAGGGGATGGTAATTTTCCCCCGTGTAACAGGCTGTTATTTTGTGTGGGTTTTTCCTTCATATCTGTTTTTGATATTCCCCATTTAAATTTCTTTTTGATGAGGACACCCAAAAGGGGAAAGCATCTTTCCGGCATTTCAAATGGGGAAAGGGGCATTACCGTTTTTGTTTTTTGTTAAAGGGTTGTGTAAACAAAACCCCTTCAAAGGGGAAAATTTGGGTACCTTCCCATGGGTGATGATGTCCCCCCAATGTACCCTTCCCCAAAAATTAATTCGGGGGGGGCCATTGACCCATCTCCTAGTTGGGTTTCCCCAAGGGGCCTCCCACCAGCCCGGAAAACGTTTTGCATATTTGTGGGAGGCAAGGGCCCCCCATTGCGGTGCCCCGAGCGGGGTGGAAGGTCTTATTGAAAGGGGGCCCAAAAAAATTTATGTCTTACCCAAAAAGGGTCAAGAATTTTGGATGACAAAAGCACTGTGAGCCCTGAAAATTTTATAAATTCTTGTTGACAAAAAATATTTTACTGCCCCAATTCCATTTTTATGTGGGGTATTAAATATATAAGCTTTTTTACATTTATAAGGGGCCCAAAAAGTACCCCTTTGGGTAACTTTTAATCCCCTTTCCAAAAACCCCTTCGCAGAAGATCCCCGGAAGTGTCTCTTATGTAAGAAAGGCAGTTTGGGTTTCAAAATCCTGCAAGGTTTTTATCTATATAAAACCCCAATTTTGCGTTATTGAGTCCTACACCCGAGGGTATTGGTTGCCTTTTTTCGGGGTATAAAACCCCAAAGGATCTTAGGGTTGGGGTTTGAATGTAGGTTTTTGGGGGTTTTGGGGCATCATTTAATTTTTAAAATTTTTGTTTTGATATCAGGCCTGTCTCTAAGCCCTCCACAAGTTTCCTTTCTTAATTTCCAATTTAAAAAAGGTTTTTGTTGGGGGCTGAAGGGAAATTATTTATAATGCCTTTTTTTCCTTGAGAAGATGTTACACAAATTTTTTTTATACAAAATCTGATTTAATAAAACTATTTTTTTCCCCCCCTTTTCGGGGGTTGATAATTAAAAGGGCCTAAACCCGTTCCCGTGCTGACAATGCTTCTAATTTTCCCCTCTTTCCCGAGATTTTTAATGGAAAGGTAACCTCTGTTCGCCCAGATCCGGGTTCTTTGAGGAATATTTGCAAAAAAAGTCAAAATTTTTTTTTTTTTTTGTGTATCAACGATTCGGGGGCATTCTCCAACTTTTTGGGGTTTCAATTTAGTTTGTCCCCTCTCAAATTTTTCCCCCTCCCTAAGGGACCCCAAAGTACGGGTTTCCCCTAGATCCTGTTTTCGTGCAACCCCAATTGCTGGCATTCAAATTCATCTTTTATTTTAAAAAATTTTTTGGGCCCCTTGAGCTTACGCACAAAAAGATGTAAATCTTTGTCCCTGAAAAATCAATAAACTTGGTGGTGGGGCCCCAAAAGTCAGGGGCCCCCCTGTAGAATCTGTAATTTTTTTTTTACTCAGTTTCCTGTCTGTGAGGGTTAAATTAAATTTAGTTTATCTGATTTTCAAATTTTTTCTGACGGTGTCTCAGGCCGGACGTTGGGCCCCTCCAAACCCCCTTTAAAAAAAGGGGGTTTTATTGGGGTTGCCAGGGATGAAGGCATAAAAATCCCTATGTACTCCCAAATTTCCCCCTGGGGTTCTGGTTTTGGGGCCCCATTTTTTTATTTTTTAGTCCCTTTTTTTTCTTCCCCTAGATCTTGAGTTGTTTGGGGAATTTGTATCTGAAGATTTTGCGTCAGATGGGCAATACTTCTCTAGGGGGAAGAAAGGGGTTAGATTTCAGAAAATTTTAAATTTCTCTCCCTTTTCCCTTAAAATTCTTGAAAAGGGGCCCCTTTGTTTTTGGGTTTTCGTTTCCGTACCTTCCCGTCTGTTTTGGTTTTTTTTTCTTTGAGTTTTGTAAGCTTTGTTGTTTTCCCAGTAAAGTCGGATCCCCCCTTTAAAATTTTGGGTGTTGTTTTTATCAAATTTTTTTTGAGGGTGGAAATGCTTTTAGTGTTTTTTTTCCTCCTTTAATAAGGGTTTTCTTTAAATCGTTTCAGAGGCTAAATTTTGAGTTCTTTTTTCCACTCCCCCAGCAGGGATTCGACTGTGAAATTTAAGGAGGGTGTTAAATTAAGATTCTAAGTCCATAAAGGGATTTAAAAGGGATTCAAAAAAAAATTGGGTCTTTTAAAGTTTGTGCTTCCCACCAAAATTTTTAAAATTGGCTCGGTAAGCTAAAATATAGTTTTTTGGGAAAACCCTCTTAAAACTGAAGGATAATCTGTTTTTGACTCCACCTCAAGTTTTGAAAACAACCCCATTTGCCTTTAGTTCCCCCCAAATTTCTCTTTTTTCCACCCGGGCCAATTAAAAAAATGGCCATAAATATTGGGAAATTTTTGCAAAATTTTTATTTGAACAGAGGATTTAAACCCATTTTTTATACTGCAAAAAATTATAATTTCCCCGTTAAAACATAAAATTTTACAAGGGCTTCTAAAAATTGTACATCTAGGCCCCTATAACTTTCACTACTTACCGAGATTTTTACAGCATACTGTGTACTTTTCCGTCAGTGGGGGGTTAAACCGCCCCGATAAAGGCGGCCCCGCTTTTGTGACAGATAATATCACTATTTACGTGTATAAAAAAACCCCTTTAAAAACCCCCGCTATCCCCAAGCGTTTCCCCGTACGTTTTAAGGGGTTCCGGGGATTTAAAAAAACTCTCGCTTGGAAAAAGGAAAAATAGTAATATACCCCGCATATACAACCTGGGCTTAAAAAACTTTTATTCCTATTCAAGTTCAATGGGGAGACTGATTTAGGGTTAGAAAGGTTCAGGGATAAAATATTTATACTCCCCCCAGCTCCTTTGGTTGCTGGCCCCCCAGGATAAGGGGGGTTTCAGAGGGAATTTGTCTCTGCTTCCCCTTTAAATGCCTTAATGGCCCCCAAATGTATAAAAATAAAACCCCCAATTTTTTCCAAATTGGTATTTTCTCTTTATACCTATTGCCCGGGTTTCCTTTTAAAGGGGGGAAATTTTCCCGGCGTTCCGGATATTAGACGCGCATGTCCCGGGAAAAGGGAAAGGGGATGTCCTTTCCGGTTAATGCTGCCCGGGGAAAGATACTGGCATGTCTGGAAACCAGCCCCGACCATGCGGCGCCCGGCGTTCCCAAAAGCTTCACTGCGCATGTCTGAAAACAAGTACGTTTTCACTTTCCCGGGGTAGCTGGGATTTAAGGGGTTTATACAGTATATAGTGTATTATTGTCATAAAAAACGGAGCCCCCTCCTTTATCGGGGCGATTAAAATCCACTAACGGTTTGTACAAAAGTTTTCTGTATCATCTAGGTTGTAGTGGGGAAAATTATAGGGGTCTAGATTGTACAATTTTAGTAGTCTAGTTTAAAAGGGTTTTGTTTTTTAAAAGGGGTTATTTAAATTTTCAGTGATATAAATGGTTTTTTTTAAAACCTTGTTCATATAAAATTTGCAGAATTTATTATTTTTCCAAAAAAAAACCCCTACCTTTTTAAGGTTCCCCCCCCGTAAAAACCCTTTAGAATTAATCAAAACAAGTTATTAAGGGGAAAATGTGAAGGGTTTAAAAAATTTTGAAAAAAAACCCCAAAAAAAAAAATTTTAAAAATTTAAAAAAAAAAAAAAAAATCCCAAATTATTTAAAAAGGAATTTAAAAACTTTTCCTCAAAAAAAGTAAAATTGCCCCCAATTTAAAACGGGGGGCCTCTTTACACCGGCGTCTTTGAAAAAATAAAAAATTTTAACAACTTTTGAAACGCAAGGGGGGAAAAAAACGAAAAAAATTTCTGGTCTTTAAACTATTTTTTCGGGCCCCGGGGCTTAAAGGGTTAAAAAAAGGACAAAAAATTTTTCCCCTTAGAGCTCTGTATTCTTGTGTACTTTAGTTTTTTACAACCCCCTGCTTTATTTCACTGTAAAAAGGCTCAAAAGGGAAATAGCAGAGCAAAACATGAAAATTCAAGCAATGGGCCCCACCCGCACCCTGATAGGACGTGTGGCCCCCCTGAAGCGGGCTTTTTTGCCTTTTTTAAACGTTGCTGCCCACATTTCATTAGTAATAAGTGCAGAATTCCAGGTAATTTAAAAGGGTTCATTCACTTTTTCTTTTAACCATGCATTTTGAAAAGTCCAGCTATTCAGTTACTATTCAGTTACTGTTAGTTACATAAAAACCAGGGGCAAAGACTTAAATTTTTTTTTTTTTAAAAATCAAATTTTTTCCATACTTTGCGTGTTTAAAATTTACAAAACGGAAAAATGGTTTTTTTGGGGCCCTGTGGTCACACTGGTTTTATCATCGAAAACCCAACACAGGAGAGAGAAGTCGGTCAAACCCTTAAGAAAAGGGTGAATGATTTTAAAAAAACCTTTTCCCCCTGACAAGGAAATTTTCCCCCCCTTTCTGACCAGGCTTATCTTCCATTTTTGAACGCTATAACACTTTTTTGCATTAGCGGGTTTCTAAAAAATATTTCCCCCTTTTTTAATTCCGAAATTAAAATTAGAAACACATAGTTTTTTTTAGGGTATTTTTTTACATTAGATTTTTTTTTTTCCAAAACATATAAAAAAAAATTGGTAACAAAACTAAATAAGTCTGTTTTTTACATTTTTTGACAGCAAAAGTGAGGGTAGAACCTGTTTTGTAACTGTGTCACTTTTCTATCAAAATTTGTTTTTTTTTAAGGGTTTATTATTTTTTTTGGGGGTTCTTTGGGAGAGTGAGGCAAAAATTTTTGGTTTGAGCGGGACTTTTTTTTTTTTTTTTTAAATTAATTTCTTTATTTTGGCATCTATTTTATTTTACATTCTCTGCCCCCTATAACATCAGAAAAACACCTCTGAGGGCTCATTTTTAGACAACCATTCTTTGTTGCTATTGCTGCCCTGTAATGGGACTGATATAGTAGCGCCAGGTATATAGAAAATTCATCCCACAGGACTAACTGCAGAGTTAAATCGGGTCTAATAGAAACCCAATACTTTTACGCTATGAAGCCCCATTGTTTTCGTAAACTGGGGGGCCCCAGGGGGGCTTTGGGCAAATTCTGAAAATTTACAGACCCCCGTCAATGTTGTATACCCAAAATTGGGGAAGGCAGGGCAGAAAAAAACTTTCCCGGGCCTTCCCCTTTTGGAGATTTCCGGTTTGTGTTAAAAAACAAGTTCTCTCAAACCCCAGCCATACAGTTTTTTGGAAAACAGTAAATTTTGCTGGGGATTCCCCAAAGAATTTCCCAATTGCCCCCTTGGGGGTTTTGTTTTAAAGTGGAGAAATCTGCTGTGTACACTAATGGTTAACTAAAAATTTGCCTTTTTGCCCTTTTTTTTTTTTTTGTGCCATAATTTTTTACTTCTATGGTGGAAAATTATTATTTATCAGAGCATGAAAATTAAAATAAAATCTACTGGTGTGTTCTGCAAATTGCTAAATCGTGCCTAGTTAACAAAGCTAAAAATCCCTGGTCCTTAAAGGATATGGTACATTCAGGAAGCTAGTGTTTTGTTATTTTTTTTTAACTGAGAGTAGTTTACTATGTACTTCCCCTGCACTCATCAATGGGGGGATTTTTGGTATTTGTGAAACAGTATTATTTACATTATCATTGATTTAGGGAGTTTTTTTCCTTTTCCTCTGTAAAAACCCCCAATTTATTCCCCTCACCCTGGCACTAGCAGTTGTTGCTGCCTGGGCTGCAGGAAATACCATTTCCAGATTAACTTTAGGAATTTGTCGTTTGTATTTAGAATTTTGGGATTTTTAAAATCCCTGCAGGGAAAAATTGCCCAAATCGAAAAAAAATTAAACCCAGTAGAAAGAAGTTAAAAAATCTGCCTCTGAAATTTTGGGAAAAGGGTCTGTAAAATAAAATTTTTCCTTCCCTTTTTGGGCATCAAAAAGGAAAAAAGGGTCCCAAAAATATTTTCTAGAAGTTTTAAGTTGAAAATGAAAATCATCAGAACAAGTAAAAAATAGGAACTTTAACTATAAAAAATAGGACAAAGGTGCCATGGATCTCTCCCTATTTTGATGATTGGCCTCGTGACATTTCCACCCAGTACCCACAAATCTTCTTAATGTGCCAAAACCTCATTTTTTTTTATTACTCTTAGGCCGGGTTTTACCGGTTAAATTTTCCCGACGGATTTGTGAGCCGTATTGAGCCACAAATTCGGCGTGAAATTGGGGGGGGCGGGGGGGGGCGGGGCGCGGCCCGGGGGGGCCGCCCCCCGCCCCAAAGACAAAGCTTGTTTTGGCGCGCCCGTTTCCGTAAATAATGTGCATGTCACTTTTTTTCCCCCCGCGGGGGATTGCCCAGGGGGGGGAGGGGGACGGAATCCCTGTTCTCTATGAAGCGTGGATTTCCGTAATGACAGGATGGATTTGGGGCCGTACTGAAGGGGGCAAAAACCGGCGCGGGTACCCGGGGCCAACCTGCCCCAAAAAAGCCGTGTGCGGAAAGGGCCTTTTCAGTCTTTGGGACCCTTTGGCACTTTTTTGACAAATTCCCCTCAATTAAAAAATTGTGCCCCCCCTAAGAAGCTGATGTTCCCTTTTTTTCCCCCAATACTTTTTTTTTTAAAAAACCTTGGGGAAAAAAATAAAATGAATTTTTTTTTATTGTTATTGAAATCATGAACAATGACAAAATATCATATCAACTAAATTTTTTGGGGCCAAAATTTTTTTAAAACCCTGGTTTGGGAACCAATAATTATTTACCTAAAGCCATTAAATTTTATGCGTCATGTCTATAAGGGTTTGGTTTGCAGCATTTAAAGGGTTTAATTCGGGTTTTTTTCCTTTCAGCCCTTTTCTCAGTACTTGAGCCTTATCTTTTATGACTCCCATATACACTACATCCTTCTGCTGCTTTTGTATTATTTTTCCACAAATAAACCCCCTTTTTTTCAAAAAAATAGGGGTTGGGGGCTGCCTTCATCAAATTTTCACTTTTGTATTTTTTTGGGGCAGTGGTTTTTTTAATTTTGGGGTGCTTTTTCTCCTGCTATTTAACTTTTTCCCCCCTAATGAACCCTTTTTAAAAAATTTGGGAAAAACGTTTGGGCATTTTTATGGGTTCTTTTTCAGTCCCCCTGAACTAAGGATTTTCTTGGTTTTACTTTTGTCATTAATTTAAAAATAATTTATTTGGGTTTTTTTTGGGTAGTTAGCAGAGTTACTTTCCCACGATGGGCTTACTTGGTACAAATTCTTAAATGAGTTTTTTTTTTAAAATTTGACACATTATATTTGTTGGGAATTTTTTGTCTCTTAAAGTCCTTTTGCATACAACAAGAACTTGTGTCTCTGTGAGTGTTTGTATTTAAACCCCTTTAAAAAAATTTTATTATGGCAACCCCAAGGTGTTTGCCAAAATTAGGCCTGGGGAAATTTTTTTTGGTAAGGCCCTCCAAAAGGGTGGAGTTAGGTGCTATTTTTTTTTCTTTTTTAAAGTATCTATTAAAAATTATGTTTTAATCTTGCATTAGGATTCACATTTCTTTGAGATATTCAAAATATCAGTATAAAAATGCAAGCATTGGTAGCTGCAATTAAAATATTTTTTGGTTTAAAAAAATAGAACAAAATTATACCTAAAAACCCCCCCCCTTAGGCCTCGTTCACCCCGGTTATTTTGCCGCGGGTTGGCGCCGTCTGCGGGGCCGGATTTGCGTGCGGGTTTTTGGGGCCAATCCGTCGGGGGAGTAATTTCGGGATTCCCTTGGGTCCCTAAGAACAAAAAAATTTTCCCTTCTCCTCCCCCCCTCGGCGAATTCCGGGGCCCGGGGGGGGGAGAAAGTGACATGACCCAATTTTCCAGGGGCAAAACGCGCCTGGGGTAATTTCAAATTATTGGGGGCCCGGGGGGCGGCGCCCCCCCGGGCCCCGCCTTTCCCGGGGCCCCCCCCCGCCTTTTTCACGGGGATTTGTGAGGGGTTTCCTCACAAAAACCGTCGGGAATTAAACCGTGTGAACATGGGCCCTTTCCTTTAAAACAAGGGCGGGGCAATAAAACACATGGGAAAAAAGAAAACACCCAAATTAAGCCAGTACACAACGTTTGAGTTTTTAACGGCCCCGGAAACAGACAACCAGGGGGGTGCACATTTTTTTTAGATTCTTGGTTGACAAACCTTTTTTTGAATTTTTCACTTTTTAATTTTGAAATTTGGGCTTTTGATCAACTAGCAGATTTGGGAGGGGGCTTTATTAAAAAAATTTAAAAGGGAATTTTTTGAAAATCTATTCTTTGTGCCCTTTTTTTCTTTTTGGTGTATTCAAAGGTTGTAAAAAAATAGCTAAAGGGTTTTTTCCTAGTATTAACACATTTCTTTGTAAATCCATTGTTTCTAGCTGCATACTGAAGGATATTAATTTCGCAGTTGCTACAGAATAGCCAACTTTTCAAAAATTTGTTTTCCCACTTGCTTTTTTTTTTTCTCCATAGGACGGAAAACCCCAGCATTTTTTTAAAACACCTGTCAAACATGGAAAATTTCCCGTCACTGAAACCTTGTTAAAAAATGGAGCAACAAACCATGACCAATTAAAGCGAAAGTTTCTGGGTGAACTAATCAACAGTACTATTAATTTTTTTTTAATTTCATTTTTTTGAAAATACCCCAAAAAGGTTTTTTACTTTTTGAATAACCCCAAAAGTTTTTTCAGGAAATTAGAAGGGGGATAAAATTTTTTTTCTAAAATAAATATAAAAGGTATATTGGCTAGAATTAGTGCAAGTACAAAGAGAATCCTCTTCCATTTATACTAAACTATGATTACTTTAAATCAGTTAACTTTATTTTACCTCACACATAAAGATATTTAACCACTAAATTAGCCTAATGTTACCCCAAAACTACCCTTTGCTGCAAAGGCTACTAAAATTGACCCATAAATAGTTCTTAAGATTTTTGCACCATGGACCCTTTTAGGCAGGCTTGTGAATCTTATAGACGTCTTTTATAGTAATAATAGTTTGGAACATAAATTACTTACAAGATATTTGAAACATATAAAAAAAAAATCTATATTTCTATTGCTGACCTTTTATCGTCCATAGTTATGAACCCTCTAAAACCTAACTATGGACTCCAAGGCTCTAAATGTCTATGAACCATACTAGACCATTTGGGACATTAAGGGCCACATGTATGAAAACTGTCTAGGTCTCAGACTTTCTTTGTTGCCCATAGCAACCAATAAGAGCTCATCTTTCATTTTTACAGACCACTATATAAAATTAAAAGGGAGCTCTGATTGGTTGCTATTGGCAACAAAGAAAGTCTCAGACTTAGACAGTTTTCATACATGTCCCCCTAAGTCTTTATGGGCCCCAAAATAACCATATGATACCACCAGAATAATTAATTTTTAAAATATGAATAAGTTATACCACTATGAAAAATTTTTGTCAGTCGTAAACCGCCCTAGAAAACCAGAGTGATTATTAACCACTAAATTAAACTACACCACCAAAATTATTTTTGAACCCATGAACTACCCTAGACTACCCGTAACATTACTATAAAAGGGGTTGCCTCTCTACAAATATTAGCTTTCAACACGTAGGTAGCAGTAAATGAAGATGTAATATATTTGCTTTGTTTGTCTTTCTTTGTTTAGGATATTAAAGGGATTTTTATCAGCTCTGAGTGCATGCAGGTTTCTCTAGGTTACCGTCCTGTTCTCCCCTTCTCTCTCTACTGATTGTCTTATCAGAGAGCAGGGATGACTTCATCGCACAGATCAGCATACAAAACTGCTGGCAGCTTGAGAGCTTTGAGTGTTATCTGATCTAACAAACAAAGGAGACTAATTACTTTTGTTCACTTTAGATCTGAAGCTTCTCTTGACTCATGTCAAAGTAATAAGCAGACCTTTGAATATGAGCTGATGTGCTAATCACCCCCAGCCTGACCAGGAAGAGACAGGAAGCATAAATGAAAACTGCTTTTGGCTTTGTGAAACAGTGTGGTGAGACAACCCCTTTAATCCCTTATCCACTTACACCACAAGAGATATTAATATAACTTCCTAAACCAGTCTAGTCCCCTTGCTTACCAAAGATATCATAAGGGTTGTCAATGTTAATTTAAAAAAAAAAAAAAAAAAAATGCTAGTGCAAGAAAAATAATTCTGAACTCAGTCTTTACCTCTATTCCAGCGGTGCCACTGTCTGCTGTCTCATCTTTTTACATCTTGGTCAAAAGAGTGGGAACGTCACTGCTGCAGACTCTCATTGACTGTAGTCGTCATGTGCATTGTCTGGCATCAGAGTTTGGAACTATTCTCTTCCAAATGGTCATGTCAGGTAATGTGACATACAGAGCGATGCAGGTTAAAAGTAGGGACTGTTCTACAGATAGTGGGACATTAGGGATAAATGGTATAAACCAACCCTAGTAATATTAACCATAAAAGACCAAGATGTATATTTGTAGCCTACAAACCTCTGGAAATAGCCAGAAGATAACCAGGGATAGCTCAATATAGCAGAACATGAAATCCCTTGGGTGATCTTTGGGTGAACTACTGGATATGCCAAATAATTCTTAGGTCATCAAGAACAATACTGTTTTTCAATGCTGTATCTGACTTACATAAGGAGTTGATCTATTGCTGATGGGATCTGTAGGCAGTGACATCAACATAGTTCTGGTCCCAAGCTCCAGATTTTCTTAGACCCTAAACTTGACCCACTAATACTAAAACTGTTCTTTTCAGGCAGACAAATTGCAAAATTTACTATAAAATTTGCTTTATTAAAATATTTGGGCATGCTAGGTTGACATATTAACATTTGAAGATACGGCCAAATACGTTGAAAGACAGCAGTCTTTGGGTAAAACAATCAGAAGACTTGTTTATTATTCTAATGAATTCAACAAAATCAAATTTATTATTGCTTGTAATGGAAAATCAACATATGGTTTATTGTCTCACATTCCCCTCTGAATTGCTGGAAGGCTGGAATCACTGTCTTCTGTAAAGTACAATTTGTTATGCAATACCCTTATTTCTACAAATTGTAGTAATCCGCTCAAGAATGGGCATGTTTCTCTGTGACATACTTTATTTCTTGACGCTAGGTATTTAGCTAGATAGATAATACAGGAAATATCTAGAGACAGTGCATACATGTTCCCATTCAGTTGGCTGCTTTATCAATACTTCATTGTAATTAAAAGAAATAAGTAACTTCTTTCTGATTAAGGGGCATAGTTTATTGATCAGTATCTGTATTGCAAAAGGCCAAACTACCTAAAATACACATTACAAAAAAATCTACATAGAGTCTTCTGCAAGCTGTCTTCACACACGCACAATAAGGCTGCGTTCACACTGCAAGGGACAAATACCGGTCGGTTTATCCGGCCGGTATTCGTCCGGTTTTGCGGCCGTCCCCACGGCCGCAGGGGGGCGGCTTTTCTCCGCAATGAGCGGAGAACAGCCCTCCCCCCTCCAATTGAGGTGTTCATATTCCGTCCGGAAACCGGACGGAAGAATGAACATGCTCAATTTTTTTGGAGCGACCCGCGGGCGGTCTGCTGCACAGGTTTTCCATAAAGCACCATTGTGCTCATTTTCTGCCTGTTTTTCAGGCGGTCTGCAAAACCGAAAACCACCTGAAAAACCGTCCGAAAACCCTTGCTGTGGGGACATGCCCTACCTCCCCCAACATACACGTATGTCATTGTTCTGTTACATACTGCCAGGACCTGCTGCTAGCAGACAGGATCGGAGATCCCAGCATTTTATCCCTTTAGGTGCCATGTCAAATCCAGTTCCTGATTGGCCCCTGTGCAACAAGATCCCAGGGTGTCCAGCACTTTTTATGGCAACCGGGAGCCTAAAGAAGGCCCTTATGACTGTCATGTTACTGATTCTATTATACCCTGCCATAGACATGTTGTAATAGAAGAGACATTATTGTGCACTGTCCTCCAATATGCAATGATTGCATAACAGTGTACAAGCAATGGTGGTTGAGTATCCTAAAGAGACTACAAGTACCAGTGAAAAAAAAGTTTTAAAAGCAAATAATACAATATTAAAAGTTTAAAACACCCCCTTTTGCCATTTACAAATAAAACATTAGTACAAATAACTGGTATCTCCACATCTGTAAATGTCCAATCTATTAGAATATAGCATAATTTATTCTGTACTGTAGAAAAAATATTCCCAAAGCCAAAATAGTGTTTTCTGATCATTTGATTATTTCACATCCATAATAAATTTAAAAGATAACTTGTCAAAAAGCTGCATGTATCGCAAAATAGTAAAAACTAAACTTAAACCTGCAAAAAATGAGACCTCGCTCATATCCATATCTGGAAAAAACAAAAAGTTGTTTGTCGTAGACCATAGTACTGTAATGCAAATTATTTATTTATTTTTATTTTTTTAAATGTGCCTAAGTGCAATGAAAACGTTGTTATCCCTAATGGTGCTCCCTAGTGCAATATAGTTAACTAATAATAAGAAGTAGATAACATTTTACTTCTACGTAGGGTGCTTTCACACGGTGCATTTTGATGCATTTTTTAACGCGTTTTTTGGTGCATTTTTAATGCAGAAATGTACAGCATTAATTGCTGTGCCTTTCTGCACCAAAAACGCGTCAAAAATGCACCAAAAACACACCGTGTGAAAGCAACCTTAATGGGGTTTTCTCGCTACATATCATATCTCTAATCATATCTCTAATGATGAGGACAGTAAAAATAAGCACTTTTGCAATTGCTTTGCATTACCTAAATCACTAAGTATAACAAATATGAGCTAAACTGTGCATCTATATCTACTTATGCAGCAGGTGGTCGGGCAACAACCCCTTTTCTGTCATTAGCTGCCTGATATGTCATTCAGCCCTTTTGGGACATGCCCCCTGGATGGGAAACGCCCTGTGCTGTGATTAGCTGCCTGCACTCTGTTCTTACTTCCCTCTGAGCTGTGGAAAATGAAAGCGAAACTAGGGTCCTTAGCTTCATTATGCTCCTATCTCAACCCTATGTAAAGGATCTGGGCAATTACTGAGTCTCCAGCTGCTAGATTCACTCTCTCCCTCATATAACACAGCCTTATACAGTCTATTCCCCTCTCTCTCATGTCTGATAACAGAGGAGGTGGTGGGAGGCAATGTGCATTTCTCACATTTATTTCATCAGTTCAGGCTGTATGTATAACTGCTTACAGCAATACAGGTGTTCTGGTTACAAGGAGCTTGTGCAGCCTGGGAGGGAGTTGACAGCTCTGCAGACATGAGAATTGACCGCTGCAGGAGGGCTGCAGAGCTGTGACATCCTCTCCCTTCCACTGCTCACACGGAATGATGTGTCAACTCTTCAGTGAGGAGAGACCCGCCTACTGAGAGGAGAGACTGCCCCTGGTTTTGAAGCTGTAAAAGAGATCAACAGCTCAAGTCTGCGAAAGCCAGTGATGAGAACATCCCTTTAAAGGGGTTTTCCCACCACAATGAATAGCTTTTAACATGTAGGGAAAGACAAATGAGGACTTTTACCAAATACATTGTTGTTTTGATTTTGGTTTGTTTAGGAACTAAAGTAAATTGTATCTATAGCTAGTGTACACAAGTTTCTCTTAGTTACCGAGAAACTTTCTCTGCACTGATTGTTCTAAGCTGCCATCTGATCATGGTAAGTCATTTCCTGCTAAGTCTTCTCTCTAGCACAGGAGCTTGTTAATGACAGGCTTTAACTCTTAGAGCTCTGTAGCCTTGTGCACTACAGATTATAAACCTCCAGCAGTCATATCACTATATAGTTATATAACTAGAATAGCTGCATTGTGCAGACATAACACATGTAGTTAAAACTTGGGGTACAGTAGTTGGTCACCTTAATCCTTGAGCTCTCTCTATTTTGGTTCGGAACAGTGGTAATCAAATTTGCAGGACATCATGTTTGGAGGATTGTAATTCTTCATATTGGTGCAAGGCAAGCACAGACCCGTACAGATCAGCAAACCTCACCCAGAGCTCAATGTCTTCCTTGCATATATGTGGAGTATTATAATGCTCCACACCTCATCCTGCAAAATCAACCATAAAAGTTATAATCAAAGTGGGCATTCACACTGATTATTTGGCTTGATTTTGTAATGTGAAAGTTCTAATTTCAATTGCTACAAAATTGCAGGTGCATACAACTTGTGTTAAATTTTCAAGCAACTACTGAACATTCTGTGCAAGTAGCAAGCAAATCAAGTGACAATTGAATTTGAAGTTGCCCAAGCCTAAATTGACTTATTTCTTCACAAGTTTGGCTTAAAGGGGTTGTCTCACTACAAAGAATAGCTTTCAAAATGTAGGGAACACTAAATGCAGACATTTTCCAAATATATTGCTTTGTTCATCTTTTTTTGTTAAGGAGCTACAAGTTATTTTATCATCTTCTGAGGGCTTTTTAGTTTCCCAAGTGACCTGTGTACTTCTTCTCCCCTGCTGTTTGTTCTATCTGATAGCAGGGAGTGACATCATCACACAGGTCACAGCAGTGTTAGAGCTTGTGTGTTATCTGATCTTTCAGACAAAAGACAGTAATTACTCTACTGTTTACATTAGCTGAGAAGCTTCTCCAGAGCTCAGAGAAGGTAATTAATTTAATCTAGACTAATAAACATAATAAACAGAGAAGTCTGAATACACAGAGCTCATATGCTAATTACAGACAGCTTGACTCGGAAGTAACAGAGCAAAGCAGCATTATTTCATTCATGCATCCTATGAAACTTTGAGATGAGACAACCCCTTTAATAAGCACTCATCAATATGGGTGTATGTAATATCTGATTTCTGTTAATGTATACAATCAAAACTGAGCAGGTGACCTTATTTAACCAGAACTATTAATGCTTATAAAACAAGCTACAATATTAACATGCATCTGCCAAGGAAACCATTTGGGTGAGGTCATAGAAGCATGCCAACATAACTAATAAGCTACCTACACTTTCAGACAATTTTATTTTTAACTCATGAATCTTGTACCAACATGATGTAAAAGACAGGTACAGCTGAGCTGAAAAATAACTTCTATATAATGCCTGCCCTACTTTTATGCTTTATGAATTTTTATTTAAAGCATACAATACAGCAAAAAGAGAATACAATTGAACAATTCTCCTAACCACTGAGTTAAAGGTGCTTTTCCATCACTATTTCACAGAGCCTGTTCTTCACAGCCAGCTTCAGGCTCCCACTTTCTCTTCAGGTTGTGGGTGGTTCTACAGCAGTGACTGACATTCCTAACTGAGCCTGTTAAGGGGACATTGGTGATGGAGGAGTTTTAAAAGCAGGCCACAAAGCTACAGAGCTCTAAAGAATTAGGGCACGGATTTTCACTTGGTTTTTCAGACGGTTTTCGGTTTTGAAAACAGTCTGCAAATCGGGAGAAAACTTTTAAAACGGGCCTCTATGGAAAAACTGTGCAGCAGTCCCCACTGCACGGGTTTTCCGCCCTGCGGTTTTTCAGACCGCCGTTGGTGCGAAAACATAGAACATGCACATTCTTCCAACCGGTTTTTGGACAGAAGATGAACAAGTCTATGTGAAGGGGGAGGGCTTTTCTCCGCAAACCGCGGAAAAAAAAGTCCCCCGGCGACCGTGTGCACGGCACAAAAACAGTGCAAATACCGGTCGGATAAACCAACCGGTATTTGCACTGTGCCATGTAAATGGTCGCTTAAAGTTTGTCAGTAAGAAAGATAAACAGGCTTCTGTGCTGCTGATAAAACACAACAGGAAATGACGTTACCATCTGGGACAGGGCTTCTAGAGTAGAGAGACGTGGTCAGCAGGCTAGGAAACCTATAAATAAACAGGAGAACTGTTCTAGCTCTGAAGGGAAACAAACTAAGAACAGCAATGCTTTTGGTAATAATCTTTATTTAGCTTTTCCTACCTGGGTAAAGCTAATAAATGTGATGGGAATACCTCTTTAAGCTCTTTCAGCCCCAACCATTGTAAACAAGTACATACAATCAAGCACACAGGCAGGGCCGTCTTAACAGCATTATGGGCTCCTGGGCAGAGCTGTGCACTGGGCCACCCAATCAACGCAATCAAAAGTGATCAAAAGTCGCATGTATACCACAAAATCCACAAAAAGTCACCTCACTCAGGTCCATAGGTGGAAAAACATATCAGTTATTGGTCGCAGAAAATGGTGCTGTAGCGCAAATGAAAAAAATGTATATATTTTTTTTAAAAGTACTAAAACACAACGAAAACCCTACATATTTGGTATCAACAGAAATGTATCATCATGCAGAATACACATAACACATAATTTATATCGAACAGCACCTCACATGTCTCACCTCTCCCACACAGCACCCCACTTCCCCCTCCCCCACATGTTTAACCCCTCCCCCATTCACTTGCCTCTCCTGAAGTGCAGGAACCCGAGGTGTCTTCATCTCTTTCTGCCGTCCAGTGCTTGGGAGGAGTTGGGGGGCCATCGCTGCTGCTGCTCTATCTCTCTCTCTGGCAGCTCCTGTCTTCGGCTGCGTGCAGTGCTAGGGAGAAAACGAGGGCGGAGCAGTGTTGCTCTGCTCCTTTCCCAGTAGCCGCTGCCACCAATAACACAGCAGATGACGGCGCCAATGCCCTCATCCCCCCGCATCGCCGGCCGGGAGGGGGGGTGAAACACTACATTGCCCAGCGGGGGACGGAGGACCACCAGCCGCCAGGAAGTGCTACCTTTCACTGCTGTGCCGCCTCTGAGCTTTACTCTTCACTGCGCAGGCAAGGACGTGCTCCAGTGGAGTAAATCAGGGGCCAGCGTCTGGGCCCTGCTTTACTTAACTTACGCGCCGCCCTGAATGCGCTGTGAAGAGTAAAGCGCAGGCGCGGCACAGCAGTAGCAGGGGCCGCCGCACCAAGACACAGGGCCCCTGCTCTTCTTAAATCCCGCACCGCCCTGCCTGTACTTTAAAGAGTGAACATAGCGTAGGCACAGGCGGCGCAACAAACACTGGGTCTGGGCATGTATATTCATTGGGCAGGGTAGGCAACTGTCTGGGCGGGCCCCTTGTGCTCGTGGGGCCCTGGGACAACCGCCTACCCTGCCCAATGGGAAAGACGGCCCTGCACACAGGCATGCAATATCCATAGAAAAATGTTTGTAGTAGAATGGGTTGTACTGAAGTGCTTAGTGACCTTAAACACGGCATGTCTTAGTTTGCCACCTTTTTCACATTTCAGTTTGTGGAATATCTGACATTCCTCATCAGCTGGAGGTGTTATTATTGTGAAGCAGAAACATCTAGTTGTGACAGCAGCTCAGCCACAAAATTGTAGATCATGCAGACTCAGAGTAGGGCTGGTAAGTGCTGAGCGTGTAGTTCTGAAAGTCCTTGGTTACATTACTCACTACAAAGTTCCAAGCTACCTCCTGGCAATGAGAGCATCTGGAGCTATCTGAAATGGGTTTCCATGGTTGAGGAGCTGTACACAGGCATAAGATTACTGTTAACAATGCAACGAATCACAATAAAATTATTTTTTTTATTACATTTGTATTAGCATAATGCATATTAAAAATATATTAAAAAGTCAAAATCATGATGGAAAAACCCCAGGTGCTGTCATTGTTCTCCTGTCCTCTGTTCTCCTTAGTACTTAGTCAAATAGTGCAAATAAATAAAAAAAAAGAAACCTCATTGAGGTATGTTCATTGATAAAGAGAAAAAAAATCCACAGGTTTGTTTCCTGCAGGGATTTGAACCTAGGACCCTTGTGATGTGAGGCAAAAACTTTACCTCTGAGCTACATTGTAGCTACTCACAGCTCTATACATAAGCAGACTTCTATACATAAGAGAGAAAAGGCATGGTGATGTCATCCTGCTGGGTCACAAGATATGCAATTCAAACAAATCACACACGCCCCCTTCTGAGCACACACAGCTGAAGAGCTGGATGCAGGAGGTATGAAATGAGATTGTGGCAAAACCCCTTTAAGAATCATTACTTTACCCCCTCTCTCCCTATCGACTTCAAGAAAGTTCACAGCACACATAGGCCAATCAACATGTCTCTACTTTGAAACACCAAAAATAATTACTACTAAGTGAAGCCTAAGTGAAAAACCAGCCTTACTGTAAAGGAAAACTTCATCTAATTATCTTTCCTAACTTTTTCATAAGTCTTCAACTATATTCATGTCCATTATTGGTATTCAGTTTCAGAACATTTCTTTCTTTTCATGATAGTTTCACGGTCAGGAGCGTAGCTAAAGGCTCGTGGGCCATGGTGCAAAACTTCAGCTTGGTCCGCCTATTCCTGGACAAGGGTTACGGACCACTACTTTTTAACAACAGGTTCCCTGTTTGATGTGACTGATGTCTGTAGTGTGAATTAATGTGAAAATTGCTTCTATTTAAAGGGATTGTCCAATAGAAGAAAATTAATTTGAAATGGTGACAGTCAGCAGAAAAAAAGAAAATAAAGAAAAACAAGTTATACAGTCAAGTCTGTCCCCTTTATTTGCCTCACCCTATTCCTCCAGAAAAAAAAAAAAAATCTTTGTAGGGTGAACAAGAAAAACGCAGTTGTCTCTTTTGTGTTTTGGGCTTAGTTTTTGTTGAGAAGTTTAATTGACATATTGGGCATTTACACAGCAAGTTTCATGCGCATAGTAATAGGCTAGAATGCACCTGATTTATGAACCTGCTCTACTGCAGGTCATAAATCGTACGACTTTTCTGGCTCAGGTAAAACACTTTGAAAGTGGTCACCTGTTCCAGCAGTAATGTGACTAGAAATGTCGTAGCAAAGCTATAAATCTATAGCTTCGCTACGGTTTTAGTGTGTCCCGCCTCCCACACGTCCCTCAAGATGGGGCGCATTACAAAGTGCTGTGGACGCTATGTAATGCGCCCGATAATGGCGTGCGGCACATTTAAAAATGTAGCGAACGGCGCTGCACCTGATATCGGGCTGAAAAGACACCAGATATCTGCCGCAGCCCCATTAATACATGCCGCCTATTATCTCTATTCTGTTGGTCAGTATGTATACAAGGGCCAAAAAATACCACCACATTATCACCGCATGTCTCCACTATGTAGTGACTAATACCACCATAATGTTACTGACTGAACCAGTATACTGAACAAAAAAAAATAGATAGGCGGCACTTCAAAAAGGAACAAAATTTATTTACCCAAACAGCAGCAACGTCAAGGCTTGATAAGGTATATAGTGTACCATTAGGTAGCCCCTCAGTGGTTATATATGCCCCCTCAGTATATAGGTATATAGGCCTCCTCAATAGGTAGATAAGTATAAAGATCCCCACAGTAGGCAGTTATATTGTCCCCCATTAGGTAGCTATATAGACCACATCAGTAGATAGGTAGATTTGTATATAGGATCCTCTCAGTAGGTAAGCATATAGAACATCAATAGGTAAGTACATAGGGTTTCCAGTAGATAGGTTGGTATACAGGGTACCTACAGTAGTTAGATATATAGGGCTCCCCCAGAAAGTGGGTAAGTTCATAGGCCCCCTAGTAGATAGGTAGATAGGGCTCCCAAGTAGGTGGGTCAGTATATAGTCTCACCCCAATAGATAGATTGGTATATAGAGTCCCCTCCAGTAGGTATGGTAGGTTGGTATGTACATATTCCTCTCAATAGGTAGGTAGGCATATAGGGCTGCCCACTATATAGTTTCCTCTAGTAGGCATACAGGGCCCTATATTAAAAATAAAATAACACCTCTCACCCGCCGAAAACTTATTTGAGTTCGGAGCAGGCGTGTTGACATCATCACGCCATATAATCTACGATAATCCTGTTAGTCAGTTTGTAGTATCCACCCTGTTGGTCTATGTGGGTTTCCCAATCCCCACGTTAACATTCAATCTAAGCAATGACCAAGCTGAGTATAACTTTTAATGATTGTATAAAATAGTAACAAACAGATGACGATGTCTTAAAGGGGTTGTATCATTTCATTGAATGGTCTTCAGAATAAGGGGACAGTGAATACAAGCAACTTTGCAATTGGATGTCATTAGCAAAGCTGTATTGGTGTTTTTTTTTTTTTTTACATTCCCATAACAAAGTTCCTCTTTCTGACAATATATAATGTTTAGATATTATATCTGCATGTTTTTCAATTGTTCTCTACGTACTTCTTAGGTTTTATATGTGGTTAAAATTATTCATGCATCCTCAGTTCTAGATATCTTGAATACGTCTAATGTTATGGGTGTAGATAGGGTGTGCATCATTTTTGTACCCAAAGAGTTAAACATCAGGTGAAAAAGTTTGATTAGTTCCGGGGTGGGTATTTAAGAAGATTCGTACAATGTTCATAGTATGTTACGATTAAGGGATGTAAAAAAAACCAAACCAAACAAAACCCTTCAGTATAAATACATAAGATCTGTTCTATGGTTAAGTCCTAAAGGGCACCTTGTATCAATTGTCAATATCCAATATGCCTCTCTATTGGTAAGCACCTTCCTCCAGTCCCCCCCACCGTATAGGTTTTTTGACAAACTCAATCACTGAGATTATTAAAATAATACAGAAGTATTTACCGGTGCTCACTACAGATTCCATACTTCGGGATATTCTTAAGGATGGGTGTCGGTACATCTCAAAAAAACCCAAGACTATAGGTAACATAGCTTCACCCAGTATGTTTGTTAATACCCCGGTCCGCAAGAGAGACACATGGATTGACTTCAAGGGTTCATTTAGATGCGGTACCAGTAGGTGCGGACAGTGCAGATACATGGTTAAATCAGGAACTTTTGAATCTTACATTACACATAAAAAATATAAAATCCATAATTTTATGAACTGTCATAGTTCACATGTCGTATACCTGGCTTGGTGCGATTCTTGTAACCTACAGTATGTGGGCTGTACCACCAGATGTCTTAACGTAAGGATTAGGGAGCATGTTTATGATGCGACTCATCCAGGTCCCCGCAAAGTGTCTGGGATCTCCAAACATTTTCAGGATGTACATCAAAATAGTGTGGAACATTTAAAAGTTATGGCAATTGAGTATGTCAAAAAACCTATACGTGGGGGGGACTGGAGGAAGGTGCTTACCAATAGAGAGGCATATTGGATATTGACACTTGATACGAGGTGCCCTTTAGGACTTAACCATAGAACAGATCTTATGTATTTATACTGAAGGGTTTTGTTTGGTGTTTTTTGTTTTTTTGTTTTTTTTACATTCCCATAACAAAGTTCCTCTTTCTGACAATATATAATGTTTAGATATTATATCTGCATGTTTTTCAATTGTTCTCTATGTACTTCTTAGGTTTTATATGTGGTTAAAATTATTCATGCATCCTCAGTTCTAGATATCTTGAATACGTCTAATGTTATGGGTGTAGATAGGGTGTGCATCATTTTTGTACCCAAAGAGTTAAACATCAGGTGAAAAAGTTTGATTAGTTCCGGGGTGGGTATTTTAGAAGATTCGTACAATGTTCATAGTATGTTACGATTAAGGGCTGAAGATCTAGCCTGAAAACGCGTAAACGTGTACTTGCATGTTTGGATGTTTTTAATCATGCTTTTAAGAATTCTTCAATAAAGAGTGAACCACGTTTTCTACAAATTTAATCCTACGTCCTTGAGTGCTGGATTACCTTCGCATACCCGTGCGACGTTTCGAAGAACGAACTTCTTTTTCAAGCATTTACTTTTGATAAGTATCCTACCCATTTTCTATGCATTTAAGACATTGTTGTCTGCTTGTTACTATTTTATACAGTCATTAAAAGGTATAATACTCAGCTTGGTCATTGCTTAGTTTGGACATCATCACGCCGCCTGCCCTGGGATGCAGTTTCTGGCATTGACTAGACCGTAAGCCTAGCCATAGACTTAGGGCGTAGTATATGAAGTGGTGCAAGTACATCATTACATGCCTCTAGAGGGCTAATTGGCTAGGATCGGAGGTTACTGGCTGTCCTGCCTCATCCAATGCGTGCAGTAGATGGCTGCAGTCTCTGTGTCTATGTAACAGCGATGCAGTTGTGTGGTGAGGACTCGTGCCCGGTGGCAAGTGCACCACTGTACATGGTTTTGAGGTCTGGGATCTGTGTGCATAAATGTTAACTTTGATGCCTGTTTTTGTGTTCAGGATGGGGCAACGCCACTCTTTCTTGCAGCCCAGGGAGGCTTTGTGGATGTAGTTCGACTTTTACTCACATTTGGAGCAAAGGCAAACCAACCACGACAGGTGACGTATATCTCCGTCGTAAAACCCTGTTTTAGTATTTATGTTTTCCCAACTCCGTTCCCTGCGAAACTAAAAGTTTAAGTTTGCAAAAGGAAAGCCATATCGGGGGTTCAGTCACAAAGTAACAATAGGTTTATGAACTAGTTCCAATAATATAGATTCTCTAAGCTGATTAAAAGACAACTATTCACCTCCACCAGCTATCAGACTTATGGAATTTTACTGCTGATTTTCTATTATAGCTACTAGATCAAATTATTTTCATTTATCAGCCATTTTCAAAGAAATTTACCTTTTAAAAAGTTTCACTAGAGTATATGTCCCCAAAATCTTCTTTTCTATGTTTTGGCACAAATGTTAAAATTATGTTATTTTATTTTTGATTTCTATAGCAACAAAATTCTCTGCAGTATTGTATGGAGACAGTCATCCCGCACTTCTGTTCCTGTCCTTGCTGGAGCTCATAATATAAATTAAAAATTAACTTATTAGTATGTTTTTCTTTTTTCTTTTTTTTTTTTTTGAGTATGGGACGATCACAGAGTATCAAGAGCACCTCATGTAACCATTCAAATTCCATGCCGATGGTGGCAGTGGTCAGAGTCCGGCTCAGACTGGCCCACCGGGAAGGAGGGGAAATCACTGGTGGACCCTTGGACATGGTAGGCCCATAAACATGGCCTACTAGGGCTGTTTTCAGGGAGAAAGGCAGAGCAAGAGAGGGAGAAAGCAGGAGGCATGTACAGTTAGGTACAGTATTTTTTAGGATGGGCCCCAAAAAACAATTCAACTGATAGGACGCAAGAATCAACTTCATTGGGTAGGGGGCCCCAAAAAACAACTTCACTGGTAGGCCCCCAAAAACAAATCCACTAGTGACCAGAATCAATCCACCCGGTTTATCCCAAAATTTAACTTCATTGGTAGGCCCCAAGAATCAACTCCACAGGTGGGCCCTAAAAAATTAACTCCAGTGGTGGACTCTAGCCATCCTAGTCCAACACTGGTCAGGTTTGAAGCCAGGGTTCTAGCAAAACAACATTTCTTAGCACTGAACACCCACAGAGCATGAGAAGTTTCTGTCTACGTATAGTGTATAACTCATAGTCTTAATTTAAGCTGTGTTGCCTAAATGTTAAATGTTGCTAAATATTTATTATCGGTAAACCTTTTTATAAGTTTCCTCTACATGTTTCGGTTAATTGGCCTGTCCACAACAAATGTGACTGGTTAAAGCTATCACTAAATCTTCAGCCTATAGGGTATGTTCATACGGCTTAACTGCGGGGCATACAGTACGCTCGTACAATACGATTGCATCATGACCTCTGAGGCGAGTGTTTTTTTTGGTCCGTTTTCTTACTACTAAGAAAGAGAGAATGGCACCCCCTGGAGTTTCACATAGATTTTGGGGTGTAAGATCGCATGGTACCAGTTGTACATTACAGATGGCCTCATACCACTATACGCGCCTTCTCTATAAATCCATCATGTTAATTAACCCGCACAGTGAACGCCTTAAAAAAAATCACAGAATTGCAATTTTTGTTCATCCCGCAGCACATAAAATGGAATAAAAAGCGATCAAAAACCTATAAATGCCAAAGTAGCAATTAAAATGTCAGTTCATCCCGTATAAAAAGCCCATACATAGCTCCGTGTGTGGTATAATAAAAAGTTATGCCTATCAAAAGATAGCGATGCATAAATATTGTTTTACACAATAAAGCACTTTTTTTTAAAGCTATATACATTTTGTATCACCATAATCATATCGTCCCACAGAGTAAAACTAACTTTTCACATATATCGTATTTTTTGGACTATAAGATGCACTTTTTTCCCCCCCTAATCTGGGGGGAAAACAGGAGTGCGTCTTATAGTCCGAATATAACTTGAATGCGAATATAACTTGAGCTCCCGCACTGAGCTGTCTCAGGGCAGCAGGAGGCCGGAGAAGAGCAATGCTGCAGGAAGCCTGTGGTGCGGTTTAATGAGTTAAACCCCGTCGCCAGCTCCCTGCAGCATTGCTCCTCTCCAGTTTTTTGCCGCCCTGAGGTCGCTGAGGGCGGCAGCTCAGTGCAGCCACGCTAAGTACAGCCGGTGGCCGAATTCTGGATGCAGGGATGGAGCCGGCGGCTGCGCTCAGTCGGCTTCATCCCTGCTCTTAACACTATAGACACTGCGCACCGCTCCTCCCTATGGCAGGGTGTAATAGGTAATGAATGAAATCCTATATACTGTATATAGGTCAAGTAAGTGTGCCTCCTAGTAGTCAAGTACCCTAGAGGGACAAAGTAAAAAAAACGTAAAGTAAAAAAAAAAATCTTAAAAGTTTAAATCACCCCTTTTTGCCGTTTTACAAATAAAAAAAGTTACACCTGGTATCACCAGGTCTGTAAAAGTCCAATCTATTAAAATATAACCTCATTTATCCCATACGCTGAACACCATAGAAGAAAAAAAAATCCAAACGCCAAAACTGTGTTTTTGGTCATTTCATATCCCAAAAAGATTGGAATAAAAAGTGATCAAAAGATTGCATCTATTCCAAAATGGTACCAATGAAAATTATACTTCAGCTCTCACTTTTTTGCTTACATTTTTTTTCCTATTTTCCCCCTCTGAATCCTATGTGTGTCTTATAGTCCCAATGCATCTTATAGTCCAAAAAAGCCGATACTACACAGTGACCGCTGTTTTAAATAAATAACTCTACTAGGATTGCAGTATTTTCTTCACCCTGGCTTCCAAAAAATTAATTTAAAAGTGTTTAAAAAGCTTTGTCCCCCAAGAAATGATACCAATAAAAATTTCAATTCATACTGTAAAAAATAAGTCCTTATACAGCTCTGTAAACATAAAAATAAAAAGTTATGGTTCTTAGACTATGGCAATACAAAAACATGGTTTCCTTTTTATGTGTTTTTATTGTGTAAAACAGAAAAAAAAGCAGAAAAACATAAAAAATATACAAATTGGGTATCTTTGTAATCGTATCCACCTGCTGAATAAAGCTAGCATTTATACCACAAGGTAAAAAATAAAAAAAAAACACTACCAGAATTGCTGTATTTTGTTCAAAATGCCTCACAAAAACCTTAATAAAAAGTGATCAAAGCATCTTATGAACCCCATAATGTTACCAATAAAAACATCAACTCATCCCGCTGAAAACAAGCCCATAATCAGATCCCTATACAGAAAAATAAAAAAGTTATAGGTAGCAGACTGATGCATAAAAATTATTTTTTTTTATAAACACATTTCTGTTGTGTAAAAGCACTAAAACATAAAAAATATATAATTTATTTAATTGCAATTGTACTGGCCCCCATAGTAAAGTTATCCTGTCATTTATACCGTGTGGCGAATGCTGTAAAATTGAAGCCCAAAAAACTATGTTGGAACTGTGTTATTCCCCCCTTATAGCCCAATGCTAAAAAAACTATAAAACTCCTATGCGCCCAAAATGCACAAGACACCTCTAGATGAGATCCATGAGGAGTGTTGAATCCACACTGAGGATACGTCTGGAAGGTTTCACCTGTTCTGGTAGTGTGGGGGCTTTGCAAATGCGACATGGCCCCACCAAAATCTGCGTTCCAATAGCCAAATAGCGCTCCCTCCCTTGTACCCCCTGCCAATTGCATAAGAAATTGCATAATAAAGTTTACAGGTTCTTTTTTCATGGTTTCCTTGTAAAAATGTAAAATTTTCAGCTAAAATTGCAGATTGTTGGGAAAAATGTTTTTGTTGTTTTTCATTTTCACAGCCTAACGCTAAACAAATTTGTGAAACACCTATGGAGTCAATATATGCACTGCCCCCTGGATATATTCCTTAAGGGATGTAATATCCAATATGGTGTCTATTTAGGGGTGTTTATTAAGTTTTAGCACCTTAGGGTGCTAAACTTGTAATGGCGCCTTAAGAAAATAATAATGAAAATGAGACCCAAAAGTCCGGTAGGTGCTCCTCCTATTCTGCAGCTTGTTGTTGAGTCAAATAGCGCACTAGGGCCACATATGATGGCCACTCTAAAAATTTTGAAATTTCACCTCCACTAATTTCTGTGACATACCTAATGGGTTAATAAACTTCCTAAATGCTATTTTGAATACTTTAAGGGGTATAGTTTCTGAGATGGAGTCATTTATGGGAGTATCTAACATACAGACACCTCAAAGACATGTCCGAACTGGGCTGTTCCCTGAAAAAATCTATGTTGCATGTTTTCTTGAAAATTTGAAAAATTTGTACCAAAATTCTAAACCACCAAATGTTATAAAAAATGTTTTTAAAAATGATACCAACCTACAGTAAACATATGGTAGATGCTAGTTATAAACTGTTTTAAGTGGAATAACTATCTTACACACAGAAATTTTTGAAGTTTGAAAATGGCAATTTTTAACAATATTTTGATATTTTTCACAAATAAAAAAGGATTATATGGGCAAAAATTTCTTACTAACTCAAAGCACAATGTGTCACAAGAAAGCAATCTCTGAATGACATGGATAGGTAGAAGTGTCGAAAAGTTATTCTCACACAAAGTGACACATGTCCGATTTAAAAAATGTGGCCCTGTCAGGAAGGCCAAAACTGGCTGCGGTGGTAAGAGGTTAATTGGATTCCTTCCTAAGAATATGTTGTAGTAAGACATTGTAAGTGGTGACATATGCTCTACAAAGAGGAATTCTGCTTGATGTTGAAAACATATTCTTAAGAATATAAAAAATGAGTTACACTGTCTTAATTAGGGCAAGTCCTGGTGCTCTTGGAAGTGCTTGAACTTTTTTGGCTCAGGAGTATATAGTCAACCAGTCGGCACAAAGCTCTCATACAGGTGCTATGCCAAAATGTCATGATTAGGCCCATTTCACACTTCTTGACATTCCTTGACATTTCAATGCAATTTATTTCCTTTAGCCGAACTGGGAGTGGATCCAAAACACAACAGTGTAAAGCTTCTAATTGTAATTTTCTCCTTGTGGCCATACACATGGCAATTAGGGGAGGAAGGGTCTTTGCAAGCTCGTATTTTTAGTGTTAAAGAACATACTCTAATTGGACCCTGTCATGTTCATTTAAGAAATCCATACCCTAAATTGGCTTAGGAAAATACTTTTCTTATTACATTTAAAGAGATTCAAGAATAAGAAAACTCATTTTCTCTTTGTATACTGTTGTTCTTAAAACATTTTT